>BCKM01000010.1:546312-665344 GCA_039545415.1 Udeniomyces megalosporus | reverse complement strand
TTTTTTTATACCAAGGCTTCTTGAGAATTCTATTCAACTCGCTCGATCAACACCCAACTGGTTCCTAGACCTGCCCAAACAGCTCTCAAACACACGTTCCCCTGTCGAGTGCCATTCTCTCGTTCACCCTCAACTCCTCCTTCGTCTACCATAGTCGTTTGCGATCCTCTATCGTTTTGTTCTTGAATGATCCCGTCGTTGACGCGATCCAATTCGATCTCAATGTGTCTCGGTCGCCAGATCCAATCCTCTCCTCCTTCCTCCGAGCCTTCGCCATCATCGGCTTTCGATGAAGGTGAAAATCCAAGATTACCATGTTCGTTCCAGCCCCAAGCGTAGAGTTTCAGTTGATCATGAGACTCATTGGTTGGAGATGACGGTGAAATAAGTTGAGAAACATCAACGGTGTTGTCATTGGTGAGTTTGATTGACGAGGATGAATGTCGACGTGATGATAATAAGGCGAGTAGATGTTCGGAACCTGCGCTGAGAGAATGTAGTTGATGTGACTGAGTGGGTAGATGAACTGAGTTCGACGAGATGAAAGAAGTGGAAGTGACAGGTGAAGGCAGAGCTGATGTCGTGGCTGTTGGTAGAGGTAGAGTGGAGGTTGGACGACCGAGTTGACCTTTGGAGTTTGAGCCAAAGGAGGAGATATCGTAGTGTTGATTCTCTGGATCGATATTTGAGGTTTCGTTGACGGCTTGAGTAGATGCAAAGGAGGACAGCGTGATGAACGAAGAGGACCATGTCGAACAAACTGAATGGATAGATGGTTGACCTCTGGATGCTCTCGATGACGAGTCGGAGGACGTAGATGAGATACCAATCGAGGTGTTCGAGCCAAGATTGATCTGAAGGGCAGGATGATCTGCTCGACCAAGCGTCATGATGTAAGTTTCTTCTTCCCCTTCTCGGTGAAATTCAAAGTTGTTTGAACCCTTAACGAAAGGATTGGGGAGGGTTGCGCTCTGCATATGATGACGGCGAAGGAGAAGTATTGAATGATTAAGTCCAAGACCAGCCTCGAGGAGTTGAGTGTCTTTCGGGAGAGGAATAATGGTTGGAGATGATAGGACAGGAGGTAATCCTTTTTTTGGTGGTGGTTTGAGCGTTGATGATTTAACAGGACGATTCTCTGTTCCTGAATATGATGGAGTTTGGTCTAGTAGAGGTTGAGAGTGGTTCGTTGATACGTTTGACAAAGAGGACGATGACGAAACGGTGATTGATGAAGATTCCCCTCCTCCGAGTTGACCATGTCTAGCTGCGCCCCAACCTACTACCCTCTCGCTAGCTATCCTTGGCTCTAATTCAGAGATCTTGTTCAAGACCAGACGGACGATGACGTGTCTCATTCCAGCCCATATCCGATCGATCCGTTCGTGACAAGGAAACACGTGCCAATGATGAGGAAAGCTGTAGGATGACGTGGCACCGGAGGCCTTGTTGGGAACTCTGGGGGTTCCACGTGATCCATTCCCTAACTCTGAAAAGTCGTTGGATCCCATGGCGAGTAGAAGGGGTGGCAGGATGAAGGAGGAGGCAGAGGGGGCTGGATGAAAGACGATGTAAGATGTCGTCCATGAAGAGGCGACATGAGTCGGGAAGTAGTGTTCCAAATCAGGCAAGAGCTGATCCTTGGACTCTGATGGTCCTGTGGAAAGCTTTGACGATGAGGAGTGCAGAGTGTCGAGTGAAGGGAAAGGAGGAAACTCAAGTCGACGGAACCCTCCCTCATGATTGCTTACTGCTGAATCTCGGATGATACCCAGTTGCCCGATGGATCCATCCCCGGATCCCCAGACGGTTCTCTTGGGGGTAAAGGATGGGGTGTTGACATCTTCTGTCGTGAGACAGAGCGTGTGATTGGCACCGAAAGCTAGATCGTCGACAGAGCGTGTCCCAGGCGGGGGAAAGGTCGATGATGGCCTGTGGTGATGACTTGCAGGAACAGAAGAAGAAGAACAAGTTGGGGTTTCTGAGGACGTCGATGAAGACGATGAGGTGTAGCTCGTGATTGTTGGTCGAAAGACATGTGCATCTTGATCGTTGGAATGAGCGAGTTGGTTTTGGGCATTTGAACCGGTTGAGAGTAGGACGAGATGACGTCCGCTGGGAGAGGGCATCCTAAGGAGGAAAGGAAATCGCCGGTCTTGGCCGTCGATCTTTGTGAGAGAGAAGAGGCCGAGGGAGGGGGAAAGGTACCGTCACCCGGGGAAGAGCAAAACGGTCTCGGTCCCATATGAAGCATCATGTCAACATCTTCAGTCCTAGCATCGATTATGCTTGTCTCATCGTCTTCCTTTCATTCAACGCTTATCGTTGTCATAGCTATCTCTCCCGCTTAGACTCCAAAATGTGAGAGGGCGTAAACCTGACAGAGCATACTATCTCAAACCAGAACAACGCCGCCGAGAGCGTCTAGCTGTATGCTGCAGAAATTTAGTCAACGGTATGACGGGCGGGGCATGAAAAGCATCGATTCGCAACAAGGCGCTTGATTAGGCACGACATCTCGTCGAGTGAAGACACAGAAGGGGAGGTGCCAAACCATCTTCCCAATCGGGTCCTGTTCGGATCGTATGACAGCATTAGAGTCAGTTATGATATAAAGAAATGGAGGAAAGAAACCAGATCAAGTCCGAACCAATGCCGAAAGCCTCTCGCAAATCGCTGTCCTTGAAGGTGCCACCGGACCTTCGTTTGGCGTCACTCATGAGAATGAGAACCGCGTCTGAGCGAATTCCGTCAGTCTTCATCTTATACGCCTCGGAAATGGCCGTGGACTGATCCAGACCATATACACCCAGCTGTAACTCACCAGTCCATCGACATGCCATTTCCCTGGCAACAACTCCAGCTCGCTTTTTCGCCTCATATGCGAGTGGGTCAGCGTCACCGAACTGATTTAGTTCGTTCTTCAACGCGGCTTGAGTCGACATAAGATAAGTACGAGCTGCGAGAAGGGCCGTTCGGTCGGGCTAAGGAACAGCGAAGAATGATTAGTCACCTGTGTTTATCGCTGAAGACTGATGCTCACCGTATCTTCTCGACCAATCCCTGCTTGGTTGGTCTCTTGCTCGAGGATGGTTGCCTTAGACTTGAGAGAAGCGAGCTCTGCCTGTTTGCTGGCAAGGACAGCTTCTTTGGATGCTCTGTAGATGGATAGCCAGGAGTTTAAGGTTGCATGTGCCGAGACGAAAGGCTGCATCAGTGCTTGTGGTCGAGGGGTCAGTAGAGAATGACAGAAGTATGGCGGTAACAGGAGTGATGATTCGAAGCTCCAGTAGTCTACGTATGATGAGCGAAGTTGATAAAAGGATCAGTTATCAGCTTGAGGGGGGGTCACGTCAACCCGAACCTAGGTTGCGATGGATCTGAAGCGAACAATTGGAAGTGCCAATCTGGAATATATAGTACACAATCGGAAAGTGGTGTGAGCCTGGGTTGGTTTGAGGGACGCATATGATAATCTTGGGGTAGTGGTGCTCGCTCGGCAACGGAGACGACGAGCCTTGTCAAATGAGACGGTCCCTTCGTCGATCAGCTCTTGAAGTACGTCTTTGACTGTCTGAGACACTACAACATGGAACGGTCGAGGAGGATTCAAGGGAGGGAGAGCTAGCATACAGTCAGCTTCGTGATGTCCTGAGAGCATGAACGAACAGAGGTCGTCGTGAAAGACGAGCCTATCCCCTTTGCCTTTGGAGCGAGTTTCTCGAGCTCCTTGAGCTGATAAAAGTCTTTTGTCTCGTGAAGAAGCTCGAGCATCTTAATCTTCTTCTCGTTAGCACTGAGACCGCGTTTGGACTAAAGGAACGCGTCGAAGAGTGAAGCAAATCGAGTCGGGATGGATGTACGTGTCAACGGGTCAGCTTGGGTAGGTGAGAAGAAGGAATTGGAGGAGTGAGAAAGAACCATGATGCAGGGATGTTGGAGAAGAGGTGAGTGAGTTGGGAGACAAGAGGTCAGAGGATCGTCTGTCCGACGTCGACATCGGCGAATCTATCTACTTAATCTCATGCGATATTCCTCGTCAGTCTATCTTCACGGCGATTCATGGTAGACCGTCTGGATGTGTAGGGAAATATATATATCAGAAAATAAAAGAGAGACTTCATCAGGGCCGAGCTTTTCTGAGTATTGGGTGCCGCAGTCCATCCACCTGACCCTTCACCACCTCCTTCTCATTCCCCATCATGTCGACTCATCCCAAGCAAGACCCCCAACAACAGATCCAGCATGATTCCCTCGCTCATCCGACATCGTTCAAGATCACCCATCTGGACCACAACGTCAGTTCGGTTCGCCACAACCCTCGTTGCCCCCGCTTAAGAGTCCTTCCCGGATCTTCCACGCTGACACTGCTCATACCTACGTCGGCTCCCTATAGCTCGCTCGACGACTCCGATTCACTGCTCCCCCGACATTCGACACTCTCCGTGCCAAACTCCTCGCCCTCTGGGGCGAACCTTCGACCTCCACATCATCGCACGCTCTCACCGCCTCGACGCTCGGTCTTAGTTACGTTGATTCTTCTGGAGACAAAATCGTACTCTCCTCGAATGAGGAGCTTGAGGACATGTATCAAGATCTACGAACCGAAGGGAAGGAGAAAGAGGTCGTCAAAATGAGGTTGATTGCGCTGAAAGGTCTGGAAACGTCTCAAGACAAGCGAGAGAATTCGCCACTCGAGGTAAGAGTCTTCCCTCGTGCTATATGCCATCAAAGCTGACAACGAGTTGCTGTCACCATCCACCGACATGCCGTCTTGATACCTTCAGTCCGCTGAATTTGATCTTGGAAAGCAACTTGATGCTATCATCTCCGACACCGCTTCACATCCTTCTGCGGTGATCGCACAAAGGAAGCTGGACTTCGAACCGGAAATCGCCGAGCATGCAGCCCCCTCTCCATTGCCTACTGTCGCACCTATTGAACCGATCGACGTCTCTGGGCAGCACCAAGGGCCCAATGTTCTCACCCTCTTCTCGACCGCTTCCCCTGCTTGGGACCATTATACCTCCGGCATTCCTCATATCACCCCCTCTATCGCGACAGGCGCTGTAGAACAGAATGAAAACGACAAGAATGAACAAGAAGACGACCACAAGTTAGCTCCCGACCCTGAGGAAGTCTTCCCACCTGATCTTCCTGAGATGCCCTCGCCCTCTGCTCCCCCTGCCCCATCCCTCATCGAGGACCTCTCCACTCTCGTGTCGTCCATATCATCTTCCCCTGCTCTCGCCACCCTCTTCTCGCGTGCCATTTCCGGTGCTTATACTCCTCAGCTTGCCGATCGCGTCTCATACGAGAGGGACAATTTGCAGGAAGGGATCGGGAAGGCGAGGGAGCACATCTCAAAAGCCAGAGCTATGGTAGAGAAACTTGAGAGCGGTGGTTTAGCTGAGTTTCAGTCAATGGTGGGCGGATTGGGTGAGGCCATAGTTGAGGGTCTCAAGGAGACTGCGAGACTGGCGGAGGAAAGAAAGAGGAAGCAGGAGCAAGAGGCGAAGAGTGGGGAAGAAGAGGTGCCGGTGGTGCAGCAGAAGCAAACTCAAGAGCCGAGGAAGGGCAGCAAGGCAGAGGAAGCAAACATCAACCAATCAACGTCTTCGACGTTCAAAGCTGAGCCTCCTGTAGTCAACACTCCTCATGGCCATCCGGGACATAGCTGCAAACCCAACCATCCGTTCTGCGCTCCTCTCGTCGGTCCTCGAAGTCTCCAGGCCAACGCTCGCATTCACGCTCATCAGTTTCACCAACCCCATTCCCGTCATATTCACTCCACTCACCGATCTTCAGCCCCTCGCCCCACCAACTACGGTGCCGATTCCATGCCGAACCCTTTTACGTGTATCCCTCCTCCTCCTGCCCCTGTAGCGCCGTCCCTCTTTGCTCCAGCTTCCAGTAGAACCCATAACACTACTCCCTTTTCCTTCTCTCAAACCTCCTCGTCGAACCATACCGGACCCAACAGTGCACCACGATACTTCCCACCTCCGGGTCCACCGCCACTCTTTGCGGGATTCCCAGGTACAAGCACGATCATTGACGATGGAGCAAAGAGGATGCCGGGCGGGTTCGGTTCGTTCGAAGGACCAAGTCTCGGATCGTTCGTCGGCGGAGCGGGTCAGAGAGGGCAGGGAAACAACGATAAAGCGAAGCACGATCAATATCTCTATACAAAGGGTGAGGAGGGATTGACCCAGGTATGTAATTCAAAACCACTTCTCTCCCTTGCTACGCTTCTCACTTGGTCGATTGGTCTAGAGGACTGATGACCCAAACTCCGAATCTGTGCGCGACATCCAGATGGGGTTCGAACGAGACCAATGGAAGCCCATCCTAGAGGAGGAAATCGCCAAAGGGGATCAAGCGAATCCTTTGACCGAGGCTGTTTTACTCTTCAACTGCCTCAAGAGGTTGTTCCCCGGGGGTATTTGAACGGCTCGACTGAGTCATGACCACCATGATCAGACTCCTATGTCTCTTCTTGTCGTTGAATCTGTGTTTTTATCCTTTCCCTCGCCCCGTCCTTTGCTCGATTGATCGCATCTCAATCCTTGTTCCAGATTGTAGTCCCTATCCTTCTTCTCCGTTGTATCGATCATAGTTACTCTCCCCTCACCTGTCTCGTGATACTCTCGAGTTACTAGGACTCCTTGATGACAAAAAGGAAGAGGAAAAAAAAAATCCATGATCTCGATCTCAGAAGTGCAAAGATTATGATTGAAGAGAAAGTAGCGTTCACAAGGCCAAGCAGGGATGCGAATGGACGACGAGAGATGTCGCAAGGGGTCGGGGTTGAACGTAAGAGATCAGTTGGGATAAACCCAAGGAAACGAAAGAGAACGCTGAAGATAAATGAGGAACAGCGGATCAGGTGTAAAAAAAAAAAAAAAACATATCGCCAAGCCTCTCGAAGAAAGAAAAGAAAAGGCAGGGAAAACCCCTTGAAAGATGAATCGGAAGCAAGAACAGAAGGAACAAGAAGAAGAAGAAGAAGAAGAAGAAGAAGAAGAAAAAGCCAAAAAAAAAAAAAGGAGCGAAAGCAAGAGAGTTGTCTATCACGCCAACTCAGCCTGTCTCTGCAAAGAATACCTTCCATCATCCTTTTGGTAGTTTTCCTTCTCTTCTTCGACCTTGATCTCGACTGTAACAGGATTTCCATCTTTCCCACCATCAACGAGAGTAGTCGGCAAGACTGAATTTTTCCTCGCTAGTCTAGCGTTGGCAACAGGGGTTCGAATGCCAGCTTCACTCTTTCCTCCTGTAGATATGATCGATGTGTTGAGTCTATCCATCGATTTCCTAGGTGTCGCATTGACGATTGAATCTGATCGACCTGAGGTTGAACCTCTTCCTCTATCACGCGTCTTGAGCGTTGCGAGTGGTGTCGAATGATCCTTGAGTTGATGAGTGTTGGAAGAGCTAGAATTCGTCGTCGTCAGAGGGATTCGAGATGAGTTGGTCGTTGTGAATCTAGTGGATCGATTGAGGGAAGCATCGATTGCTGAAGAAGAGAGGAGAGAAATAGATTCTAGTGAGATTTGATGGTGGGTTGAAGTGGATTGTTGTGATTGAATGTTGGATTGAGATTCTGATTCTGATTCGGAGATGGAAGCGGTTGAGGAGTTGAGGGAGGATGTACTCGTTCGACGGGAAAGGGAGGATTGACTACGAGCGTTACTTGAAGCTGATAGGGAGGAACGTTGAGATGAAGATCGAGGAAGGAGTGATTTGGGAGGTACGATGTTGGCGACGGTCGTCGTTGAAGGTACGGTAGTGGTGGCGATCGAGTGACGAGGTCTGAAAGTGGTTGATTGGGTTGGTTTCTTGGTCGTGGTACTCTCTTCGGTGGAGCTCGACGGGACACCTAGAGATGACCTTGATCTCGGCATGCCTTCAGTGTTGGCCATAGCACTTCGATGCAGTCCGGGCGTTCCCATGGCCAACGAGCTCCTCGGTCTTTGCCTCGAGACTACGCTGGGCGTCTCTAATGCTGCAGTAACCGTCGTAGTCGTAGATGGCATCACTGATGACATGGATTGTCGACCCGCGATTGGACGAGAGCGAGGAGCGACGGGAGTATCGACTGCACGCGAGAGCGTCGTAGCGAGTGATTCTCTTCGTCGAGATGCCGAAGGTGGAACGGTGGTAGCGTTGGCTGAAGACTGTCTGGCTGAAGGGGTTTGAGATCCCGCAACGCCTCGAACGCCAAACTTTCTCTTGACCTGTTGTAGGGGACGGGTGAACAGGGATGGCGCCGAAAGAGACCGTGAGCTCTGAACGCGAATAGCTCGAAATGAAAAAAAAGAAAAAAAGACAGTTTAAGGAGAGCTCACGAGTTCCAACTCTTGCTGCTTCGAATCCAAAGCAATTTCCAGACCCTCCAGACATTCCCTGACTTCTGCCCTACTTCTAGTGAGGTGCACGATCCTCAGTTCTCTCTGAGCTTCCTCCGCCCTCAACTTCGCTACTTCTTTGCTCAATCTCTCCAACTCTCCACTCTCAGCTTCCGTCCTCGTCTCGCTCAGCTGGGCTGAAATCTCGGCCGATGCTCGAGATCGAATCGCAGATTCCATCAGAGAGTTTTGAGAATCGAGTGTTGATTGGAGTGAGGCGATTTGAGATTCATGTCGTTTGATGACTCGGTTAAGTTCTCGAATCGTCTTTGCCGATGCTTCTTCGGATTCTTCCAACCGATCCCTAGCTTCTTTTCGAGTTTGATCAACTTGATCCTCTAGTCCATCGAGGGCCAGTTTGAGTTTGGCGATTTCGGCGTCCTTGGTTTCTCCCGCGACGTTGGCAGTGGAGAGAAGATCTCGGTACTTTCGAGATTGAGCGAGGTGGTGTTCTTTCGAGGCGAGCGCATCAGCGTGAGAGGCTCGAAGTTGGACGAGTTGAGCAATCTCGGCAGCGTGTCGAGTCGTGAGATCTTGGACTTGTTGAACACCAGACGTAAGGGCTTCTTCCATCTGAGCGGTTTGCTGATAAATCGAGAGGAGGAGAGTGCTACGGTGTTAGCTATCCCTTGATTGTTGGAAAACACTCGTCGCAATGCCCGTGTACATACAGCATTGATGGCTTCAACTTCTGACATAGCTTCATCCAGCTTGAGCTGCATCGCATCCATCTCAACCCAGGCTTCATCCCTCTGTCTCTCAATCTCTTCCTTCTCCTCCATCAACCTCACCCTCTCCTCTGATTCACCGTCACCTTGGTCTTTCCTCTTTGCCATCTCCATCTCCATCTCCTCAACCCTTCTCTCGAAACCACCTCTTTCACCCTCGAGCGTTTCTTGGACGACGAGCAAGCCGTCTCGCTCGGATTCAAGTTCGGCGAGGACCTCACCGAGAGAGAGGAACTCAGCTTCGGAAGACGCGAGAGAGGAGGTGACAGTGTCGTGAGATTCTTGAAGCTTAGTCAGTTGATCAGCTAGGGTTTGAATGGCCAAAGCGTGTGTCCTATAAGCAGATTCAAGTTCGGAACGGGCTTGAGCAAGTTGCTAGAAATGAGGGAAAGAAATCCAAGATGATGCAAACAAGAGCACAGTTGACATAACGGAGAGGACACAAGAATCAGCTATAATCGCAAGTACGATGCTCGCAACAAAACCACTCACCTCCTGCAAGCCCTTTTCTTTACCCTGGCCTTCTTCTTTAGCGTTGACTACCTCCCGCTTTAATCCCTCTATCTCCTCCCAAGCTCGATCCGCCATCTTCCATTGATTCTCAAGCTCGCCTCGAGTCTCGTCAAACTTGGCTTGACTCTTGGCCGCCTGTTCTCGAAGGTTGAAGATCTCGGTTTGGGATGTGACGAGGGCGGCACGAAGGGCAGGAAGGATGGTCGTTCGTAGTGTAGTGGGATCTTGTGATTCATCGTCATCGTCGATATCGATGTTGGAAATGACGATAGCTTCGGTAGTCGTCGTAGGTGACGTAGCTGGCTTGAATTCACTCTGAGCTTTGGCAACATCCAGTTGAGATTTGAGTTGGATAATCTCGGCCTCTAGTATGCGAGATTTTTCCTCGTGTCGTTGGTGTGTCTCCTGCTCGACATCCTTCCTAGTCTCCCGATCCTTCCGAACTGCTTCCTTCTTCCCAACCTCAATCATCTCCTTCCATTCCCCAACTTCCTTCTTCAACTCCCAAATCGCCAAATCCCTCTCAGCCAACTTTTCCCTCAATCCTCTCACCAATCCTTCCTCTGACTCACTCCCGACGTCAATTCCATCCTCTTCCGCCTTTTTCAATCTCCTAATTTCCCCCTCCTTAATCTCATCCTCCAATCCCTCAACCAACGATCGGAGCTCTACCTCATTCGACCTGATAGCTTCTCGATCATCAGAAACGAGCTTCAGCTGCTCCCTCAAAGTCATCGTCTCCCTCCTCTCATTTTCCAATCGAATCTCCAAATCTCGAACCTCTTCAAACGCCTTGTCTCGTTGAAGCTGTCCTTCTGGTTCTCGAAATTCCTCTTGCCGCTGTTGTTTAGATTGAAGAACTTCCTGTTCCTCTTTGAGGATCCTGATGGTTTCCTCCCTCCTCTCAACGACGCCTTCCAACTCTTGACTGATCGCTCGTTGAATCTCGTACTTATCCTTCAAGACCTCCAACAGATCTTGTTGAGAAGCGTAGAACTCTGCGTTGAGAGCGAGGACTTGAGGTGCTGATAGGTTTGAAGGGATGATGGTTTGATGATCATTCGGAAGAAATCGAGTAGATACGCTAGGTGAGACGATCGTCATGTTGCCATTGACATCCTCGAGATCATTTGCGACGAGGAAAGAGAGATGTTGTGGAGAAGGTGATGATCCTTTGTCTACCAAGGATCGAGCGAAAGAATGTTGCAGGTTGAACGGTACCAAAGCAGAAGTATCACCATCACCTTCTGATCCATGTTGACCTTCATATTCTCCTTCATCTCGCTCTTGTTCTCGCGCTACAGTGGCTGCTGCTGCGACGCCAAGAGAAAATGGGGAGGATGATGAGATTCCTCCAGCAGAAATCAGGTTAGGTGATTTGGATCGTTGATTGGACCCGATGATAAAATCGACTTTCGCTGTCGATCTAGGTGTATGCCACGTCGTCCGATCTCCCGAATGAGACGAAGTGAAGTAATTCACCGACGAATTACTCGGCCTAGATGGCGTGTGGTAAGAAGAGGGTGTTGAAGATGAAGTAACGAGATGGGAAGGTGGAGAAGAAGCTGGTGAATTGGAGATCGATCGAGTTGACCGTAGAGGGATTGAAGAGGGCGTGCCTGGAGGAGTAGTGGATTGCTGAATCGAATTGATGGAGTATGTGTTGGGTTGAGGTTGATGGTCTCCGTCTTGGATCCTCAATGGGACGGAGAAGGAGATATCGCTGGAATCAACAAAGATAGTGGTTCCTCCTCCCTCGCCATCTCGATCCTCTATCGTCAACGCAACATCCTCCTCCTGGTTGTCGTCATCGAGCTTGTGGGATTTACCTGAGCTCTCCAGACTAGCGAAGGGGAAGGAATGTGAGATCGGTCTTTCATCCTGTCCTTCCTCCTTCTCACTCTTTCCCCTAAGGTTCGTCTTTTGCTCTAGATCGTCTAGCTGAAGGAACATTCCCCTAGCTGTCGTCTCCCCAGTAATCATCCCTTCCTCTCCTGCTTCCTCTTGCATCAAATTTGATCCATCTCGATCATCGTCGAGTGTTCGAAGTTGTATCGATTGAGATTGTCCTACATCCTGAATCGATAACGATGTCGTTGAATCTTGTTCCCTCTTTGATACGTTGCCCTCATCTTCGCTATCTTCTTGATTGAAGTTGATGACGGATGAAAGTTGAGATTTCGTCCTGACAAAGATGGGTGCTGGAATAGGAGATGTGATAGTCGAGTATGATGAGTTCTGTGGAGAGGAAGCAGAAGAAGCAGACATCGTCGTTGGAGACGAAACGTCTCGAAGTCGATCGAGAAACGTCGAATTGGATGACGAGTCACGAGAAACTACAGTATTGACAGAGGGACTTGATGCACCGAGAGTTGGAGTAGGTGTACCTGGCATTCGATTTGACCCATTCAGGTCCGTGGTAGAAGGTGAAGACAAAGGAGAAGTCGAACCAAGTCGATAGTCTCTTCGAGACGACGAAATCGATGAGGGTGGGGGTCCTTGAGGTGAGAGTGATTCCTGATGATCGTAACGATGATGATGATGAAGGGATTGATCGATCGTACGTTCTTCCTCTACCGAATTGGTCACGCTCGATGTGGGGGAAGAAAATTCAGAGGCTAATGAAGAAGAATCGGTTGAGAAGATCGAGGGTAATTGTTGTTCATGGATTGGCGAATCATCGAGAGTTTGGGAAACGAGAGAAGCGTTTGGCGAGATGATACAAATATGATCGCGACTGTACATATGTGTAGTCATGGATGAAGGATCAGATTCAATCAGCATGCAGGCGCGTCGATGTATAGATGATATGTTGCGAGCACTCACGAGAAGAATCTGACGGAGTTACCAGTTCCAGGAGGTCTTCCCTCCGTTCCCTCTCTCAAAATCCCTCTCTTCAGACCTCCAAATCCACCAGGATTTGGTGTCCTCATATCTCGACCCAATTCCATCGACACAGGTCCTTCCCCGTGCTCTTCGAGTTGGAACGAGTAAAAGTCTTCCTCTCCCGAAGGAGATTTGGGGAGGATCGAATTATGTCGTAAGGGAAGGGTTGGCGTTGATTGAGATTGGGAAGCATTGTAGAACGAAGATGGTCGATAGGGTGAGTTGGAATCATGTGATATGAGGCGATAAGCTGAAGCGTTTGAGTGATTTTGAGGGGAAGATGGAGGAGAGAGGTCGACGGGTGCGACTACGGGATAATAAAAGGGGTCGTCAAGGATAGGTGTGAGATTGACGTTTTGAGCATGGACAAGCACAGTATGGATGGGTTGTATATCATCAAGTGACAACGTGACGGTCCCCATATAGAGGAAAGTTGGAACGACTTACGCGTAGAAGTTGAACGTAAGCCTTCACCTTCCCACTCGCACTCCTCTTTCTTACCAACAATTGAGCCCCAAGCGAATATCTCACTCTTATCTGGCGTATACCATGTCTCCAATTCTTCTTGTTCCGATGCATCCTTCTGCTTGGGTAACTTCGTGTTTGGAGTGGAGGTAGGACTCGGGTTAGGACGCTCGTCGGCGCCGAGCGAAGTCGATCGAGTCCTCGAGAAGAGTCGCTTGATGGGCGTTGCCAGGGAAGTATTCGTCATTTGGTTGGTCTGTATCGAGGAAGAGTGACGGTTGATCGTCGTTGAGGGAGATGTCGGTGAGAAGGAAGAAGAAGCAGAAGAGGTTGTGGTAGGTCGAAAGGTGGATCGATTAGGATGTTGAGCGAGCCACGAAGAGATGATGACGCTCTCGTTGACTTGATCGGGTGTCGTTGGTGGGCCTTATTTTGGACGGGTCGAAAGTGATGACAAAAGTAGTGGATCATTTAGCGGATGAAAGAAGGCAGGCGTCGGTAGAATTCCCTCTGCTCACTCGACGATTGAGCTCTTTCGTCTGACGCTCCGACGGAAAGTTCTTGTTCTGAATCCTGAGGATCGGCGTTGTTGGACGATCTTCCCTTCTTGAATAGGGACGCCAGCATACGCGTGAGGCTGAGGACGAGGAGAGGGCGTCTTGTCTCGAGAGGAGTTGTAGTCGAGGGTTGTTTTCGTCGGAAGCATCCGCTACGCGTCTCATTTCTCATGAAAAATCAGCCACGTCGCGTACATTCTCCTCAATTCTCTCATCGATACAAGCGCTGGTCCCAGATACGTTCAGAAATGTATACACTTTTAGTACCCGAGATGAATTAACATGAGATCGTCAAAGCCTGGATCCCATTCCCCTTCTCTCCTCGTTCCCTGCCTCAGAGGATGGGTGGCTGCTGAGTTGGGGTCCTCATATCCGGAGAAGATGGATGATGATAATTTGAGAGCAACCGGTGATCCCTAATCCCTCCTCCATTGGTAGTAGTGATCGTCGGCGTGGATGAGGATCGAGAGGGCGTGAAATCTGGGGGACGTGATCGAATATGGCTGCTTCCGCCGCCGTCGAGGGTCTGAAATGAACGATGGGTGGTGAGGGTTGAAGCTGAAGATGAAAAACGATCTCCATCGCCAGGGAAGATATCGTTGGTTTGAGACTCTCTACGACTCCTTTCATCTCGAGCCGTCATCATTGATGTTGACACCCGACCTGCGGTCTCTCCTTCGTGATCGTCATCTTCATCTCCCTCGGTACCACTAGTTTCCTCACTTCGGGTCGAAGCAGCAGCAGCAGCAGCCGACTCTGCTGCCATGGCTTCTCGGAACTCGTGAGGCGTCGTGAACAACGGGGACAGGAGGGAACTTCGCTTCTTCATCAAAGTTGATGTTTCCTCCACCTCTGCTCCTGCTCCTGTTTGTAGAGGGGGTGGATGAGGTCGGAACGTCGATCGACGGGCTGTTTCTTGCTGCTGTCTCGACCCTATCCAACCTCCCCTCTTTTCCCCCTTTTCTCTCTCCCTCTCTCCCTGAGATCCCCTAATGCTACCACCACCACCTGCTGCCCACTCTCCAGAGCTACCGAAAACACCAACACCGCTTCCCATCCCAGCTCCGCCTCCACTTCCAATTGGAGCTGGCGAGCTTTCTCTCAGTCTGACGACTAATCTTAACAAGGTCTCCAATGGCTCTCGAATCTTTTCTCCTCCCGGTTGACCGAGACCTACAACCTCTGGATCTGCTTGGGATAGAAGGACGAGCGTCATCTGCTGGATTCGAGCGAGATCAGTCGGGTTTGGCGTAGGGGGTGGTGATGGGATTTGACTTGAAGATGCCAGAGACGGGGAAGCTGGTGGAGAGGTGATGTTTGAACCATGAGGTTGATGATGGCGATCAAGATGAGATTGGGAGCGAGCCTTTGGTGCAGGTGGGGGAGTAAGCAGGGTGATGAGTTTTGGAAGGAGTGGATTGAGGATAGATAGGAGAAACGATGTCAGGAGGTGAAGTCGAACATCAATAAAGCCATGCTGGTACTTCGGTGTTTGGTAAGAGAATGAAAGTCCGCTGCCATTCTGAGATAACGATGGTCTGGCTGCTGTCGAAGAAGTGAAAGTCGATGCAGAGGACGACGAAGGACCGCCGTTGCTGGAGAGCGAGTGGGATAAAGATGAAGAGGCATTCGATGTTCGAATGGAGGAATGCGTTGTACTTCCTTTGGATTGGGTCGAGACTGAAGCCAAGAGGGGGTCATTGCCAAGGGGAAGAAAGACTCCTTCGACTGCAATGAACCGGTAGAATAAGCACGCAGTCGGGTCAGTTGTGCGTCTTTCCATTAGAAAAGAAAAGGAAGCCTCCGACTGACTATAGGGTACTACCGCGGTGAAAAAGAACCCGAAAATCTCTACCAGCCTAACAAGAAGCTTCTCGTCCTCGATCCCTTGAAGCTTAGCACCCAGCGTCAGCATGCCGCTTCCGATCACGTCCTTGAGATCAGTGGTAAGCAGAGCAATCGCTCGACTGGGAGATCTGGAGACGGTCGAGCTGATATGAGCCCGGACGAGAGCGTTTAGATCCTCAAGCGGCGTACGTAGGGCATCTCCATTGAACAGGGGAAGGACATGGATGACAAGGGCGGAGAGAGCAGAAGTGGGATGCGATGGATGGGGATAAATCTGTTCACGAGCAAGACTGGTTGGATCAGGCGTTGAATGAGGGTTTGAACTGGAATTCGGGGCTGGAAGGGGAGGAAGTGAATTGAAGGAGGACGAGATGAGTTTGGCGTCGTAGGGAGAGAGAGATGATTTGAGAGTTGCAGAGGTGGTGTTTGAAGAATGCGTGTTGCTGGAAGTTGCAGAGGATCCAGTCGGGAAAAACGATGTCGTTGAAGAAGAGGCGAAGGAGGAAGTGGATGGGGTATTTCGAAGAGGCTGGGGCGAGGTTGGCATCCGTCGGTTGGGTGGGACCGGGTGGATGAGCGATGGCTGGAAGTTTCCTGATGTGGGTGAGGGTCGTTCGGGAGATGATGGTGGGTAGAGGTGGGCGGAAGATGATGATGACGATGTCGGTGGACCGGCGGATGATGACGTCGAGAGTTTGCCCAGTCCGAGTCCGACTACCAGCCGTCGAGCTGCCACACCTGCGAGACTTCCTTCCGAAGGCCTTCTGATTGCCTGATGAGATACCTGATCTATCAATCGAGCAGCCGGTCGTAGACTCGCACTGGCACTTGTAGCCGGCGAAGCGGTATTGCTGGATTCGCCGAATCCACCTGCCGCCCCGCTTGATGTATGGGCTCGAGAAGGGGAGACTCCTGAGGACGATAGAGATGGTGACAGGAACGTAGAACTAGGCTTGGCTCTTTGCTGTCGGTCGAGAGGTTGGTGCGAGCCAGACGAAAGAGAACTGGATCTCGGTCTCTGTTCAGTCATCATAGGCCCATCGAGCCTTGTTGAACTGTTGACCTTGGACGTGTTGAGGGGTTGGATTTTCGTTTGAGGTTGAGTCAGGCGTTGTGTAGCAGGATCGTTGATGTTGGTGGCTGAGGGTTGAACAAGGAGACTTTCTGGCGAGGATTCGACGGGGTAGGTGAGCGTCTGGGAGAGGGGAGAACGCTGGGTTGGTTGAGGCTGTGATTGAAGGGAGCCTGAGCCAAGTTGATGTGGTGAGGAGGTCTGGATGGTGAGCTGAGGCCTCATCCAGTGGACAAGGCGATGATGGTTCAAAGAGAAACGTCGCCGGATTTCGACAGGTAGCTGCTGCGGTTTCCAACGATTCTCTTGAATCCCTGGACGTTTCTTTTTTTTTTCTTCTCGTTGTCATATCGCTCGACTTGAGGCCAGGCGATCAGTCAATTGACCGAGACATTGAGGATAATATTCGCACCCGTGGAAGAGGCGATCTGGAGGGCAAGTGAGGGAGTGGTGTTCGGACTTTGTGTGATGATGATTAATGGGTTGATGATATCGCACCTCGATTGGATCCTGGATGAGGTTGGTGAGGACGCTGGGATGGTGAATGAATCATGAGAATCTGGGTCGTACGGCCACAACTCATTCGGTTACGACGTCAATCTCAGGCGAACTGGCCTCGCGTCTTGGGCGGAAGGTCCACGCCCCCAACCTCAACCCGATCCGATTCCACATCACCAACTAACCAACCAACTTCCTCCTCAACCATGCATCGAATATCATCAATCGCATTCCCATCAAGATCAAGAGCCTCCAGCCAACTCTCCACCGCTTCATCTCGTCTCGCGATCGCCATCACCGCCACCACCCGATCCACCCAATCACCCCACCCCAACCTCCCTTCATCTAGACCATTCTCTCTCTCCGCTCCCGCTCTTCGTCAGCCTAGTGCTCCCCCACCAAGAAGACGTCCTACACAAAAGGTCGCTGAGAAGTCGTCCGTATCTCCCGGGATACCGCCCGTCGAGCCTGATTACCCGGACAAGGTCGAGCCTGCAAAGGAGTTCGATCTCAGCTCGATTCCTCAACCATCAAAGACCGATGACCCAGCAGTAAAGGCCGCTCTCGAGAAGGAGGACATCCATGAGCCAAAGGACAAGGAACTCGATCCTCTCGAGAAGGAGGTCAAGGCCATCGAAGACGCCGAAAAGCGAGAGGTCGACAAGGAGGTCAAGGCTCGTGATGAGGAGACCGCTAGGAAGCTCAAGGCCGACGAAGAACCCAAGTCGACGACCAAGACAGACGAAACCGCCACCAAGGACGTCAAGCCAAAGTCAGAGGAAGACTCAAAGGTCAAATCGGCCACAAACGTCCTCGACGACTTCTTCTCCTCGTCAAAGGACAAGAAGTCCTCCTCTGGTCTCAAGCCTGACGCTGAATCGGAAGAGTCTCCACTCGGCAAGGACAAGAAGGGCGACAAGGCGAGTGGCGCAAAGGATAAGGGCGAAGATGATGAGGGTTGGTTCGGCCAGAGTGGTGGAAAAGGCAGTGGCAAGGGAGACAAGGAGGGTGGCGACCCAGGGATGACAAAGGCTCAGATTGTTGGATATGCTGTTGGGTGAGTGTTTGATCGTCATCTGTTCCGAGGATGTTGTCTGAGGCCACCTGCGTGGAGGAGACGAGGCCGATCGAGCGCTGACGTATCACTTTCCTTCTCCCGTTCACTCTCACTCAACTTCGTTCGTCTACGCCTCTAGTGGTCTCCTCGTTTACCAGTTCATCTTCTCCGACGGACCCAACGCCTCGCGCGAGATCAACTATCAAGAGTTGTGAGTTTGGCTCGCTTCTCAGATGGTCCTGTCCGAATCGACTCGCTTCGTCCCGCATCTCCTGAGCTGACTTCCAATTCCGCTCGCACATCTTTCTCTCCCCCTGCTATCTCCAGCCGAAACTCTCTCCTCGCTAAAGGTCTCGTCCAGAAGCTCACCATCCTCAACCACAACCGAGTCCTTGTGACGCTCAATCCGGCTGTATCCAACAACGTCCCCTCGTTTGACGGCACTTCCGCTGCTCCCTCTCCCATCGCTTCTCCCTCTGGATCGTACTACTTCACCATCGGATCGCCCGAGACCTTTGAGCGACAGCTCCAGGAGGCTCAAAACGAGCTTGGCATCCCCAGCAGCGAGAGGATCCCGGTCACGTACAGGTCCGAGACAGCTTGGAGCGATTGGGCAATCAGCCTGGGTCCCACCCTTCTGTTGATCGGATTCTTTGTTTGGAGTGCGAGAAAGATGGGAAGCGGAATGGGTGGTGGCGGACCAGGCGGACAGAACCCATTCAGCGTCGGCAAATCAAAGGCGAAGATGTTCAAGTGAGCCAATCTCTTTTTCTCATCATTAGGCCTACCATATAGAGTGCTGATATCCTTTCTCCTCTTGTCTGCCCTCCTCCTCTCAGCCAGGAGACCGACGTCAAGGTCAAGTTTGCCGATGTCGCTGGTATGGATGAGGCTAAAGTCGTTCGTGATCAATCTCCCCTTCGTCATCCTGCTCTACCCATTTGCTCAGGTCACTCAAGTTGATCACCTTGGTTGTTATGTCGTCCATAGGAAATCATGGAGTTCGTCAAATTCCTCAAGCAGCCTGCCAAGTTCCTCGCTCTCGGCGCAAAGATCCCTCGAGGTGCCATCCTCTCCGGACCACCCGGTACCGGAAAGACCCTAATCGCAAAGGCCACGGCTGGTGAGGCAGGAGTACCGTTCTTCTCTGTCTCTGGATCCGAGTTTGTCGAGATGTTCGTCGGTGTCGGTTCGTCACGAGTCCGGGATCTCTTTGCAAAAGCCAAGAAGGAGGCACCCGCCATCATCTTCATCGACGAGATCGATGCCATCGGAAAGAAGCGTGGAAAGGGTGGAAACATGGGCGGAAACGATGAGCGAGAGTCGACGCTCAACCAGCTTCTCGTCGAGATGGACGGTTTCGGAGCCAACGAGCACATCGTCGTCCTCGCTGGCACCAACAGGGCGGACGTCCTCGACAGTGCGCTCATGCGACCAGGACGGTTCGATCGACACGTCGCCATCGACAATCCCGACCTCTCTGGTCGACGACAAATTTTCATGGTCCACCTCAAGCCCCTCACCATCCACACCGACCTCAAGCGAGAGGTCATTGCCGAAAAGCTCTCGCTCCTTACCCCGGGCTTTTCTGGTGCCGACATCGCCAATGTCTGTAACGAGGCTGCCCTTCATTGCGCCAGAAGGGATGGTCAGGCTGTCGAGGACGTCGACTTCGAGTCGGCCATTGAGAGGGTCATTGTTGGACTCGAGAGGAAGAGCCGAGTCCTGAGCAAGGAGGAGAAGAAGACGGTCGCCTACCACGAGGCTGGTCACGCCGTCTGTGGTTGGTTCCTCGAGCACGCCGACCCTCTGCTCAAGGTCTCAATCATCCCGAGAGGTGTTGGAACCCTTGGTTACGCTCAGGTATGGCTCGTTGCTTTGGGTCGGTTCGATGATTGTTCGACTCGCTTACTGACTTTGACTCTGTATTCCTGTCATTCTCCTTCCAACAGTACTTGCCCAAGGACCGATTCCTCAACTCGACCGAGCAACTCATGGACGCCATGTGTACCGCCCTCGGTGGTCGAGTCGCCGAGGAGATCTTCTTCTCTCGAATCACCTCGGGTGCTGCCGACGATCTCAAGAAGGTCACTCAGATGGCGTTCAGGATCTGCTCAGCTTACGGTATGAGCGAGGCCATTGGGCCAGTCTACTACCACCAGGACCAGGACGCGTTCCAGAAGCCCTTCAGTGAGAAGACGGCACAGATGTTGGACGACGAGGTTAGTTGTCATCGTCGACTTGACATGAGGTCGTTTCTCGATCAATAGAAGTCTCCATACCTGATTGACATTTGACGTTCTTTTTGATTTCACCCACTCAAAAGGTCAGAAAGCTTGTGCAAACTTCCCGAGAGCGAACCCGAAAGCTTCTTACCGAGAAGCGAGCCGAGGTTGAGCTCGTTGCTCAGCATCTCCTCAAGCGAGAGGTCCTCACTCGGTAAGATAATCTTGCCTCAATGCGACAGCATCGCTCGTCTCGCCATTGATCTGACCGGGTCTATTTCTTCTTGGTCTTTTTGTAGTGAGGGCATGGTCGAGCTCCTCGGCAAGCGTCCATTCGACATCCAGGACGACATGGACGACTTCCTCGTCAAGTACCCCAAGATGAAGCCTGTCGCCGGAAAGCAGATCGAAGAGCCTGCTCCGTACGCCTCTCGAATCCACGTAGTCATCTCGGCTGCTCGTTCCTAACTGACAGCGTTCTCATGTGCACGCTTCTTATCTCATTCAGTTCGGACGCTGACGAGCAACCTCCAGCGCCAGCCGCTCTCGCCTGCGAAATCGACCTCTCGTCCGAGTCTGTCAGGTCGGATCGACCATCGTCGTAGACACCTAGCACGGAACGAACGCCATTCATCCCATCCTTCCTCCTCGACGCCCATGCTGCTCTTCACGTCCAATCTCACTTGGAATCGCCCTTTAGCTAGAATTTGCTAGATTCACGAATTGTCTCGATCCAACTCCCCGACTACTTCTCTAACCTCATCACTTCCTCCTTGATCGTCTAGCTTTTGCTCTTACTTGCGCTCTCTTCTCTCGTCTTTGTCTCTTTCGTCTCTTAAAAAAGAAGGCTGTATTTGGTAATTGAATGATGAAAACTCTACTCTTTTGTCCCGTTGCTGTGATGAATTGAAGGGAGGTTGGTTGAGATATAAGAGGGGGTATTTTGAGGGAAGATATCATTGAAGCAGTCAGCGCGGGAGTTCGAGCCGACATCCACTCGCTCGACTCAATCCAAAGACAACCAGCCACCAAGCCGCCTACATCTCATCCCCCCCCTCCCCCTCTCTTCCTCCATTCCCCACTCCCTCGTCACCCCAACACCATCATGGTTCTCAACTTAGGAGGAATGGTAACACACAGTCTCGAAACTAGCTCCCATCCGAGTCCTTTGACACTGATGGAATCCTACCTCTCTTTCGTCCTCCCCTCCTCCTCCTCCTCCTCCTCCTCCTCCCCTTCTCCCTCATCCCCCTCATCGTCGTCACTCATCAGTCGGGTATCGGAATCAGAAATGGTACGTCTCTTCCTAGGACGAATCTGCTATCCTCATGATCCGTCGCATTGATGTCAAGCGGTCAATCTAGCTGTACCACCATGCTATTCGTTTTGGCAAACCTACGAATCCGTAAGAGGAAAAAAGGATCAAAAAAAATCCTCCTTCATCTCGTCTTTTGTTGTCAACATCACGCGCTCGTAGGATGATGGAAACTGACTTGAACTGGGTTCTCTCTCTCTCTCTCTCTCTCTCTCTGTCTTTGTGTGATTTACCATACCCACTCGATCTCCCGAACCCGAAAAAACCCCCCCTGATGATCGACTACTTCCTCCCTTGACGATCGACTCGGTTTCATCCTAACTCGGAATCGATACCCCCCCCCCCCCCCCCCCCCAAAAAAAAAAAAAAAAAAAAACCCCCCCCCCCCCCCCAAAAAAAAACTAAAAAAAAATCCGTGCTCTCTCCTTCCAACCCCATGCATGATCCTATTCAACAGTGTCTTGCTAAGGCGGACAGACGATCCGAATGTAAACTTGATTGGGAGGATTACCAAGAGTGTATTCATCATACCAAAGAGGTCAGTCATCTTACTGTCTTTTTTTTTCTTTTCTTTTTCTTTTTATTTCTTTCTCTCTTCACGAAAAAGTTCTCATCCGGGATCCTCACCTTGCGTAGTGAGGATGAAAGGAATTCTAATCACTGATCAATCCCCCCTCCAGTTGGCACGAGCTCAACAAATCCGAGATCAATACGCTCTCAACCTCAAGAAAGAAGGTAAATCTAAATCCGAGATCGCCAGTGCTCTTCGAGTCGGTTTGGCCGTCTCGGTCGGTTTGATCGATGGATCATCATCGTCATCACCATCATCACCATCATCTTCCGTCGACGATAGGATCGAACCTTTGAATGGGAAAGCCTAGATGGAAGGAATGGGCAACAGAAATCTGTTGATGGGGTTGGGGGTCTTGAAGTGGTGAGAAGGGTCGTGATGATTCGGGGGAAGTTAGGAAACTGACGATGGGGGTGGGGAAGGGGGGCGGGGGGGGGGGGGGGGGGGGGGGGGGTTTCTTCTTCCCTTTTATTTTTCCTTCCACTGAGGTTGTATCTCGATGAGGCAGTCTCTTGCCTTTGTCGACGATTTAACATCTTGGGGATAAGTTTGCATCGGTGTAAGAGAGACATCGTAGAGATCCAAGGTCAAGAGGCGAAAGGAGACGGGATGAAAGCATCGTAAAGCGTCGTTAGGGAAAGAACAAACAAGGCGGGGGGGCAAACGGGGTATGCAAATATGTAAGTTGGTCAAGAAGAAGGATCGGAGGGGATTAGTGTGTGCGTGTGTGCGAACACCAAAGGAAGAGAAGTAAGGTGGATATCTAGATGGGATGAGGATGATAGGGAGACTAAGAGACATAGAGGAAGGCTGAGGGGAAAAAGATGAGAAAAAGAGAAGAAAGGAAAAAAAAAAAGCGTGAAACCAGCGGATGAGGGGACAGCAAGGAAGAATCGAAATATCGGATCGAACATCCCCCTGCTTATTTCGGACCAACGACGACTTCCTTGAGTCCCAGTTTCATCTTCATCTCAGCCATGTATGCCTCTGATAGAGATGAGAGTGATGAGTGAGAAGGATTCAAGGGATAAAAAAAAATTTGGAGGGGAGGGGGGGGGGGGGAGTTTGGAGAAAGAAAAAAAAAAGAGGGGTCAGCTACGTTGGATCCACATACGATCGATCCGAAATTCTCCTCCTTTCGAAAAAATAACAAGGAATCCCAGAGTTCAAAAGACTCGGACGGGACAGAGCAGAAAAAAAAAAAAAAAAAGGATGACGAACCGACATGGGAACGTAATCTCCAATTCTCAGCCATGAGAGCGTTGACTTCGGCTTGGTTTTGAGCTACGTACTCATCCGTCTGGGGAAGTAGAGGTAGAATTTCATGGGGGAGGATTTATTTGAAGAAAACGAAGAAGAAGAAGGAAAAAACGAGAGAGGTGGGATGAGGATCAGGGGAATGAAGATGCAGGATTGCAATGAGCAGTTCAGCGTCAGTTGATTCACCGAGGAGAACACAAAAAAAAAAAAAAAACAATGAATTAACCTCTGCTTGAATCCTAGCGATCTCCTTTTCTCTCTCCCTTAGAGCCTGTTCATCTTCGTCCCTCTCTTTCAAGATGATGGCGTACTCTTCCCTCAACCTAGCGATGGAAGAACGGAATCGATCCTTCTTTTCGGACCAGGAGTGTTGGGCTCGAGTGAGTTTGTCAGAGGCGTTGGTGAGTTGGGTTCGGAGTTGCTTTTTTTTTTTTTTTTTTTACCCAAGGTGGGGAAGGGAGAGGAGGCGTTCAAAGGCAGAGGTGGTTTTGAGTAGAAGGGAGGAGAACAATGGAACCGAGAAGAGACCGGGAAATCATCAGACACATGCAAGATCCAGACAGGGGAGTCAGAATGCAACCAAACGACGAACCTCGAGTCTGGTCGAAGTTGAGGTCTGAGCGACGACGGCTTTGGCGTAATCATGTTGCAAAGCCGTCAACCTAGCCTGAGCTTGATCCGTTCGTTGTTGCTCGGCCTCTGCTTCGCGTTGAATCTCGATCAATGTTCGAACGTCCTGATGGGTGGATCGGGAGGGTGTTTTGGAGGAGGAAGAGGAGGAAGAAGAACGGACAGCGATGGTAACGGATCAGTCCAAAGGGATTCAACAGTTTCGAGGACGACCTCACGAGGGGGTTGATTTCTTTCGAAATGTGTTTGCCGCTACCTCTTTCGACCAATCTCTTACATTCGAAAAAGAAAAAGAAAAAACTTACCTGTTCCAACCCTCCAATCTGTTCAAGCTTGACGCCAAGTTCCCTCGCCTTCTTCGTGAAGCTAGCCAGAACAGCTTTCTCGTTGTTGTTCGATCTCGCGAGTTCGTCGATCGTTCGACGAAGTCTATCAGGTGATTGGACGAGTCTAGATCGGGCGGAAGAAATGTCGGATTGGAGCGAGAGATTTTGAGTCGTTTGAGTTTGCTGAGAAGATTGGACGAAGAGTTGTTGTTAGGGAAGAAACGAAGAGTTTCTCGTCAGTCTTTGGAGAGAGTATTTCTTGTTCCTACTTGAGACTGAAAGATGGGGTCGTACGATTTGATCTTTGAGTCCCTTTTTGACATCATTCAGCCTCGTGACTTCTGCGGTCAGAGCGGTCTGTTCCTTCTTTAGCTCCTGAAGTTCGAACCGGATGGTGTCGTTCCTGGCCGTAGCGGATTCGATTCTAGGGATATCGGCTGCCTTTTGATCTCTGTGGGGAATGGGCGACATGAGATGAAATGAGAAGTAAAGAGAAAGCGAGCCACGGGAAAGTGGGGAACGTGAGATCAGTCAGTCTCTGGCGATACCGATAGATAACGCGAAAGATGAAGGGAAAGACCGACTTGAGGTCCTGGAGCTGATATTGAAGCGTTCGGTATTCTTCGTCTAACTGTTGACGTCTAGAAAGTGCTTGCAAGGATCAATCAGTCCGAGTTCGGCAAGATACCGAAAGGAGTCTGCTATGACTGACCTCTGATTGATCTCGTCTCCCTTGTGAACCAGTTCCTCAAACAGCCCTTGGTGAGAGAGCCTGAATTTGTGACACCCAACACGATTGCGTCTGTCTTTAGTTTCCTGTCAGAGTCTCGGACGGTACCCTGGATGAAACGACGGACTTGTACTTGGCGAAGTTGATAACACCAGAGAAGCAGTCTCGGACCCGAGCGGCCTCGGGTCGGGTAAGGTCTTGTATGGTGAAGTTGTCTACTCCAGCGACTTTGACGAGACGACGACTATCGTTTGAAGGACGAGTTCCAAACAGGACACGAGGACCATAAGTAAGAGTATCCTGGCATCATGCGCTCGGAACCGCAACTCAACTTACACGTGAGCGAAAAACATCTGGAACGTGACAGCATCGTTGAGCAGCTCCTGATGAAGGTTGAAGAAAGGATGACAGGGTTCAAAGCAGGGTCTTGGTCAGACCATAGGGCATCCGGCTGCTTCTCTTCCGGAGAGACTGCTCGGCACGGTTGATTTCGACTGTCGGGTAGTGTACGCGTCTCCCAGGCAATGTTCCACCAGCGAGATCATCTTGGGATGAATGATTAACCTTAACGATCAGCCGACGACACTCACCGGATATTGCATCATCCCCAACAACGCGCCTTTAGGTCGTTCAAACCCTTCGATGGTGACTCCATTGAAACTCTCCAAGAGGATCGCCCACGCCGTCTGTATGCTCTGAGGGTTGGGCCTGTTGATATCTTCCTCCTGAATGGGGACGTGAAGCTCTTGAAGACATTCGACGATCTCGAGCGTCTTGAGGATAGGATAACCGATGAGGGACTGCTGTTGCTGTTGCTGCTGTTGTTGTGGGTAGAGTTGGGGTTGGGATTTGGCCCTCGATATGGATTGTCGGTTGGCCATGGTGAGGTTGTGAGAGCGGATGGGATGATGGGGATCGAATTAGAAGGAGAAATGGGATCGCGTCCTAAGGGAAACGGGAAACGTGTTGTTTGATCCTCGTCCAACCTGACTGGCCTCATGACTTTGATTATTGATACATTCATCTAGTCTGTCGTCGAAACCGCACAACCAGGCTCTCATCTTGATCATCAGATAGTTAGCCAGAAACCAGATTCTCATTCGTTTAATCGTAAGAAAAAGATGAAGCGATATTCCTCACGTACCTCGAATTTCGATGGGACTTCCAACCTCGGACAAACCATCCCTCTGTCCTCTCACCCACCATGGATTCCAGACCTGTCACCAAGAAGGGTCTCAAAACGAGGTCAGCTTCCAGTCTGACACCGAATCGAGTGCCCAAACATACACCCAAGTCCCCAATGATTTTAACTTGTCTCGTTTGCTTTCCAAATTATCCCCCCCAGCTACCGACCGAGTCACCTCATCCCACCTCTTCACACCCAAGGTCCCGTCCTCCTCACGGCCGATGGTGAAAGGCTCGTGACGACGACTGGAGAGGATGTTCTTTTGACTGAGGTCAAGACGGGCAAGTCTCTGGGTAGGATCCAAAGCGTTCGTTCGAATGATGCATCCTCAGGAACCAGTCTTTCACTTGGCTATATCTCCCTTGGCTAGCTGACGCTTACTCGATCGACGTCCTCTTTCTCTCTGTCGTGCTACTCTCCATATTTTTCTCCAACACTGCAGGACACGACCGAGGTGACCTCGATGGCACTTTCTCAAACTGGTGTCCTTGCCGTCTTCACTCGATCCCTCGCTCTTCGATACTACGCCATCCCAGAACACATTCCCTCCTCCTCCGTCGACGACTCTTCCTTTATTTCCCTCTCGCCTTCGTCCTCGTCTTCGACTCCCGCCCTTCCACCTGCCCTTTCCCTCATCCGCCACACCCCACGTTCCCACCCCGCTCCAGTTCTCGTGTCCGTCATCGACCCTACCTCAACGCTTCTCGCTTCGGGATCTGCGGATGGTATCGTCAAGGTCTGGGATCTTGCTGGTGGCTACGTCACCCATCTTTTCCGATCCCACGGAGGTCCCGTCTCGTCCCTTGCCTTCAACATTCCTCGAACAGGACCGGCGAAGGGTCAGAGGATGGAACTTATCACTGGAAGTGGAGACACAAAGGTTCGAATTTTTGACCTCAAGGATTCCAATGCTGGTGGTAAGCCAAGAGCGATCCTCGATGGACATGTCTCGGTCGTCCGAGGGCTGGGCGTTGAGGAGGAAGGAAGGTGGCTCGTTAGTGGAGGTCGAGACAAGGTCGTACTCGTCTGGGATCTTTGGGGAGGAGACAGCGGTGGATGGGAGAGGCTGGGCACGTCAGGAGGTGTCGGTGGAAAGAAGGGCAAAGGAAAGGGAAAGGCAGTCGAAGTCCAACTTGTCAAGACCATCACCGCTCTTGAATCCCTCGAATCTGTCGGCGTTTTAAACAGGAACGAAGTCCTCGAAGGGGTTGAAGGAGCCACTGCTGGTGATGGAGACCGACTGGTGTGCTGGACTGCTGGGGAGAAGGGTGTTGTCAGAGTTTGGGACGCGAAGCGAGGAGTCGAGCTTCTCTCTCTCAAGGGCCCCGAGGGTGTGAATGTGGCTGAGGAGAACGATGAGGAAGATGCCGAGCAGCAGAGAGGTGTTGTCGAGGTCATGTGAGTCCTATCCGCGTCCTGAGTCTGATTCTGAGGAGAATGACACTAATCGTTCACTGCCCTGTACTCCTATCCTCACTCTCTCCAGCTACAACCCCTCGACTTCCTCTCTTATCTCAGTCCACTCTGACCAAAACATCCTTTTCCACTCCCTCCGCGATTCCACCCTCACTCGTCAACTCATTGGATACAACGACGAAATCATCGATTCCCTCTTCCTCACGCCCAACCCAACTTTCTCCTCCTCTTCATCGTCTCCCTCCTCTTCTCGAGACACTCATCTTGCTCTCGCCACCAACTCTTCTCTCATCCGAATTTATTCCACCAAGACGTTCGACGCTCGACTCCTCCCCGGTCACACCGACATGGTTCTCTGTCTCGACAAATCAAGAGATGGTACTTGGCTCGTCTCCGGTTCGAAAGATCGAACCGCTCGAATCTGGTGCTTCGTTCCTCGACCAACGACTTCGGATCCAGAAGCGGGTGATTGGAAATGTCTCGCCATCTGCGAAGGTCACGCAGAATCCATCGGAGCCGTCGCCATCTCAAGGAAGGGTCCAGATGATCCAAACTCACCTCTCAAGGCAAAGTTCCTCTTCACGGCTTCTCAAGATCGAACCATCAA
Organism: Udeniomyces megalosporus; assembly: GCA_039545415.1. Lineage (NCBI taxonomy): Eukaryota > Fungi > Basidiomycota > Tremellomycetes > Cystofilobasidiales > Mrakiaceae > Udeniomyces > Udeniomyces megalosporus. Next base: position 637,043 of record BCKM01000010.1, on the reverse strand, counting down.
GATGTGGGATCTTTCGACGATCGATCTTGATTCGCCGACGCCAACTCGACTCAAGTCGCTTCTGACGCAGAAGATTCACGAAAAGGACATCAACTCGCTCGATCTCGCTCCGAACGATCGATTCCTCGCTTCGGGATCTCAGGATAAGCTCGTCAAGGTGTTCGAGGTCACGTATGCCCCACCAAAGGGTGGAGGTCAACCTAACGGAGACGTCAAGCTTGTCGGGACGTGTAAAGGTCACAAGAGGGGTGTCTGGAGTGTCAAGTTCAGTCGGACGGATAGAGTCCTTGCGACGGGAAGTGGTGACAAGACGGTCAGGATCTGGAGTCTGGATGATTACTCTTGCCTCAAGGTGCGTCATCACGGTTGTGACTCGTCCATCGTGCCCATGGTTCCCCCCTCTAATCTGATCGCCTTTCTTGCCCGGTTCTCCACATTCAGACGTTTGAGGGCCATTCCAACTCTGTCCTTCGAGTCGATTTCCTCTCTGCCGGTCAACAACTCCTCTCATCCTCATCCGACGGTCTCGTCAAACTTTGGAACACGCGAGATGAATCATGCGTCGCTTCGCTCGACAATCATGAGGACAAGATCTGGGCCCTCGCCGTCTCTGAAGATGAAAAGACCATCGTCAGTGGTGCGGCCGATAGTGTGGTGACTTTCTGGGGAGATTGCACCGAGGTTGACGAGAAGGAGAAAGTCGAGAAGCTCGAGAAGCTCGTCGCCAAGTTCGTGACAGCTTGCCTTGTTCAACTCTTTCCTTGCTTGGTATCTGACGCTGCTCCTTCCATGACGCCTCCTCTTATGGATCTTCAGTGAACAAAATTTCACCAACTTCCTCAACCTCAAAGATTACCGAAACGCTATCCTCCTCGCCCTCGCCATGTCCCAACCCGGTCGACTCCTCTCCCTCTTTACTTCAGTTCGATCCTCCCGTCCACCACCTCCGATCGCGTCCACCCTCCTCGCCTCCGACTCGACAAGTTCCATCGACGATGACTCGACGTCCATCACGGGTTCGGCTTCCGTCGATCAAGTCATCAAGACCCTTCCTCCACTGGATCTCGTTCGGCTCATGGGGCACGTCAGGGATTGGAACGCTCGAGCAAAGACTTCGCCCGTCGCTCAGACCATCCTCCATGCCATCCTTCGACTTCGAACGGCAGAGGAGATCATCGGAGCTTTCAACGAGGCTTCGATCCCACCCCCATCTCTTCCGGAGCAGGCTGCTGAGCAAGAGGAAGAGGCAGCGAACTCGAGAAAGAAGAGCAACAAGAAGGGTTCCAAGGCCAATGGAGCTGGTTTGGATCTAGGGGAAATTCTCGACGCCATGGTGCCCTACACCGAGCGTCACTTTGAGCGAGCCGAGCGAATGGTCCAAGAGTCGTTCGTTCTCGACTTTGCGTTGAGCGAGATGGATGGAGGGCTCTTCGCTGGCGTTTTTGATGATGACGAGGACGAAGTGGTGGAGACGGAAGGGGAGATGCAGGGTCAGGAGCACCAGGACGAGCAAGATGGGATTCAATCCGTCATGGAGGTTGACGGAGGGGGCAATTTCGACACCGACGAGGCCTGATCAATGGTTCTTTCTCGCTAGCTTCAGACAAGTCGATGAAAGTTTGACGACGCCAAGAGTGTATGAGCATCAAGTCGTTTCGGTCTGCTGAGTCAAACGAAAGAACAGCGAAGCGCTCGAGAAAAAAAAGGAATCAAGACAGGAAAGCAAAGTAGAGTATCGAAGGAAGCGAATATGAACGAGGGAAACTGAGACTAAAAACTAGAAAGACCTAGGCGAGTCACCAGATAGGCCTATACAGATGCGAGAAGCAAGATGGTGTCATCAAGCGAGAAAGGAGACGTCTGGGGTACCTTTTACTGGGTGTATTCGTCGACCACTCCGTTGGCCTTATCCTTGGCCTGATTGACGCGAGCGATGGAAAAACGTGGCAAGAATGAGTACATATGTATAGCTCGTTCATCCCAGAGGTGACATACGAACCTGGCCGGCCTTGTCGGAGGCGTAATCTTCAGCCTGGCCGGTCTTGTCAGATGCATACTTGGTCGCGTTTCGAGACTTGGACTTAGTTTTATCAGCAGCGTCCTGGGCCTGGTCGACGCCCTGCACGATGACAGGTGCGAGTACATGAACCAAGGTCAGATCAGATTCAGTCCGACCTTCGTATGATCTCGGGCTGGACGAACCTCGGCAGCGGCACTCTCGGCTTTCTCTTTGGTAGCATAGATGATCTTCGTGGCAGAATCGATGAGAGGCTGGAGCTGAGTCTGTAGGAAGTAGAGGGAGACAAGGTCAACCGATACGTTTCAGATACTGCAATTGAAACACACGAATCGCTGGATCGAAGCGATGTACCGAGACGTAAGAGGCAATTTCCTGAGTCTTCTGCGAGAGATCCTTGTCCTTGGCCAAAACGACGGCGGAGAGATCGTTGTATCCCTTGGCGACGTTTTCCCTGGCGATCGTAGGAAGGTTTCCGCCTTGCTTCTATTGTCGAGCAGGGTCGGAAAGAAGAATATTTAGCAGGCCGGACTCGGTGAAGGACACAGCGTCGAAGGCCACTGACCTGCAAAGTACCGAGCGACTCGAGAAGGGCCTGGGATAGGGCTTGAATCTTGGCTTGGGCATCACCAGTCAGGTCGGAGATCATGTGGAGGGAGCCAGAGTAGGTGGCAGTGATCTGCTGACTGGTAGTGGAGGATAGCGATGAATCGATGGATCAATAAAGGATATAAGGCATGAAAGATGAGACAGCGTAACCCACTTGAGATTGTAGATGGTGTCGATCGCCTTTTGGCTGCGGAAAGGGACCGACCGAGGGAACGATCAGCAGATGTCAGCGAGAGAACGATCGGATAGAGACAGTGACAGTGAGATTCGACTGACACGACAGCATTGCCTTGAAGGGGTTGAATACGCTGTCATCAGAGAAACCGAGCGGAGAAGAAAGCGTGAGGACAAGTAGAGATGATGAGCGCACTGTATAGGTGGACGACAAAACTGACTTGCTCATAAACTCCCTTGACGAGGTCTCCGGCCTTGTCTACTGACCCTTTTGAGTCAGCCTAAGGCGACGTTGACGACATGTTAGCTGGTGGTCGGACAAGGGGCCAGCCAGGGTCAGCGACTTACGACAATCTGATCCGTCTTGGTCTCGAAGGGGTATGGGAAGGTGTTCTGTACGATGTCAAGTCTGAAAAGGGAGTCAAGAAGGATGATTGTTAATTTGAGTACGACGGGAAGGGAGAGAAAGAGTCTTACCCCTTGTTGGCGAGGCCGTCGGCCCTCTGGATAACAGGTGCTCCGAATCCAAGAACGGGCTCGGCGATCGAGTAGCCGGTCTTGACGATGTTCTCAGCAAGAGCGTATGCCTTGGTGGTGATGTTGTTCGAGTGGACGATACCCTGGAACTGGTTGATGGAGTCGCTCTGAGAGAGAAGAGGAAAGGTAAAAAGAAGGGTGGAGTCGGTCAGTCACCCTGCTACAACATTCTTCGAGGCGATCCGATTAGAGGGCCCATGTGGAGATCAGAGGAATGATCAACGAGTAGATCTGGGCGCTGGCGGGCGGGGAAAGAGGTGGGCAAGCAATCGACCACTCGTCCAACGGAAGTCCTGAAAGATCTTAGATCGCTACTGTTCGGATCTTCGAACCCTAGTTGAATCTGAGGCAGCTGGGTCATCCGAATTTGTTACTCACAACTACTGGGATAGAGACCTATACGTTTCAACGAAGTGAGCGAGACGAGTGGACAGATTGAGGAACGGAAAAGGGTGGGGAAGCGCGACAGAGAGGGGAGATAAGCGGAAACAAGTGGGGAGGAGCGAAGCGCGGGGAAGTCAGTCGACGCTCCTTCTCTCTCGTCGAGAACGATCCAGGCAGATGGGTGAGAGGGTGAAGGGTACGAGACACTCACGACCCTGTCGACACTAGTGAGATGGATAGAACCGTTGTTGGGGGTGTTGGTCTTTTGGGCGACGGTGTCAGAGATGTTCTTGGAAGCATCGACGATTGAGCCGTTGCTGTCGAAGGTGGCTTGGGACATGGTGGGTGGAGGGTACGAAGGGAGGCTTGGTGCTGGGCTGAAGAGAGGGCTGAGCAAAAAAGGAAGGAGGCCAAAGATGGGCGAGAGGGGATGTGATGGTCGGGAGGGAGGAGGGAAGGAGAGGGGATTCAGAGTTCCAAAGAGAGCGAGAGAGGACGATCACATGTTTTCGCTTTCCCCCTTCCCTTCTCCGATTCGTCATCGATCCGCGATTTCACCAATTTTTTTCTTCCTTCCTTCCTTTATTTCTTCCGCTCAGATCTATGCTGATATCAGACCGTCCCCCGGCCGAAGGGATCGGTTTCATGGTCCATCCACAGGAGATCGTTCAGATGCAGCAAAAACGGGACACGAGAGGACTATGCAGATTCAGACTGGAACAGGACAAAAAAGAACGGTACAACAGATAGAAGAAGCAGACGAAGAAGATACGAAAGCGTGGCTAGAGGCGATATGAAACGAAGTCGTCATGGCGAATGAAGGATTCAAAACTTTGGCTGAAATCGAAAGCTCTGAAGCTTTTTCCTAGCGCTCGACGTGACAGGGAGTGCAACGGCTTGATCCGAATCATCTTCTTCTTCGACAATACTATCCTCGTCGTCTTGGTCAATTCCGATAGGCTCGTTGCTCTTCACACTTGATCCTTCGTCATCTATCGATGGTCGAGAAACGAGACGAGATGAGGTAGATTTGGTCGAAGAGCCGAAGGAAGGATCCAGGTTGAATCCTTTACTGCTGGTGGTCCGGTGAGAAGGGGTGGTCGTGGTATCGAAAATGATCTGGCGACGTGAGCTTAGTGAATTCTGGCGACCAATCTTGGGCGTAATATTGCTCTCGCTTGTCGTAACGTCGGAGTTCTTCGCCTTGACGAGAGAGCTTGAGAGGGAGGTCGAGCGGAAAGCGGGAGGACGGAGGTTGGTGGGGGTCTCAGAGTTAGAGTGGGACTTTCCAAACGTGGGTCGACTAGCTATGGAGGTTGTCGAAGTGAGAGGCTTGGTCTGGCGTGTGTTGAGAGGTGTAGTTTTGGCTGTCGGTGTTCGAGTAAGCTTAAAACGATGAGAGTCATGCAACAGCCCTGTTAGATGAGAGTAGGCCCGGTGGAATAACGATTGAATCGGACGCACGACGCTAGGACTTGTACCCTGCTTGAATCCAAACTTCTCTCTCCAACTTGCACCGATCGAACTCATGCTCGCTTGCCGTTTCTTCTCCACTACCTCATCGTCCTCCAGCACCATCTTGACATTGAAACCTTCCTCGTTTCCTCCGGTTTCGTCGTCATCGTCGTCGTCGATGATTTCCTCTCCAGAGTACGAGTGGCTGGATGAGGAGATGACGCCGTCAGATCGGTCAATCGAAGCTGCTGTGCGACCATGCTTGCTGGATGTATCCAAAAGAGGTCCCAGGTCGAGGCCTCTTTCCGGCTGAAGAGCGGCGTCGCGCAAGTCGTCGGAACACGTGATGCCCTCGTACTCTTCTCGTCGCTCCACCTTCACCGTCAGCTTCCCTGCTTTAATCCCAGTGATCCTGGGCGGGCTGCTAGATACGTAGCCGTCATCGTCATCGTCATCGTCTTGCGGATCGTCTGTCGACAGGACTTGGCTCTTCGTTTTGACGCGACCGTTTGGAGCTGAGGGAGGAGGGGTACAAGGTCTAGAGTCGTAAGTAATACCAGAGAAATGGCTGAGGGGTACGCTTGGTTGGGCCGGTCCCTGGTTCGATCGAGCATCGGATGGACATGGCGAAAAGCAGGTAGAAAGGAGAGACGATGCTGGAACGAGGATAGTGGGTTTGGCTGGGCCAGGCTGGGTAGAACTAGCCAGGGTTGGGAACGACGAAGGAGGTGAGGTGACGGCAGAGTAAGGTGAAGTTGGGGCAAGAGATTCAGGCTCATCGATCAAGTCAAGATCCATCGCGTGCTCATCGTCTTTCACGGCCAGAGCTGGTTGACGATCTGTCTCGCCCTCTTCCTCCAGGCTCTCCGGTGAAGAGGGCAAGACAATAGTGGATCGAGGCAACTGAGTGGGGGATATTGGCCGGTTGTCTTCGAATGAGACGTGGGTAGGTTGGGTCGGAATGTCGGAAAGGGCCCTAGGTCGGGCGGTGGCAGGATCAGTTGAGTTGGTCGAATTGATGGACGTGGAGAAGAATTTGCTTTTCTTTTGAGCTGGCTGACAAGAAGCAACTGAGTCTTCGCCAAGCTGATCCTCGAAGATCGACGCTGACTGCTTCCCTCTCGCTATCCCAGAGAATCCCCTAGTGTTGGTTCTCTTAAACCCACTTTCTGCACCCAGGTCTGACAACTTCGTCCTTCCGCTGTTACTACCGGTCCCGGTACTGAAAGCAGCAGGAGGGCTGAATACAGTCACGACCTGGCCTCCAGAGGACAGACTCGATGGGTTTGGAGCCGAATTGTTTCTTTTCAGAGTGGAAGGACTGGCGGACGATGATGAAGGAGGGCACTTCTGGAAGAACGAGTTGATTTTGGGTTGGTGCTTGACTGGAGTTTTGACTTTGAGAGGCTGGTACGAGGGCCAGGGATCTTTGATGAGGATCTTCGTAATCGGGTTGCGGTCGCCTGAGGCGATGGTGCGAGCGATCTCTGGTGCAAGGTCGCTGATCAATCCAAGAAGTCGTTCAGCATCCAGTGACCGGTGCGAACTACACGTATACGATGGACTTACGGTCCGATGTACATCCCTTCTTCTTCTCCAAACCCGTCTGGTAAAGGACTTAATGGGACTACGGTTTGCGTTTCCGGATCAAACACTCTCTGGTGCAAGAAAGTGAGCTCGGCGAGGCGGAACTGCTGTTTGTAGTCTTGAGGTATCTCGTATCCCTCAAGTCGGAGGTGTTGGAGGACTTTCTCCACTGATTTGTACTGGCGGAGGAATTTGTGAGCTTTTTTGATACCGATTTGACTAATGGATGGAAGGTAATCGCATCCAGAGAGGATCTAGACGAGACAAAGCCGCAGATTACAAAGGATAAAAATGAGTACATAGGACCAAGCGTATGAGATGTATGATGTCTCCAGACCTACAGCCATGTGTCGAAACTCTCGATCTCCCCATCCATCGAATCGAAATTCGCCTCCTCTGCTGCCAGCACCATTTCCAAAGCCGATCGTGTCCCTTCGAATCTCGCAGCACTTCCCATCGCCGTCCATCTTGAAGAGTATGTTTCGACACCCAAAGACCAGTAAATCAGAATCTTCGGTGATGATCCCGTCAACAATTCCTCGACGTTCGAGAAAGGCGAGTTGAGCGTCGGCCTCGTACGGAGCGACGACATATGGGACGGACTCTACTCGGAGGGCCTAAGATAAAGAAGATAGTATGAACATGTGAGAAGCAGGGTGGTGAATTGACCAAAGCAGCACGATGACGCACTTTGATGAACTGAAGTGCCATTTCTGGCGTGACGTCCAGGCACTTAGTGTACAGCTCCCTAGCGTCGCTGACCCTTCCCTGACTCTCGAAAGACTGAGCCATCGCTAAATTATCTCCTCGTCGTCTGGTTAAGAAAGAGACAAAGCAGCTACGTTGAGTGTCTTTTGTTCGTCCGCAGCGAAAGAGCGCGAGACCGTCGTTGCACCGTACTCACTGAGCTCTGTCAACTTCGGTCACCTCCTTGGCAGGAAGATGACCCCCATCAAACACAATGTAGGGCGTGATTCCATGATACTTGAGCAGTCGAACCCGATACATGCAGTACTCGACGAATCTAGCAGGGCGAGAGTGACGAGAAGGCAGGACGAGGCGAAGGTGGAGGTTCAGCTTTCGGTATATGTAGGTCGTTGGATCATCATATGAGAAGGATCAAGACGCGTACTTAACGTTCTGTTGACCCTTGACAAGATCGACAGCACAGCCGTAGGCTCCCTTGTGAAGCCAAACGTAGGCCTGGTGATCGCAAGAACCTGACATCAGTCTCGCATTACTCTGTACGGCCCGGAACAAAGTGAAGTGTGCTCACGTCGACGGCCAGACTAATCGTAGAGGTATGGAGGCCATGTCATGTGTGAGACTGATGCTTCGCCGGGTTTTCCCGTCGCTCGGCACTCGACAAGGTCGGATCCAACTCACGTTTTTCCAGAGTAGTCCGATATATCTTTCCAGGTATGAGCCGGCTTCAGCATCTATGGTCGTTGATAAGGTCGATCCCAAGACGTGAGCGACAGGCGCAAGTCTGACAAATAGCACAGCGCGCCGGAAGATGACTTGCCGGAATCAGGCCTTGGATACCCATGATGGGCGATAGGAGAGCTTGATGTTCGTTCGTATGCTTCGTTCAGAACGTGCGTGTGATGATTTCTGAGATGAGCCGGGGTGTAGGGACACGACAGGTGGAAGGAAGACGAAGTTGGATGCGCGAATGATTTCTCGCGTCGCGATGACGATGTTTCTGCTCTGCTTTTCATCTCATAAAACGTCAAGCTTTCGAACCACCGAGATGATCGAGGAGAGTAACAGTACAACCATTGATATCCCCGATATAGAACACAAGAAACAAAAACATCTAGTGATCCAAAAGCCATCACGCAATGCACGAGAAGTCTTTCCTTCCTAGTAATCCGGTCCAATCATACACTTGATCACCATTTGTCCGACCTCGTCCTTGCCTCTCGAGAGATCATCAAACGCCTTGTACGCAAGCTTGAGAGGATACCTCTGGGTAACCATCTTGGCGATTCCGGGACCTAGAGTACCCGAGGAGAGTAGGCTGAGAGCGGCTGGGTATGTCGAGGTGTATCGGAACACGCCTGGGGAGCAGAAATAAGCGTCAGATGCCTGTACGAGGACCGTCGTGAGTGATCTAGAGAAGGAAATTAAACGTACCGATGAGATCAACCTCTCGACAGAAGGCATTGGCCGTCGGCAGTAGGGCTTCCGGGGTACCCATCCCAACAAAAACGACCTTTCCTCCTGCCTTTGCCAAAAAGCAACCTAGTTGCATACAAGACTGATTGTAGTAGGCAAGTTGTGGATCAGATTTGACTATGCAGCTTCCGAACGAAAAAAATTCAGCCGAGACTCTTACCTCAACACCCGTACACTCGAACACCACATCCCAACCTTCTCCTCCGAACCTCTTCTCAAAGTCCAAGACTAACCCCTTGGCCACATCCAGACTCTCCTTACCGCTGACCCTTGGACCTCTGGGGAGGACGACGGTTTCGGTAGCCCAGCCTTGCTCAGTGCAGAAGTCGAGCTTGGCTTGGTCGATATCGACGACGGTGATTCGGGTAGCACCCATCGACTTGCAGAGGGCGGCAGCGAGAAGGCCAACGGCTCCACAGCCGAGAATGAGGACGGATTGACCAGGTTGAGGGGATTGAGCTCGCTTGGTCGCCTGCAGGACGACGGAGAGGGGCTCGGCGATTGAGGCAAGTTCGTACGTGAGGTTGGGTGCCATCCTAAGAAATAACCAGGTTGAAGATTTAGGACTGAGAAATCCCCACGACTGAGGACATAGAGAGGGACTTTACTTGTGAAGATATTTGATAGGGTGGTTCATGTACTCTTGAAGGGTTCCATCCTGGAGGGAGGGAAGAATATCAGCTTCCCTGTTCCCACTACGAATGGCCAGTACGTTAGGAGACTCACTCGATGAGGGAAAGTTTTGGCTGAAGAGCAGAAACTCATGTTCTAGAGACCAATTTTGCACGTGTCGAGGTAACGCGAAGAAAGAAGCAAACCGAGTAATAGGCGCTTAGCGGCTGTTTGAGCGATGTCCACAAGATAGATATGCCCACCTTGCAGAGGTTGTATCTCCCCTGTCTATCGTAGTCGCAACTGCCGCATTCGACTCCCGCCTCGATTGCGACGTTGTCCCCAACTTTGAGGTCGCCCTGGTATCCTTCAGGGAGAGCGGAAATGATGCCTCCAGCTTCGTGACCGAGGACTAGCGGAGCTTGGAGAATGAAGGACCCGTTTCTCCCATGGTTATAATAATGATTGTCGGATCCACAAAGACCAGTTGCGATGATACGGATGGTGGCGGAATCAGCGGCTGGTGGGGTAGTTTGACGAGTTTCCTGTAAAATCGACCAGGCGAGATAACCGAGGTAAAGTAGACAGTCGATATGACGAACCGTGTATGCGGTCAGCAGACAGGTTAGAATGAGCAACAGGCAGTGGAGAGGACAGGGGATCAAGAAAAGACACTCACGACCGACATGTCCTTTGCTCCCCTGAGGACGCAGGCAGTGTAGTTCTTGGAGAAAAATGATGGTGATGGAGACATGCTGATAGGTTGATATGAGAACGGGTAAGAGAGGGTACAGATGTTGTCTGCGAGATGAGCGTTCAGGAAAGAGGAGTCCGGCTCTAAATTCAGAAAGTTGAAGGAGGAGACCGGACCACGGGCCGATGACCCCGCGCCGAACAATCTGCCGCCATTATGAGAGAACCCTGTAATCACAGTTGGTCGACTGAGGGCACCTGCTTAGACCACTAGCGAGTTGGACAATGTTCGGAAGAGCAGCCACTTGAGCGTGTTTATCGGTCTGGGACACGCAGCATGATAAACCTCTTATCAATTCGATCTCAAGAATTGCAATGACTTGGACTATAGTCATGCTAGGGCTTATTCAATGGAGGCCTCGACAGGAAATGAATCAAGATCTTTCTCTCAGATGATGAGTTGGGGTGACGATCCCAGATAGAACATGTTTGAGTGTGGTATAGCATTCAAAATTCTATCATCCGGTGCACGCTGACCGCGCCAACGATTCTTTGATGGTCCAGGACTCCATGCACTTCCTACTTTTCCCTGACCCCGCACCATATGCCAACGATCTTGAGTCTCCACCTCAGTCTCCCTCTGGAGGTGGAGGCAGGCAACTTTTCCTCCCTGCTCTGTTTGGCGTTGAGAAGCCGACCAAGCCTATCTTGCCACCTCATTCAGATGCGCTCGCCCTTGAGGACGACTTGTACGATGACGATAACTGAATGCCTGGCCTCAAGAAAGTCAGGCTAAAGCAATTGAACGTTAGTGCTCAAGGAGGAGCGAATGAGGGTGTGCTCGAGAGGAGCAAGAACAGGGGAGACGGATGCCCTCTTGTTATGAATGTCAGCCGCATGTCTTCACTTGTTGGTACCGATACCGGCTGACATGTTCATCCCTAGCCTCAACCATCTAGCATCAACCTCTTACTCATCTCACAGTGCCAGCGTACTCTCTTCTTCCATCTGCTCACCTCACCTTGCACAAGTCAAAGGCCCTTCCCTCGACTTCCTCTTCGCCGTTGAAGCTTCGGCGTTGGAATCTCAACACTCACTCCTTCCTTGGAGCCTCTTGATCTCCTGCCTCAGTCATGCTCAATCTTCCCAGCGGCAGCATCCCTAGCAAAGCTAGCGGCGCCAGAATGGAATGGGCTTTTTCTGAGGTCTTGAGCGGAAATTTATTAATGTTCTCCCTTCGCGATTTTCCTCATCATCTCTGAGGTACTGACCCGGTTCTCTTCTCTCAGACACCATTAACGAGGCGGAGACACTCCTCGACTATCTCCAGCTTGCCATGGAAATGGCCAAGGGTGGTTCTGGACTTACTGCTCAAGAACAATCCCATCCTCACCTGGTTGGCCTTGGGTTTACGTGTAGCTGATTTGATCACTATTCATGATCTTATCTGTCCGTTCGCGTCTGTATCAACATTTCATCTCATCAGCTATGCTACCTGTATTCACAATTCCCATCATAATTTCGCATCGTTTTCCGAATTTTTCGCTCTTTAATCTCGAGATCTCCAAGGTGTCCATTTTTACCGTTCGTGCAGTCCTATCGATGAGTGTTGATCTAATCAAAGGCGAGGAGGCCCCTCAAAACTCCTATAGAAGATCCCTTTCCTTTCGGCGTATGATCGACATACCAGATCACAGAGGTTCGCTCGCGTCCTATTGCTGCCTTTTCTCAGGAGGCCCGTACTGAAATCGTGGAGAACTCGCTCAGCGTAGCCTATTTCCTTGTTGATGCAAGCTGGAGGGGTAGTAGGGCAAGGCATGGATGGTACTGGGGACTTGTAATCATAATCAGTCTTGGTGATGAAGTTGGGTCAAACGCTGATAACAATGCAATCAAGCATCGAGGCTCGGACGATCTGATTCCTTTCATCTGCTCGGCAGCGTTCCATCACAAACGAGGGCAAATCTACCGAGGCAATGAATCTAGGCTCTCCCGGACTTCCTACATCGAGGGACGACCGGAAGGGAAATCTTCCCCGGGGTCCTTTCAATCCTGCCGAAATTTCCGAAGTCCAGATTTTCACTCCCTCCTCTCATTCGATGCAACTCCTCTCATTAGTGTCCTGGACCCATCAACATCTCCCGCGAGCTTGCGCGAACTTACATCCTCCATCTCTCTAGAACTTGGCTCAACCAGGCGCCAAACACTTCGTTCAAGTAAGTCCAGAACAATTTCCCTGAAAGTCCCTCTGGGGCTGCCTTGCCGAACAGTCAGGAAAGGAGGAGTTTGGTTCGTTCTGGATTCCTCGACCTCGGCAATCGGCTTGTGAAGACCGCCTCACGCCACATTTTAACTGCTTACCTCTCTAAGCAAATCGCGCAAACCTTGCGATTGAGCTTTTGATTGATCCCACCTCGCTCCATCTTTGCAATAACCACTCGGTCGCTAGGACTCGACTCGTCCATACCTCATCAAATCATCTTCTCGCACAAGGGTACACAAATACGCCTATACCTCCTGCTATCATGCAACTTGCCTCTGACCGGACCGACACGCACGACCGCCCAACGTTCGCACCTACAACAGATGCATCTCCATCTCAGACCATGGCTACCAACGGTGGACCTCGAGCTGTCAGTATGAGAAGAGCAGGAAGTCAGGGCCATCGTGAGTGATAACTTTCATAGCTCATTCTTGTCTCTACCTTGGCATGTCCTTGAGGGTCTGGGGGCATATATCCACCTCAACTCGCCAGCGCTGTGGCTCAGCATATTTGACGGATCCCTGGCCTGGTGCGACTGAGAGGAAGCAGAAAAAAAAGAGGGAAGCTATACCGCTCCGCTCCCCTGGATCATCAGGCCGGGCAGATTCGGTGTTTGGTCCATCTAGGAAATCCTTTGCCGAGTTCCCGGAAAATCTCAAAATCTCAAATAACGCTCTGCCCTTTGCTCTATTTGGAGCAAATATCGATACTCCCTTGACACATCAACTACATGCCTTCCTCCGCCATGATATGATCATCTTCAGCTAACATCTGCTCACTCTCCCTTCCTTTCGATCTTGTGTTATTCGCGTCATCGATTCCTCTCACTGTATGATCAGACTCTCAATTTCATCCAAAGCAATCCACTCTGATCCCACCTACTCTCGCTGAATCGCCACTCATTCAGTCACCAAACTCGCCGTTCCATCGTCGATCTCACTCCTCACATCTCTTACCAACCCTCTCTTCCATCTCTACTCAATCTCATGGAAGGACTCTATCTCCCACACTCAAAACTGTTTCCTGCTCGTCAAGTCAAGTTCCTCGTTCGCCAGGTTCTCTGTCTCGTTCAGCCTTAATCCCTCACGTATCCACCTCTGCCACGTCTCTCAAAAACCCTGCTCGGTCACCAGCATTCACGACTCTCTCCCATCTGGACCACCCTCGCTCAACGCCATCATTACCCGGTTCATCTCGTGCCCTCGATCATTCGTTAGTCATGAGGGACGCTTGTCTCCCTCAGATATCCATATGTTCCTCCTCGGGAACTACATCTTCATCCGGTTCCTCTTCCTCCTCTTCCTCCTCTTCCTCATCACTTTCCGCCTCGTCTTCTTGCTCCTCCTTCTCCTCCTCTCGATCATCTTCATCATCATCCTCAGCGCCCTGGACTCCTTCCACTTATGTCCACACTCCCTTCGATCTCTCCTTCCTATTTGAACCCACCACATCATTATCATTCATCAAAGATCCTTCCCCATCACCTCAACTCGACGCACTTCTCCTTCGACCTCTTCAAGTTCCAACTGCGTCAAAGAAGCTCATCGAAGAGAGCCTTCAATATTTTTCTCCTCGTCCGTCAGAAAATTCACCTGCATCTTCGATGTCATCGGACGATCTGGGGGAGACAAGGGATAGATTTCAGACGGAGTATTCGACGGATCAGTCGGTGACTGATTGGGCGAATGGAGGGAGTGGCATCGTTCAAGATCGCCGAACAAACAGATGATCGAACTTATCACTTGTCGTACCGACGTTTCAAATCCTGTCTGTGAACAAGGACGCTCATCATTTCCCATTTGACTTCTTCCTTTTTTTTTTCTCTGCTTCTATTCGTCTTGCCCGAGTTACGCTTGCTTCGCTTTTCTTTGCTTTCTTTTGCTTAGCTCTTCTCTCTTCTGTCTGTCCTGGAATCGTTGATTTTAGTCTTTCTCTGATCTTGTCGTCGAACTTTCTTTCATCTTCTTTCTCAATCGCTGTTCGAGTCCCCCCATATGCACGCACGGCACGCCTACGACATACACGTATCATCACATGGTTTGTGACTTTTTTTTTTCAGAAAAAAATGCTTTCTCAGATCTTTGACGACCTATCATGATATTTTTTCATCCTCAACATCTCGATTCAGATCTATTTGAGGAGGATTGGCAAGAATTTACAAGGTCGAGGTGACACAACTGCTTGATGCGCGTTGATTGCCCTCATGACCGCACAAGTTGCTCGAACCTGGTAAAGGGTTGATCGATAAGATAGCGCAAAGAACAAAATTCAACTACCTCCTATTTTCGCACGTTCTCACGACCACTTTCTCCACTTTGAGCGAAAACCCGACTTACGACCCTAGCATACACAACTCTAGATGTTCTTGACACCGGGCATTTTCGAAATGACGGTTTCGTTCAGAGGCATCAGTGGGTCCCCTTGATGCGCTCGGTACCGTTCGGTCGCCGAATCACTGAGACTGGAGAGCGAGAGAGAGGCAAACAAGATCGTAAATCTTGAGGGTTTCAGATCACGTCAGGTGATGGAATGATGATACTCACATGCCACCCCAGACGCTGATAAGTGAAGCATGTCGGCTTCATCAGTATGGGTCATTCAAGCTGGAAAGCAGACGATACTCACATTCCTCCTATACCACCCAGATCGGTGCCTAATCCGAGAAGGTGACCTCCAGGAATGACCAGAGGAGGTGCAGAAGAGTAGCTGCAGAATATATGCAAAGATCAGTGATACGTTCAGTTCCAGAGAAAGTACCTGGCAAGATTACTGAAGGGCTGACCTTTCAAATTCCCAATCTCCCTTATGCCTCCAAATGGGCGCGATCACCTTGTGTGGGATATCATAGTCGATCGGTGCGTGGAAAAGAGTTGGTGCAGTGACCAGATGATCCCACAGTCTTCGAACACCTCGATGCGAGAGAGCGTAACCATGGAGTCCCGATGGATCGGCGGATCGACGGACATAAGGATTGAATGTAGGTCTGGAAAGGGTTGAGTCTTCGAACGTTAGTCTGAACGAGCGATAACACGAGCAGCCAATTAGCTAAACCTAAGTAGGAGTAAGCCTTACTTCCATTTCCTCTCATCTAGATAGAACCGGAAGAGGCGAAACTCATCAGAAATGCCGAAGGATGAAAGCAGATGACAGCGAGGTTCTTCTTCACCTGACCAACACCATCCAAGATAAAACATATCCCATCCTGAAGCCGTTCGTGACAAAGCACGGCTTATCTCCTTCCAGCGTGTCTCAAGGTTAAATTCAACACTGATTCGAAGAGGGCAGAACGAAACAGAAGCTCAGCTAGCAGAAACGGTTCAACAGATAAAGGGACTCACTCGACATCATCTTCTAAGATCAAGAATGAGCTGTCTCCGTTTGAAATAGCGAGATCGTAAGTGTAGAGATGGCTGAGGTAGCAGGCCACTGGTCCGATCGGTTTGACGGATACCTGACCGGTGTACTCTGCAGGGAATCGCAGCTTGTCGTCATGTTCGGAGAGAGAGAGAGGGTAATTTTCTATGGTCGCTGGCGTGTGAAGGGCTTGGAGAGCGTGTTGTCGCCTGGAAATCAACATGGAATCAGCTTCCCTTCTAGAAAGTTGAGTACGAAGGGATCGTATTGACCACGTCAGATCTCCAGCCGAGCCAAACGTGACTTCTTCAGTTAAATTGCTCAAACTCTGGCCCGTTGAGAGAGCTCGTCGCTGATCGAGCAGGAGTTGCTCTAAAATCCAAGGGACGACAGGAGATTCCGTTGAGATTGCATCGACAAAGGTAAATGGAATGTTGAGTGCGGCAGAGAGAGATTCCATGTGCTTTCGGCGGTCCGGACGAGTGACCAGATTGATGACATAGACGTTGTCCCAAGTCGTTCCCTGGCCGGCGTCGATGAGGAAGTGACGCAGAGACTTGTCGAGAGAGGTATCGTGTAGACGAGACCGGAAGAGAGTGAAGAGGGAGAAGATGAAAACAGATGGGAACGAGACAAGAAGGATAAGATGTCGAACCATTTCCGATGATGGTGGTTTATGATGCGAAGGGCCTGCATCTTTCGAGTCTGTTTGAAGGGAAACCGAAGGGAAGGTCGAAGAAGGGAAGTGGGAATACCGCCGAGCCAAGGAATTGCACTGAATCTTCAGTCGCCCTTTTTGCCTCCTCTCCCCACTTCTTGGGATGAATCCCTGTCTGTCGGCCAAAGAGAAAGCATGTGAAAGAACCATCATCAGCTGGGACCTCCTCGATAGCCCACATCGACGACTGTATCCAACGTTCCCACCCCCACTTTAACCAGGATGTCACGATTCTCCCCGGTCAGTTCTAAGTTTCACAGCCTCTCAAACGACTCGAAATAACCGCAACGACAAACCATATATACCACTCTCAATAGAACCCGAAAAAGAGCTGCGTCTCTTGACACCACCAGTGCAAACGAAGGGGAGGGTGACGACGGCATTCGGTCCTCAGGACTGCCGGAGTGACAGACAAGAATTCGAACCTAGGGAGGCCGATCATCCTTTCTCTCTCCACATTCTTGGGTAACATGCTAGAACGGGTGAAGGAACGGTCATAACAAGTCATAACTGGGATCTTTTAAATCGCCCCCGATTACCACTGTCTCCTTGACAAAGTTTTGGATCCCATCAGCCGTCATGTCCATATCTAAGCTTTATATCCTACAGATAACTCTCGTCAGAGAATGTCATTTCTTTGCATCAAGGAAACGGACAACGTGAAATTTATAACAGCAACGATTCACCAAGCAAGTTCGTAATGTCTCTTGCCCAAAGCTTTCGAAAGACAAGGTCCGATGAGATTGATATGGGGTTTCAATGGACGACGAGATAAGGTCATGAGAGTGGAATGGACGCAGTCATATATCAAATTATCGTAAGGTCGTGGCAGTAAAAGGACAAGCATAGGTGAGTGAACAAGAGACGAAAGGTAAAGTAGGCAGTTTAGGCTCGCTCTCCTCTCAGTCTTCGAGCGAGCTGAAGGTCCTTGGGCTGGATAGTGACTCGCTTGGCGTGAATGGCAGCCAAGTTGGTGTCCTCGAAGAGCGAGACGAGGTAGGCCTCAGAGGCTTCCTGGAGAGCCATGACGGCGCTGCGAGGAGAAGAGATAGCGTGGAGGTATAGTCAGCTATAGTGATTCAGGTTGATGTTGATTAGGTGCTAGGGAGTTGATGACTCACGACGACTGGAATCGAAGGTCGGTCTTGAAGTCCTGAGCAATCTCTCGAACGAGTCGCTGGAAGGGAAGCTTTCGGATGAGGAGCTCGGTCGACTGTTGAGGGTTGATCCAAAGCATGAAGGGCATGTCAGTCGAGGGGCATCAGCAAAGGAAAGCGTTCAAGCGAACAAGGCAACGAACCTTCTGGTATCGCCTGATCTCTCGGAGGGCGACCGTTCCGGGACGGTATCGGTGAGGCTTCTTGACACCTCCGGCGGCGGGAGTGGCCTTTCGGGCGGCCTTGGTGGCGAGCTGCTTTCGGGGGGCCTTTCCTCCGGTAGACTTTCGGGCGGTTTGCTGGAGGAAGTGAAGAAGTGAAGAAGTGAGAGGATGACCAAGTCAGCAGGCAGTCGATCGAGAGGGGGGGGGGGGGGGGGGGGGGGGGGGGGGGAGGAGAGCAAGTCAAGAGAGGGAAGGATGGATGTACCTTAGTTCGGGCCATTGTGAGTAGTAGGTGAAGAAAGTAGTGAGGTGAAGGTAGGTGAGTGTGTTGAGGAGTGAAGTAAGGTGTTGATGGATGTTGGGAGAAAGTCGAGAAGGAAAGGGGGGAAGAGCTCAAAAAGGACCAGGCAGGGGTGGCGCTCAGTGGCTCGCGTCACCCGAGGCAATTGAGGGCGACGTGGCCTGATTGATTCTCGACAGTTTTCGCTCTGATCCCTGCGACACACTGCATTGATAGTCGCTGAAGCCGGATTGATGGGCTCTTCAAGACTATATAAGCATTTCCACATCGCTCAGATCACCCAAATTTTCTTGGTTATCTCGAGATCAGGCAGCAAACCTGATTCTCGCCTCTTCATCACCAAAAAATGATAACGGAACGGCTGGTTTGATAGTGAAGTTTGACACGAATTCGCAAAGGTCTTCATCAGAGGGGCCCACTTCTACCACTTTCGTCTCTGATACTCGATTGTGAGACGAAAGATCAGGGTGCAAACTTTTGACGTCCTCGCATCGCGATCTTCGCCCTTTTCGCGCTCTTGCCCAAAAGAGGACAGTTTCGCCCCCCTTCTCACTTCCCTCCAACCACAACCTTCACTCCTCACTCGCTTACTCACACTCACGCACTCGCGTTCACACATACACACCATCACTACCAACAACACCCCCCACACACACTACAACTAAACATGTCCGGACGAGGAAAAGGTTCATTGTCTTTCTGCTTGCCGGCCTCTCTCTTCCTTCGTCCCTTCACGTTGTTGATATCCCCCTTCTTCACTTCGCTTCACTTCATCCTCACACCAGGTGGAAAGGGATTGGGCAAGGGAGGAGCCAAGCGACACCGAAAAATCCTTCGAGACAACATCCAGGGTATCACTAAGCCCGCCATCCGACGACTCGCCCGACGAGGTGGTGTCAAGCGAATCTCGGGTCTCATCTACGAGGAGACTCGAGGTATCCTCAAGATCTTCCTTGAGAGTGAGTTGATTGTCATGCCTCTCGTCGTCGCCTGTTACTGTCGTCATGTGAGACATGAATGCTGATGCTTCGTCTCGTCTCCTCTCCAGACGTCATCCGAGACTCCGTCACCTACACCGAGCACTCCAAGCGAAAGACCGTCACCGCTCTCGACGTCGTCTACGCCCTCAAGCGACAGGGCCGAACCCTCTACGGTTTCGGTGTCTAAATCACATCCACTCGCCGTCGGACTTCGTTCTACATTCTTCTGCCTCTTCTTCGCATCACTTTGATCAATTCGACATCGTGCCTCTTATAATCCCTTCGTTTTTCGACTCTTTTTACCTTTTCATTAGTCATAGCGACTCTAATGATGCAATGTCACTCTTCATCTATCTCCATTCATCTCCCTGTTGCATGAAAGTACGCCTCGGATGCTTTGAGCTCGCCGAACCCGCCGTCCTCAGGATGCCGTCCTCTCAACATACATACAGAATTCTACACCACAGGATACGTGTCGGAGATTTATCGCACCGAAGCACGCGTAGCCCCTCCGCGGTTGCCAATAATCACCTCGCTTATCGATGTTCGCTTGGTCGGAGCTTTCGAAACCAAACACATGTAGCTTCGCTTCGCATCAATTCATCCATACCAGTCCTTGCTTCATCCGATTCATCATCCTGCTTCATCTTGACATCACCCATCTTCCAACCCCGCCTTCTCTCATTGCATCCCCGCCTCACTCATGGTTCCTCTAGAAGAATCACCTACAACCACCTCTCGGATCGTCGTCGCCCTTCGAACCCGGCCGTTCCTCTCAGATGAGCTTAATTCAGCTCCATGTACGAGAGGTGCTGACGTTCCCCATTATGATGGAGGTTCAGAGGCTCGAGGGCGAGACATGGTCGTCAAGGTACCAGTGAAGAAGGTCGGTTGGATGATCTTCGACGCTGCGTGTTCGTTCTTCTCCGCCTCTCTCGCTGACGCGACTGAACACAACTTTGGACCATCCTGTAGTTCAACGGCACCCAGATTCAGGACGTGACTTTCGCAGCAGATCGAGCGTTTGGACCTCTGGCCAAAGATGAAGATCTCTACGATGAGCTCATCGCTGCACCTGGGGTAAGTAAGTCATGCTCAACCGAAGCGGAGTTCGCTTTGTCAAAACACATTGATACAATATATTGATATATGCGCCCGCCTTTCCCGCGTCTGCCTTTCCCTCAGATGATCGAGACCGTTCTTGGAGGTGGTCTATCTTGCATTCTCGCTTACGGTACGGCCCGATTGACCCTCGACGAGCTTGACCTCGTGCTACCCTAGCAACTGTCCTTTCTCATCAATCACCTCTCGTCTTTCGTTCGCCTGTTCATCTGACAGGCCAAACTGGTAGCGGAAAGACGCATACAATTCAATCCATCCAATCCCGACTGGCGACAGCAATTTTTGAGTCTGCTACGCAGTTCGCCTCAGCCACTTTTCCCGATCAAGTCAAGTACCCCATGGAGGAGGTGTTTGAGGTCCAGGTTTCCGCATGGGAGCTCTTGGGGAGTAAAGGAACGGATCTCTTGCGTCCTGAAGAGACTGTGGAAGTTCGAGAGGACAAAGTTTGTCGCTCAATCTCCTTGCGCCCTTTCCCCCTAACAGATCGTCTGATATCAACTCACTCTCTCCACAGCATGGATTCATCCAGAATACCTCCCACACTCAAACTGTTACCTCATCTTCTGCACTTCTGTCTCTTCTCTCCCAAGCGACGTCCTCTCGAGCAACAAAAGCCACCAAAAAGAACGAAACTTCATCACGCTCCCACTGTATCGTCACTATTTCGGTCTTGAACCGGCTCTTTCCAAATGTCCCACCCGGAAAACTCGTCATTGTCGATCTTGCTGGGTCAGAGAGAGCAGCTGATCGAGATGAACATGGGAAGGATAGAATGGATGAAGCGAAGGCCATCAATACAAGTTTGTCTTGTCTCAAGGATTGCATCAGGGCTCGTGCGATAGCGTAAGCTCGATCTGGTTTGGCTTGATCGGCAGCTGACTGTTAGGCTGATACGTCACGATTCACGTCTCTTTTCAGCGAACAACAAGATAGGACAGGATTTACTCATGTGCCGTATCGATCCTCGAAGCTGACACTTGCTCTCAAGGTGAAATGGACCTCTCACTCGTAGCTACCTTGTCTTGTGTGCTGACCGATTTGCTCTCCTCTGACAGCCGGTATTCGACGTCATGTCCACTTCACAAACTCGAACTGTCGTCCTTGCTCACGCTTCTCCTCACCTCAGTGGTAAGTATCTACCTGAAATAGACTCTCTACATAGTGTCCCGATACCAAGCTCACCTAATGGCATGTACCTGAACCACTAGATAGCTCGCATAGCTCCAACACGTTCAGTTACGTAAAGTCCTTCCAAGTTGCATCGAAGCCGAAACCCAAGCCGACAGGTATCGACGATACTCCGCCTTCTCGATGGAGCCACAACCAGATCAAAGAATGGATCGGAAAAAAGTCTACCAAAGTTGACCCCGAACGTCAGTGAACATTAGGTGAAAGACGACGAGGACGATCATTGCTAATTGTCAGCTGACATGTCTTCTTCTCATCTTCATCTACAGTCTTCGTCCAATCAGGAGATACTGGTCTGACGATCGCATCTCTATCACAGCCAGAGTTCATCTCACGTGCACTTGTCTCCCAAAAACCTCACCTAAACTTACGTCTCACCGAAAAGGGAGCAACCAGCTTTTACCTTCTTCTTCACGCCACTGTCGTCGATGCCAAAAACCAAGGTCGTACAGCGGGTTGCTCGGGAACGATGAAGAGGGATCCTATGGGATGGTCAAGTTATGAACTCGTCGATTGGTTGGAGGCGAATGGATGGAAGGAGAGGGTTGATCTGGAGAAGTTTGTCATCAAGGAGGGAATTAGGGGGAAGGATTTACTCGAATGGGGGGTCAGTCTTTGAACCATCTCGATGATCAACCCTGTCTATCCTACCCAAGTCTTGGTCAACAGCTGACGAGCAACCGCTCCTTTCCGACCCGTAGACGTCTCAATTCATCGCGCACGTTCAACGGTCAACTCTCCGTGGTGCTACTTCGATCGAGGAACCTGAGGCGGTTGCTCTTCGAACTAAGCTCTTTGCGTTGCATCATGCTGATCGAACTAAGAGCAAGAGAGATGTACTTCAGAGGAAGAGAAGGGTTGGATACGAGTCGGATTGAGACTATGTAGTTGTTGAAATCTCTTTTTTTTTTTTTTTTTTGTTCAAGTAAGCTGTATGTGATTCATTGTGAGGAAAAGAAGAGAAAAATAGAGGTGCTGCTCTTTGTAGATATCTGGTCTGTCTGATGCAAGTCGACCCAGCTGAGATGAAATTCAGGGAACGTGTATTTCTAGACTTTGAGGGTAGAAATTTGGAGCGAGGGGTAAATATATCAAGTGAGGAGGAAGTGTGTGCAATGACGAGGAAGTGCATGGCGTCTCGAGGAAGTAAATGATTCGCAGGGAAAGCCATGGATCTCCTCAAACCTACAGTAGTAAGAGGTGAGGAGCAGATAGATAGACGCAGCGAATGTCGCGCTTCGAAGCAATTCGAAGGCGCCTCGAGGAAATGGGTGCAGAGGCACGTATGGTTCGCTCAGACTCACTCACAATTAAATGACTCAATCACATGTATATAGCTCACTCGAGAGATATATCTGGTCGTTCGACCGCCAGAATTCCACAAAGTGCCTACAAATGTGTGGCGTACTTTACGGCGTCCGTTGTTTGTGTCTATCGCCTTGAGAGGGATGTGTTACACTGAGATGTTGAGTGAAGAACGAGAGGGAGGGAGGAAGTGAACAGATTACGTTTGAACCAAAGGCGGAAACGGTCGAAAACGGAACGGATGAGTGGCGAACCGGCTAAAAAGCGCAGCAACATGTGGGCAGTCAAATTTGCATGATGATAGCGATGCTGCTTCAGGTCTTGGAGCCAAATTTCCAGTGAAGCATCCTCTCGATATTGGTATATAGAAATGGACGGAGGACGGGGACGGAGAACGGCTGGAACGGACGGAACTCGGAATTCGTGATTGTCCCTGTGTGCGACTCCCACTACCGTCCTCAAAAGGTCATCCTGACCACCACTTGCACCAGATCCTCCTCCTACGCATTTGAGCCTCACGTCCCTATCCATATTCACACAAACACACGCACACACCCGTCACCGACATTACACCATCATGTTCTCCAGTCGTCTCGCCGCCTCTTATCACCCATCGACAGTGGCGATGAGATCTGCCAAGTATCTCTTTAACGCAGCCGATATCAGCCGTGCTTCTCTCGCCATCTCTTCGAATTGCAACAGCTCCAATCAAGCTACGAACACCATGAAGAGCCGAGCGTTCTCTTCGTCGCCTTCACGTTGGGATTCCACCCTTCATTCCAAGCCTTCTTCCATGACTTCCTCCTCTTCACATGGAATATCCAAGTCCCCCGGTACCTGTGATGCAATCCGAGAAGCACCAAAGACGACTGAGCCTGAATCGGATTCTATTCGAGGAGTTGAAGGCCATCATTTCCAAGGTCAGCCAACGATTGTTACATCCTCCACTTCACCTTACTATTGATCTGACCAGCAACGTCTCTCTTGCATGAAAATCGTGATTTGAAGACGACCGAGCTACTTCACTTCCAGACGGCAAAATCCTACCTCCTCTCGCAAGCGCCATCTCCCCCTCTCTTGCCCTTTCCCCACATGGAGACATCACCCAAGCTCCACACACGAAGCAGGAAGCGGCGACTAGTCATGATTTGGCTGCTATGCACAATGGATCATGGACGCTATTTAATCGTAAGTCTGTTTCCACACAGACAACCTCAAGGTTGGCTCTAACTACCG
This sequence comes from Udeniomyces megalosporus, assembly GCA_039545415.1. Classification (NCBI taxonomy): domain Eukaryota; kingdom Fungi; phylum Basidiomycota; class Tremellomycetes; order Cystofilobasidiales; family Mrakiaceae; genus Udeniomyces; species Udeniomyces megalosporus. The sequence goes on along the minus strand of BCKM01000010.1, from coordinate 613,006 downwards.
GAGCTGCTTTTTGACGTCCTCTTCACACTCCAACTCTTATTTTCACTCTCATCAATCGCCGACCTAATCGGTAGCCATCTACACAAAGGTTAGTACCTCGAGAACCAAACCCAATCTTCTTCTGTTTGGTTTTCCTCACCTCCATACCTCTTGCTCATCTCAACGTGACTCTCACTGATCGGATCTCAAATTATAACTACATGCCACTTTGATTTGTACTAGGATCAACTCAATGCCGTCAAAGTCGTACGACGACCAAGGGAAACTGTGAGCGACAAGATCGCGGCTGGTCTCGTTGCATCCTTCCGTAAAGGGTTCGACTTTGTCTCAGTCAGTCCAACCATCCCACGTGTCCGTTATGTCGCCTATCTCCTGACGTACTTTCTCCCCTCCGTGGTGTAGGGCTACCGCCACGTCCCTCTTCCGTCCAACCACGCATCCTTGACTCTCTCGGAACTTCGTGCCCTCGGTTGTTTTCTCACCCCATCCCAATGGCTCTCTCGAATCCTGTTCCTCGAGACAGTCGCAGGATGTCCAGGCATGGCAGCTGCAGCTATTCGACACCTCGAGTCGCTCAGACTCATGAAGCGAGATGGTGGATTCATAAGAAATCTGCTGGAAGAAGCAGAGAACGAAAGGTTGCATCTCTTGACTTTTTTGGAGCTGAAGAAGCCCAATTCAGCTTTCAGAGCGTTAGTTTTATTGGCTCAGGGTGTATTTGTGAGTACCGAGATGATTGATCCAGGTCGGTAGACGTTTCTGATGGCCGTCCTTCTCGACGTCAATACCTTCGTCTCTTCTCGACTCCTTGGGCCAGTACAACGCATTCTTTGTGACCTACCTCTTTGCGCCTAAAGCTGCTCATCGATTCGTCGCGTGTCTCGAAGAAGAGGCTGTCGTCACCTAGTAAGTTCTTGCTGAAGCTGTTACCTCTCGTCTAACGCCCAGACCATGGGATGGTGCGCTGAGGTGCTTCGTGGTCCCCGCCGCAAATCTCTCCCTTTAGCACGAGATGTATCGAAGATATCGAGTCAGGTCGATTACCTGAGTGGGAGAAGTTGGTCAGTCTCCATCAGTCCTTTTTCTCTGCTTCCCTGTCTTTTGTCCCATCTTATACTGAAATCGGCCCCTATCACCTGTAAGGCCGCCCCAGAAATCGCGAAATCTTACTGGCGACTCCCTCAAGACGCAAAACTCCTTGACGTCATCTACGCCGTGCGAGCAGACGAAGCGACTCATCGGTTCGTCCATCCGGCCTCTCCTTATTGTTCCCCCACAGCGTCGACGTGACTCGTTTTGAGTTGTCTTCATTTCACACTTGACTGATATAATAACGTTCCAATTTCGTTCTGTCGATCCTTCACTCTTTGGTTGACGTGGCCATTTTATACGAACAGCTTCGTCAACCATACCCTTGCCAACGTGAACCTCAAGACGGATATGAACCCTTTCGTCCTTGCTGAACCATCACCGACGATCAGGGGAACCGTCGCTGGGTATGTGGATGTCTGTTTCCACCGTCGTCTTGTCTCCTCCACATCCATCTCTTCAAGCTCAAACTTAACCCAGTCACTGATTCTCTGGTCCGACGTTCGATCTTCTGTGTCTCTTCGGACTCAAGGTTCTCGAGGGAAGAAGCTGCCAAGTTCGCTCAAGATACCAGGGAGACAATGGCCGCTGCAGCTCAACAATCAACGGATTCTTCTTCTCTTCCATCGATCAGTTACAAGAAGCACTGATCTTAAGCCTAGCTCACCCCAAGCCCTCCACTGGAGACCTTGCTCCCTTATGTTCTTTGTCGATCCTCTTTTACGTTTCTGATCACCTTTTCTCTCGTCTTACTGTCTTTCTATCTAAGTCGTCTCGGTGTCTGTCCTTCTACCCTCCTCTTTGTCACGTGATTCCTTTCTGTACGAGCTCTTCTTCTTCCGCTTCTCCTGTCACGTTGTACTCCGGCCTTCTTTTCCTTTGCTTCTCCCGTTCACGTTTCATACATTCACTTCCTTCATAAGCGTTCGATATCGTCGCTTTATCTTGAATGCACATGTACCCCCTCGCCACTCTCACAATCACCGCAATAGGCATCGATTGTAAGACCGCCAGAAGTCAGTTGAAGCGAAGAACACGCGTGCAAGAGACATGAGGACCAAGGTGAGATGTAACAGTCGAAATGCTGAAAGCACGTCTAGTCAACGATGAAAGGAAGGACGAGAAGACAGGTACGTCGGAACATGAAGAAGGGCTAGGACAGATTTTTTGAAATTGCTCGTTTTCATTTCCTCTTTCTGTAAAAGTACAAGATGGACCAGACTTTTAATCTAGCTTGAGCACTCCTCAACATCGGCGTCATTGAGGATATGGAATAAGTGATGATATCGCTTTAMAAAAAAAAAAAAAAAGGAACCAGATCTAAACAGATCTAAAAGGAGCCGGGTTGATCGAAAGGTTTGGAAGGAATTGGGGTATTGAATGTAGCTTGATGTAGAAGGGATGGATGGACTCAATTTCAGTTGGGAATTGGAGCAGCAGTTGAGAGAGAGAGAGTAAACGATCTAGAGGTTCACGAGAGTAGTGTGATATTGGAGATTAGAGCGAGATCGAGGGGATGGGGAGGGGATAGAGAGGAGAGGAGGAGATGACAGTGGAAGAATGAGGAGTGAGAGATGAGGAGGGGGTCCATCGGAGAAACGGTTTGGGCGGGCACTGCGAATGTAAGGGGGTTAGTGTTGTTCGAAATGGTGGTAGGAATGATGGAAATGGGTTGATCGGGTCGGCTAAAGTGGATGTCGTGATGTGAAGGGTTGTGTGCAGCGGAAGGTGGAAGCTTCAACCGGATTGGTGAATCGAGAGCGCGATACGAAGAATGGAGATGCAGTGTGAAGGAGAGGGTAGAGTGGAAGAATCTTTGGATGGAGTCGCTGCCTATCATCAAAATAAGGATTTCAAGTTGGCACTGAGAACTCGAAAACTAAACGATAGCGCACCCCAATGTGACGCAGTCATGGATTGAGATTGTAGAAATAATCCTGCACTCTCGAAATTATCCGAGAGGATGTGGAACGTACCCCTCATTATCGTTCGCAGACTGTTCACATTAGACCTAGTGAGATCGTGTGTTCGACAGAACGCGACGATGGTGTCGTCGCCGATCTTGCGCATGAGGTCAAGCGCCTCCTTGCCCGATTTCGAACCTCGGGAGATGCTATCGAAGGGTTGAGAGGTCCTACCCCGCCATTCGCGCAGACACGGCGGCGCTCGTGAAGAAAGATGAAGAGCATCAGATGAACAGCATTGGTGTTGCAGAAACGCCTGTTTTCAGCCGCAGTAACTCCCTGTCGAGGTTTGCTTGTCGCTCAGCTTGGGTCGCGAAAAGGGTTCTGCAAACTGATGGAACCATACGTACCTTTCGAGCATCGACGAGAATCATGACTATCTCCAACAGCTTCTCGAATCGAAGGAAGTTGTCGAGACTCTGTCGAGGTACGCGGTCATATACCGAATCGCGTAGGGATGAAGGGTCACGAACGTTGCCATCCAACGATAATCTATGACATCCCCACTTGATTTCAGGCAGACAAACTACTCCTCTAGGTAGTTGATGAGAAATTCCAGCTGCAAGGAAGATCGAAGCCCGTCAGCAGGCTGGAGAGAGGCATCATGCCAGACGGAAGATCAAATTACCCCAAGACCATTGTCACGTTCCATGGGATCGTATGTCGCCATGTATTGAATGCCAGGAACTACTCATTAGTCGAGCCTCGAGTCGCACAGAGAAGTGAAAAGGTGAGTCGGGAACTGGAAACTTAGGTCAAAGGGTCTGTTCGAGTCCTTCATGAATGATCCACGGCCGAGCTTGAGTCCCATACTCAGGACAAACCTCTGAAATTCTCGAGATATCTCGGTGCTCATAGTGATGGCCGTACAGGGGATGAAGGAAGGCAAGACAGGCAAGGGTAGCGGTCCGGTTGTCGATTCGCTAGAAGGCTCCCAGAAAAACGCCTGACGACGTGGGCTTGTGAGAGCTCGGTTAGCTTTCTCGATTTTGTTGATTTTAAGCTTCATGAGGAGCAGACAGATCACATGTTGGCGTTCACAAGTAAACTCGTTCAGCCGGTAAGAACTCTCTAGAGTCGATTAACTCTTCCAGGTTTCCACTCGTCCTTCGACCTTGCTGACTTTGAAAGCCCCTTTTTCGAACTCTCACAGACGCTCACAGCCCCACTATTTGCCGAAATCTCGTATGAGCTAGCAGTGCTTAGATTAGAATTGCGGAAATGTTAGGATGCATCGTCACCTTTGGGTTGTTGGAAGCTGAAAGGCCAGACCGGTTTGTGATCACGTGATGTATCGCTACGTTCAGCTGAACGGCGAATGATTTACTGGAGACTCGAGATGGACTGCCCGCCCATCTGCCCTGGCCCTTTGGGCGACGTGCGTGAAGAAATGTGAAGGAGAAAGTCAGAAAATCGAAAACGTCATCGATTGACTCTTCCCCTCGCAGCCGTCCTTCCGAGCCCTTCCTCTCGCGCCCAAGTCCATCGATCATCGCCATCGCTATCATCACTTCCTTCAAGGATCAAGACTATAGGCATGCTCAGAGACGTGCCCCATCAAGGCTCTGACGTTAATGGGTGAGCTTTCGAATCCAGGGTTTATCAACAGAGAATCATTCTTGTCTCTAGGGGACCCTCCCCTTCGCATCTACTACTTTCGGGCTTGATGAAAAAGATGCTGAGTAGTCTATCTACCATATAGATCTGTTCCGTGGAGCTCCGGACATTCATCATCGCTCTCTACATCTCAGCCGAGCGAAAGTACGACGCCTGGTACAACCGACTCCCCTACCCATTCGGCTTCTCCCTCACCGACTTCCACTGCGCTTGAGAGCAATCAGGACACCTCATGCGATGTTCGACCTGTCACTCAATCGCGTAATCACCATGCGTTCGTATAGTTCTCCCCTTCATCATCCGAACGGAGAAATCCGCCTCAAATCACCCGAGTTTCTCTTCTCCCAGCTCAACTTTGTCTATACTCTCAGGTACAACGCACATCATAAGATCCCTACCATCCAGCAGTATCTCGAAGATCGCCCGCGTAGACATCAGGATAACGAGGATGGCGCTTTGACGGAAGAGGAGTTGAGGGGCGCCAAGGAACAGTTGCTGCGAGAATCGCAGGATGACACAAAGAATGGTCGGCTCGATGATGGCGATGAGGAAGAGCAGGCTCAAACAGTTGGCGAGAGTGAGGACAACGAGGTGAGTATGAGAACTTTGCTCGATGAGCATTACATCGTCATATAGAACGAGTGCGTACTGATCACCAGCGGTTGTTCTCGATGCGCTCACCCTTTCTTCCAACTTGATACCGATGTAACAGACGCATCCGGACCAACTCAAACATCTCAGTCTACAGCCCTATCTACCAGATGTACCACTCTCATTCTTGGCGACCGCACTTCCACTTCGAAACTTTGCTCTCTTCCTCCTCATCCTTCCACCTCTTCTTTCTGTCGCCCTCTTCTTCCATTCTTCATATTTCACCATCCTTCTGGCGGCTGGTCTCCTCTACATTCCCGTCTCTGTCGCCTCGTTCTTTGCCTGGAGCACCAAGAGACGACTGGAGAGGGAACTCGACCGAATCAGGGTTGACATGCATCGTCGAAGAGCAGAGGATCACTCTCAGGACAACTACATGCCCGAATCGGTCGAATGGCTCAACTCAGTGATCGGTCAAGCGTGGGGACTGATCGATCCGGATCTTTTCATCTTTGTTGGTAAGCACCGGCATCAAGATGGAACGTGATTGACCTGGCGATCTGATCCTTCCTCGGACTCTCCCCTTCTTTCTGTTACGATACGTCATAGTCGACATGCTGGAGGACGTCATGCAACAGTCACTCCCAGGATTTGTTGATGCCGTTCGAATCTCTCAGGTCGGTCAGGGGAGCAACCCTTTCCGCGTTGTCTCGATGAGAACACTCCCGAAACGAAAGGATAAAAAGAAGTTGGTGCCTTATGCTTCGTGCTTGCTCATACCCCTAAGCTGATGATCAAGATGCTTCAATCATATAGTGCAGGAGCCGGAGAAGATCCCATCAGATACTTGGAGAAGACCGAGGAGGCCGATGGGTCGAGTCACGTTAACCTCGAGATCGCCTTTGCATACACATCAAGGAAGGGAAAGGATCCTGGCCATCGGTCTCAAAACGTCCACTTACTCATTCAGTTCTTCCTCGGAGTAAGCTCTACACGCTGCTTGTCCAAACCACTAGGTGCATAAAGCTAACAAGGTCGTTGTGAATCAAGGTCTACGATTGGATCCATATTCCTGTTCCTCTCTGGGTCCAAATTGAACGAGTTGTCGGAACCGTCAGGGTCAGACTGCAGTTGATCCCGAATTACCCCTTCGTCCGCAACGTCACCTTCTCGTTTGTATGTTTCATCTCGCGTCACCTTTGCCGCTCTTCTCGGACGATTTGCTTACCCTGAGCAATGAATTGAACAGATGGGTGTCCCTGCAGTCGATGTTTCGGGTCGGTCACAGTTCAATCTTTCATCTTGTCCATTCTACCGTTTACTGACAGTCATCCTGAAAATGTCCACTTCAACAAGTCATCCCTCTCATCAAGATCATGCCGAATGTCCTCGATCTTCCCATCATCTCTTCATTTGTCAAGAACGCCATTGCTGCTGGAGTGAGTACCCAATCCACCAGCCTGGTTTGAATCGCTCACGTATCGCTAACGAAGCGTTCGCATACCCGATCTAGACGGCAGAATACGTCGCTCCTAAATCTATGACAATCAATTGCGAGGAGATCTTGCTGGGTCAAGCCATTGGAGGTATGTTTCCTTCATATCGTTCATCTTTAGCCCCATTGGTTCCCACTGACAGAAGCTTCTGCTCCCCATGGTCCGGTTCAGATACTCGAACTGTTGGTGTATTTTTCATCTCGCTACACCATGGAGAGGATCTTTCGGCCCAAGACACTTCGGGTACTTCGGATCCTTACATCGTGTCAGTAATGGATCCCGCGCACCCATACGCTTGGTACAACTGTCTCTTCAACCCTGTTACATCATGCTTACACAGAATTTTGGTTCTACTCTCCTCTCAGCGTTGCTTATGCAAAGTTCGGAAAGCCCGTATACACAACCAGAACGATCCACAAGGACCTCAACCCCGTGTTCGAGGAGTCTTGTTCAGTTCTACTCACCACAGATGAAATCAATAGCGAAGAAAGCCTTTCAATCATGCTCTGGGACGAGGACAAGCATTCGTCCGATGATCTGATCGGTAGAATCAAGATTCCTGTAGGAGATCTGATGGAAAAGCCCAACAAAATGCATCGACGATCGGATCGATTGCTCGGTTTCGACGGTTGGTTTGCTTTTCTTCTATTCCACTAGATGCTCACTAATAAAAACCTCGTTTTGTTGTTCTCTTGCAATCGATCAGAGAAAAAGGAGGTCCAAGGTTAGCTAGCTTCTTTCTGCTGGTCTCGATCTGCCCGCTCACTACTCCACGTCATCGTTATCCCAGGCACCCTTCACTGGTCGTGTGGATACTTTGAAAAAGCTCCTCTTCGCAAGGAACTTCAGATCCCCGATCCCCATCCCGAACATATGCCGCCCAAGTCTCTACCCGAGATGGAGATGCGACCTCATGACAAGGCGCCCAACCCTGCCGCCAGGGATCTGCCTCCCAAGCCACCGACTACGACAAGGACTCCTCCAGACCCTCGGTGGAAGAGTGGTGTGCTGTCCGGTGCGTCACGAGCCTTTTTCTATCTTGCTTCTTGCCCCTATACGTGAAACGATAAGCCCTGACGTCGTGCCTCGGTCTTTCTCAAACACATACGCACTATCTGTACACACGTAGTCATCATCCATGACGTCATCGATCTCGAGCAACAGAACCTCAAAGGGCACAGTGGGACAGACCGAGAAGGCGCCAACGGTCAGGACACCGACGACCCGGGCGAGCAGGCCGATAATCTCCCTTCATCTTACTGCGAACTTATCATTAACGATGATCTCGTCTACAAGACCCGAACGAAGCAATATACGTTTGTCCCCTTCGCTGTTCCAGCTGTACGTTGACGTGAGGTCTGACGTCGTGTTGTCCTATTCATTTTCCGTCGTCATTGTTACGAAAAGATCGCAGCCTTACTTTGAAGCTGGAACGGAACAGTTCCTTCGCGATTGGGAGTCGACGATGGTGCGAGTTGCCGTCAGAGGAAGCAAGCTGAGGGAAAAAGACCCACTGCTGGTACGTCATCAGCATCATGTCACCAGCCCACTGCTTGGTCGACTATGCTGAACAGCGAGGTTTCCTTTCTTCTTCATTATATGATCGCAGGGCATCGTCAGTCTGCCCCTCAAGCATGTTTTTAGAGAATCGAGCGAGGTCACAAGGGCCTACCCTGTAAGTTGCAACTGACTCAGTTCTTTGCGTTGGAATTTGCGTTTGGTGATATGGCTTTGCAAACCCATCCACTAATCCACTACTAAGCACATAGATAGAGGAAGGTGTCGGATATGGTCGAGTTAACATCTCGTTGCTCTTCAAGGTCAGTCAATCATCTTGCCTACCTCGCCTTTGTTCAGGCAGTTCTGAAACCCTTGGTTGACTCATGCTCCATGATGAATTATCCAGCCATTCAAAATTGACCTACCGCCCAATTTGACCGGCTGGGAGACTGGAACGGTTGTCCTCAAAGACGCACCGATCCATATCGTCGCTTCAAAACCCGAGCACAAAGATACCGTTTCGAGGTTCAAATCGCTAGTCATCACCACCTCAGACTCTGGCGAAAGCCTTGCTCACAAGGACTTCCAGATCGAGGATGGGAAGGCAACATTCGAGGTCGACAGTATCAGAGTGAGTCGATACCGATTTGTATCTGTCTCGACTGCAGGTGATTGGGATCGTGCTGAAGCGGTGTACCTCGTCTCGATTCTAGCTGCCTGTTTACGCTAGGTATCAGAGTCGACTCACGTTTGAGTTCCATGGTGAGCATCCATCTGTTCTGTTCCAATCGAACCGATGAATTCGAACGACTTAACTGTGCACTCCCCCCTTTTTTTTCCCACTTCAAGGTCTGAAAATCCTGAGCCCCAACCAAACGGAACCTAAAGCTTTTGCTGTCGTCTGGCTACAGTCACTCGTCGATGACAAGGTCAGTACTGTGATCGAACACCTCCTTAGGAGTATCTCACTGAAGGCGCTTCTGTCGTTCTGTTTTTTTTTTTTAGGAACAAGAGGTTCTGATCCCCATCATGTCTGGAGACAACCTCATGATCCTCAAGCGAAATGTTGGTCCATCTTTTCTTCTTGCCTTCCTTGCCCCAATCACGACTGTCCCTTTGATTTCGTGCCTGAGCTAGTTGGCTAACGACATGTCGCTTCACCTTCCAGTACATCAACGACTTCTGCCGAAAGAATCACAAATTCGAAATCATTGGATGGCTCAAGACCAAGGTCGTTCTCGAACCTGGACTTGACGCCGATCACGAAAAGTACAGCAAGCTTCAAAACCGACATCGAGCACATGCTTTCGAGGTCTAGTGAGTTATCTGAATGATTGGATCATTCCAACGCTCGCTCGTCTCGGATAGATCACTGACTGCTTTTCGTCTGGTCACCCTTTATCCTCCATCATGCAGTGATCACGTCGAAGGGGAAGCCGCCGTTGCCGAGGCTCAAGCTCACTTCGATGATGATGGGGTCATTGACAAGGTTAGTTTTTTTTTTTCCCCCGCGAAATGATCTTTCCCTCAGCCTGTCATCATTTAACAACTCAACCATCTCCTTTGGTTTCTTCCCTCCTCAGCACGAACGCAAAGAAATCAAAAAGGCCGCCAAGAGACAAGATCGAAATCGACATCGAGGCATCTACGCCTACAAAGCGACCCGGATGGCTGAATGGATGGCCGATGGAATCAAGCAGCGAGTCGTCCCTCGAAACAAGACTGACAAGAAGGGCGTCGCAGTGGAGAGCGAGGTCGGCTGAAGATGAAGCTCATGGGAAGAAGGGAAATCAAGAAGAAAAAAAAAAAAAAAAAAAAAAGGTGTACAAAGGAACAGATACAATGCCAGAATGTACAATGGAAACTACCCTGGACGAGGAAAGGGCATCAATCTTGTTGACTTTTGATCACCTCGAGGAGAGCAGACAATTGTTCCATGGATACACAAAATCGACTCTATATCAACACCTCTAAGCAAACAGATCGGAAAGTGATTCTAATCGAACTTGACGTCCTTCTTTCGCAAAGCCTCCTCGATTCGAGTTCGAATCTCTGGATCGACCTTGGCAAAGTTCTCGAGCTGACGCTTGATGATGTGAGGGTAGGTGACGTTGGCGATGTGTCCCGAGACGTTCTGCGGAATGGTAAAAAAGAAAAAAGGGCGCGTCAGTGTTTAGACAGTCATGAATTGAGAGGTTAGAACAAAGAAAGTGTCTACTCACGTCGATGAATGACTGCTTGGCTCGATCGTTGAAGACCTTTGACCAAAGAGCTCTAGGTTGCTCAAAGTCGAGTTCGTCATCGACCTCGCTTCGGAATCTAGTGGGAACGCTACCATCGAAGGGATCCGAGAGTTGCTCTAGGGTGTAGGGTCTCTGCACGAAGTTGAGAGGGTGGAGAGAAGAGGGGTAGTTGGGGGCAGAACCTCCGTTGGCGTCGAATGAGAAACCGTTTCGAGAGTAGTTTGAGACCGGATTCAATGGGCAGTTAACAGGGAGCGAGTGGTAGTTGCCTGTCAAGGGGGGGAGGGAGACGCAGATGATTGTATCAGTTCGATTGGATAAAATCGAGGGAGAGTCAGAAGTATCCCGATCGATGAGGGGACGTACCATTGAGTCGGTGTCGATGAGCATCGTTGTAGGCAAAGGCTCGAGCTTGCAAAACTGGGTCGTTACTGAGCTCAATTCCGGGCACCAGGTGACCTGGAGAGAACGCGGCTTGCTCGACTTCGTTGTGGCTATAGAAGGAGTACGAAAAGGTTAGAACAACGCGCTAGCCTGTGTGAGATCATCTAGACAAGATGGACCCACTAATTATCGACGTTCTTGTTGAGCGTGAGCTTGCCGATCGTTCGAAGAGGGAATTCTCCCTGGGGCCAGACCTTGGTAAGGTCAAGGACCGAGTGCTTCCACTGACTGGCCTGCTCTGCGGTCATAGTCTGGACTTGGACGGTCCAAGAGGGGAAGTTGCCCTTCTCGATGGCCTGGTAGAGATCCTGTCCGCTCGAGTCTGGGTTCTCTCCGTCTAGCTTTTTGGCCTCCTCAGCGGTCCAGTTTTCGCACCCCTGGTCAGACTGTGAAAAGAGTTTGTTAGTAGAAAGAGAGCAGAGGTTAGTACCGCGGGACAACCCAACATATGAAGAGTAATAGGGCTGAAGCAAAGCGAACCTTGAAGTGAATCTGGACATATTTCCACTCGGCCTTGTCGTTGACCATCTTGAGGGTGTGACCAGAGTAACCGTTGATGTGCCTGTACCCTTTGGGAGTACCTCGCTCGCCGAAGAGAATCATAGTCTGGTGCGTCGACTCAGCGTTCTGCGAGAGGTAGTCCCAGAAAGCGTTCTGTGTGGGGATGACGCTTGGTCAGCATCGAGCAGGTTCGAGAGAAGGAAGGAATCTCGACTGACTGGATCCTTGAGGTTTGTGGCTGGGTTACGTTTCTGGGTGTGAATGAAGAGTGGGAACTACGATAGGAGAGCTGACGAATCAGCTATCGACCATAATAAGCCGGACATGCGTAATACTTACCTTCGCGGGGTCTCGAAGGAAAAAGATTGGCGTGTTGTTGAGCACACCATCCCAGTTACCCTCCGCCGTCTTGACTTTAACCGAGAAACCACGTGGATCTCGAGCTGAATCCGACTAGGTGAAACGAAAGGGGAAGGGAACGAAGATGAGCTTTCGAGCTTGAAGACTTTGGAGTGAGGCATTGAATCTCACCGATCCACTCTCTCCACCAACTGTACTGAATCGAACAGTAGCAGGAGACTTGCGACCTTTGACAAGGAACTGTCGAGAACGAAAAAGAACCATCAGCAGGGTCCCTCCAAGAATGGACATCAACCGAATTCAACTCACATCAGCGCAACAGAGATCAGAGTTGTCCTCAGTAGCCTCAAAGACACCATGGGCACCAGATCCTTTGGCGTGAACGACTCGCCTGGAGAGAGAGGGGGGGAAGTAAGAAATCGTCGATGATCGGCAAAAGCCGACAACACAGGAATGACGTACTCTGGGATTCGCTCTCGATTCTGATGAGTGAGAAGATCAATCAAGTGGAAGTCCTGTAGGAGGATGGGCCCATTTGAGCCAGCTCGCTGAACAGCTAAGGGAAAGAAAGGCCAAACGACGGTGTGAGGGTGAGAAGGAGAGTTGGACTCGATGCCGACGGATCGACGAGGTACGGAGATACGTACTCTCGGCGGAGGGCTGAGGAACACCATTGGAGTCGGTATAGGTGGCACCTGAGTTGTCAAGGGGACGAGGTGAGCACGAGTACGGACAAGGATGAGGTACGTGGTGGCAATGGTGGTGATGAGGTGTCTGGACATGGAAGAGTGGGGATACCTTTGTAGGGACAGGTAGAAGAAGGCATGATTGGAGTTGAGTGAGGGTGTTGGTGGTTGTGGGAGTGAGAGGTGGTGGAAGATGAGAGGAAGGAGGCGAAGAAGCCAATTGGGAGCGGGATATTCGTTCGAGTCCGGGGACGTCGGACGTTCTCCATCGAGCACGTCACCGCCTCGACCATACAGGCAGGTTACCCTCAGCTGGGACGTTTCTTAGTTTTATCGTGTATCGATCATAGACTAACACCAATCACCAAACGTTCCATCTCTCTCAGCAAATTAACTTGTTCAAACCGTTCATCGGCCCACGCGAACTTCCATCCAACATATTCTCCTATCCAGCTTTCGACCTCGACCTTCAAGTACAGAACGACATGGGGATAGCATCGAGAAAAATCTGTTGATACACTGAGAGCATGTCAAAAGAGATAGAAGATATAAACAAGGGGGAAAGACTTTCGCGATTAGGTTAAAGGAAGAATTCGTGTCAACAACGTCGGGTCGACACAGATGAAAGGAAACGATCAGAGATACTAAGACAAAAATAACAAGGATAGTAGGAAGGAGATTCCAAGCAAAACAAATTGGGTCGTTATCGAGTTCATTGAATGAGAGTAAGAACGATCTTTACATCTCGACTGAATCCATCCTTGTGGTTAGAATCGAACAGAATGAGGCTACCATCGTTATAACCGATCGCTTGAACATCCTTGGTGATGGATCCATCGAGATTGATCCAGGAAATGGTGATTCGACCGGTAGATGGATGGACGTGGAAAATCGCCGTCTCCAAGAATGTCTTGGGGTTATCGGGGTAACTGCTTAATTCTTCGACGTAGGTTCCCTTGGGCGCTTGGTTGGACGCACCGAGAAAGATGGGACTGGAAGACAGACGAAAGAATGTTGAGAAGGTCGTCAATCATGAGGTCGGGTGGAACAGGATGTAAGAACGATGTTGATCGAAGTTGATCAAGACTGACGATGTTTCGCTGTTGAAATTGCCCTTGTTTTGATTGTGGATATCGAGGATCGCTAGGTTGGAGTAACCAGTGGGAGATCCACGCATCAAAAGGTTCCCCTCTTTACCCTTTTCGAACGTGAATGCTTCGGTCAAGTCGGACGTGTACCCGAAGACTGACGAGTGGTCAGCACAAGAATGTTCAGTGATATGTGTCGTGATGAGGAAGCCGCAAGATGATCAAGTGCCAGATGGAGAGCTTGGCATTGACCATCCAATACTTACGACCGGATTTGGCGTAATATGAAGCCTTTCCAACGTAACCGAGGAGAGTCGAGCCATCCTCCGACCGAACAGAAATCTTCCCGATCAGGTCTGCAGGAGTGATGGATCGTCTAGCAGGAGCCGGTTTTTTTTTTAAAAAAAAAAAAAAAAAAAAAAAAAAAAACAATAATAAGGATAAGAGGACACCAAACGAGGGGTGACAGAGAGGGGCATTAACGTCAGCAACTGCCTGTTTCCTTCGTTCATGCCAGCATCTCACCTGCTCGACGCTTCTTTCGGTCGATCTGAGCACTCGGCTCAGTTTCTTCTCGAAGCCATCTGGGGAAAGGTATCTTGGATCGACGTTTGAATCGACTCTGAGGTTGTTCGAGAGATTGATCAGGATCGATCGAGCAAAGAGGGAACAGACAGTCTTGGATGATGACTGCGCCGTCCGAGCGAGAGGTTGGAGGAGGGGTGGTAGCGGCGGCTGAAACGAAGATGATTGCAAGGGAGGAGAGGAGGAAGGTGGAAATCGTTAGGAAGGTGGAAAGTCGCATGATGGTGGGAGGAAGGAAGAGAGTGATGTGATGGAAAAGAAACCGAGGGTAGATGAGAAGAGAGAGTGTGTGCGTGAGTAGATGAGGACTGTAAGATGTTAAGAGGGATGAAAAACGATCTTAGGTAGGTGATGTGTGGTCACCAAAGCTCAACTGATCTTGATCATGCGGATGACGCGCCAGGATCCAAATGACAAACTGGTGACAACAAGATCAAGTCTAGAAGGGTATAAACCGAGAAGAAGGAGAAAAAATTCCCTTCCTCCCGTTGGAGAGGGATCCACGAATCGCGTACCTGTGCAGATCCAAGCACTGGCACAGTTTCTTAGTTACCTCGACCCACTGTCCATCAGGAGCCAAGCTTGTCTCGATAGGGGTATCCGCTTGACTCCGAGAGCCGAGGAACCGAACGTAAGTTAAGGGGAAGGGAGGGAGCTCGGGCTCTGAATCCAAGCCCTTCGGAAGCTGGAGGAAACGGCTTCATCCTCCGGCCGAAAACAAATGCTAGCATGGTAATTCACCCCCAACAAAGATTTCAGGGGTGGCTAAGCTCAACCCGTCCTATCTCTCTGAGTCGTTTCTTGAGGTTCAATATGGTAAATGTACTCGAACAAATTTACGGTCGTAACGGACTGGGCGTTTTCTGGCGGCGTCTCCTTCCGGTCGTCCTCCCCTCAGCTTCTCCGCCTTCCTCGCCTTGCCTAACCATCACCTCTCGCTCCCTCTCCTTACCCTTCCCTTCCCCGCTCGCCCCTTCTCTACGTCATGTCCTCCAACGATCTTCCAATTTCCCTTACCGACAATGCTCCTGGCCCTTTCGATTTCGTGTTATCCATTCTCTCTTTACCCAAGAGGAAACCGTCTTCGTGGCTGACCGAGTTGCCCTCGCCCATCTCCTCGACCCTTTCTTGAACGCGCTCAACTTTCGCGTTCATCACGGGAAAGTTGACTACGAGAAGAAGCGTGCTCAAGCGAAAGCCGCCAGGGACGCCAAAGATGCAGCGCTGGGTTAGCGAGGGCATCTCTCAAAGGAACAGATCCGGTAATCCCAGAAAAGGCTCGCCCTTCCAAGTCGACCTCCCAAAACGACCCAAGAAGTCGAGTCTTTACTCTGCCAATCCTTTGATCAAGGTTGGATGCGAGGCATCTATCTCGGTGACCGAGCGTAAGGACAGTTCGTGACGTTGAGGGGGGAAGGAGGAGGAGAGAAGAAGAAAGAAGGAGAGAACAAGCAGAGAGTGAAATAAGTGACAAAAAGCAAGAAACACAGAATGCGAAATGCAATGTAGCGTAAGACAACTAGCGTATAGATGAACCATATAGATCGAGATGGATGAATCTCTAGTTGGGAGAAAACGAAAACTATCCGCCGAATTCCGAGTGATGCAAAAACTCCTTGCCATCTCTACTCTTGCTCCCCTCTGCGTTCCTTCTTCCCTTCTACCATCTCCTCGAGCCAACGACCAAAGGCTCACCACCACCACCTACACCGGTTCCACCGCCTCTAGCTCCAATTCCAGCCATGTTGTTTTCCAGTAAATCCTCTTTCGAGTTGATCGTCTTCGTCGTCGCTAATCCAAGTTCGACCTCACTCAATTCCCTCATATCCGGTCGCTTCGTCGTCGTCGTCGGTGAGGGGAGGACTTGATATGGTGAGCTGGGGAGATGATCTGTTGGATGACTTTTCGATCTTCGATTGGTTGATGGTGGACTTGAATGGGTGATTGAGGAGGGATCATCGTTGAGTGGATAATCATCTTCTGGTGGGACGGCACCGAACCTAATGATCACAAAGAAAGGAGGGCAGGTATAAGTTCGGGGTCGTGATTACATGTCCAGACCCAGTCAATTTGAGAGACGAAGAAGATCAGAAGAAAAGGCACTAACGCTCGATCGAGTCGATATTCAAACGCGTTCTCATCTCGATAACGAGTCCCTGGCTTACCCAACATGTAATCGACGAAGAACATTCTGTCCGTTAAGTGGAGAGGGAAGTGTCATGAACATGTAAATGAGTTCCGTGATCTCCTCAAAGCAATCATCCTTGCTTCTCTCCTTTCCGAGATGCTCACATGCTGTGGATAAATTCCCTGGCCATATCATCGAGGATCGCGGAATCCCAGATGGCTCGAAGGTAGTTTGTGAACGTTCGCTTTCGAAGGTCGAGATGACGATATTCCGAAACGGGAAATGCGAGTGCCATCCATAAAGCGAAGAATGGCATCTCGATGCTGAGAAAACCCACGACAAAAAGGTCAGGTTCAGCTCACAATTATCATTGCAGGAGGGAGCAGAGTGTGATAGAAATGAGTAGAAAGAATTGAGAGAGAGAAACCTACGAGGTACACAGAGAGTTAAGTCCCTGACTGACATTCGTGGCAGTCCAGAACTCGGACCCCTGTTCACACACACACGAACAGAAAAAGAGAGAGAGACGAACCATAGAAGAGGTTCAGATCGTCTCTTCACCAGGGAGGACGGATCGAGACTCGTATCATCTATGTCTAACTAACCTTGATGACATTGTACTTTTCGAGGACGGAAAAGACGAAGGATTGGTAGAACGTGAAAAACAAAATCACTTTGATCGACAGGAACCTTTTTATTATTATTTTTCAAAAAAAAAAACACATCATTTGGGAGAGGACAAATGGCCATCAATCAACCAGAGTCCAAGACGAGTTCTGGACATGAAGCACAAGCGAAGATCACTTACTTTGATAGTGGTTGTCTTCCCTTGAGTTCTACCTTTGTAATCTCGTAAAAGATGAAGAGTCCTCCCAAAGCTACACTGATGGCTACGAAATCGACTGCCGCCAGGTAGACTTCAGCGAAGTAGATCGAGTATTGATCCTGTGTACACGGGGAGGTATGAACGGGCCCATCAGCAGAGGGAATCGGACGAAGAGGATTGATACTTGGAAGTAACCAAGATGAGATAGAGAAGGATCCTTACTGGACATAAGACGTGGTAAGCTTCGCAGACGATGGATATGATGGAGATGAGAGGTCGGATGATGGCGTATTGCAGAACGGACCACTTGAGGGTATGCAAAAAGTATGGTTTTGACGGCCTACAGCGAAGCAGTCCGAACTGAATCCATCATCGCGTGAGAAGATCAAGGTCGAAACAAAGTGGTGAGAGTTCAGTCCGGCAACCATGAGACGTTGTCTTTCAAGAGCCAATATCAATCCAAATCATCCAACTGACCGACATGGGCAGCGGTTGTTTGTCCTTCCTAGCCAAAGCTAGGTTGATGTCATTCTTACTTGCCGAAGCAGACACATATTCTACCAACAATAACAAGAACGCCGAGATCGTGATTCCTTCGTATGCGGTCTCGCAAAGTTCGTAATAGGTGTAAACTCGAAAGTATC
This sequence comes from Udeniomyces megalosporus, assembly GCA_039545415.1. Classification (NCBI taxonomy): domain Eukaryota; kingdom Fungi; phylum Basidiomycota; class Tremellomycetes; order Cystofilobasidiales; family Mrakiaceae; genus Udeniomyces; species Udeniomyces megalosporus. Next base: position 595,244 of record BCKM01000010.1, on the reverse strand, counting down.
TATATCCGAAGAAGGAGATGATGCCATAAATCATAGGCATCATTTGGATTCGGATGATTTGACGTTGTTCACGAGGTTTTTGGTAGTTGACGGCGTGAGTGGTGATTGAGCTGAGGGCGATGATGCACGTCTGTGTTTGGTAAGGATGCAGTGACAAGGGGGATGATTAGAAAGATGGGGAGGATGAGAAGGGTCTCGATAGAGATGATGGAACAGGAAGAGATAGGATTGCTGTAGTCATCGAGGAGGGATCAAGACAACATCTGGGGGGAAGCAAGGAAAGGAGGGTGTAGAATGGAATTCGGGTGGGACTTACTAGGACGGCACAACCTCCTGATATCGACCATCCTATCCGATGGTACGTCCAACTCGGATTGCTCTGCACATTTCAAGTCAGGACCGTCGCGCGACGACAGAGAGTAGAGGAAAGATGAGGGACAGCGTTAGGCCAAAGACCGGTGTAATTCCTAAAATACTCCACGCGATGACGAGAGTGGAACTGACAAAGGACCAGAACGCTTCCTGCTGCATGACTGATGTGTTGACGTCCTCACAGACTCTCGAGTTGAGGACCATCTCGAGGGGGCTTGAAGCAAGGAAGGAGGGGAAGGAGAGAAAGGGAGCAAGATAGGAGAGCTGCGGGATGGAGGTTCTCGAGGGCTGGGAGTTCCGGAACGAGCTGTGAGAAGATTGTCTTCCGGGTATAGATATATGCTGTGCAGTGCTTGGTTCGACGGAGGTCTGAGGCTGGTTGGGAGGAGGGAGGGGAGTCGAAGTCGTCAGGGGGACGAGACCAGGAGGGTCGAGGGGAAAGAAAACAATTCAGATCGATCCCAAATTCTTGTTCACCAAACAGAGAAGATAGACGTCCGAAACGTCACGTCCGGGAAATCAATGGCCATAGATATGGTCAAAAATTCTGCAGATGGGTGACTGCGATAGCAAGAGGATAGATAAGAATGAGTTTAACGAAACAAAAGGGTAAGGGCATGACGGGAAAAGAGACGAGATCGAGTCAATCCTAAAGACAGGATGAGAGCAGGGAGGATGGTTGATGCACAAGATATAGGTATATGAAAATAAAGAATGACTCGCAGAAATGAGGCCAAGATGAAAGGATAAGAACAAGGAGAAGGAATGGAAAACCGTAGCGAAGTCAGGCAGAGGAAATTCAGAAGGTTCTAGACATGATGACAAACAAAGCTCCTTTTTGGAGAAGCATCTCTCCCATCCACTTTTCTAGCCAGAGTAGTTCATTTCTCCTCGATCCTCACTCCAAACCCTAGCGTACTCGAGGAGCTGACCAAGGACGGCGGCTCCTCCCGATCTCGCGCCAAGGACCTTCTTGGAGAAGATCCGACCGTTTCGAGCGATCTTCTCGGCTTGGTCGTCGTTGGCTCGAAGGAACTCTAGGATGGATGGGAGATCGGAGAAATCGGCCTGAAAGAGGAAGTAGAGGAGGAGGAGAACGAAATGTGAAGGTCATGGGTTAGGATGAAAGAACGAGTAACCGGATGGATCGACACCAGGCAGATGGGACGAATGTAGATATGAGACGTACGGAGACAGGGATGTAGTCGTGCCAAGGAACGGCCTTGGTTTGCCAAGCGGAGATACCAGTCGAAGAAGCGTGGAAGACGAGACTAGTATCGAGGTCGAGTTTGGTCGATAGTCAGTTTTGGAGATCCGGCGACGATGAACGACGTTCTCATTGGGATGACACTAAAAACAAACACTCACCTGCCAGAGTCAAAGGCCGACTTGGGGCTCTCTCCGTCGAGCACAAAGACGTACTTCATTTGGGAGGCATCACCGACGTGAAGCCCATCGACTAGTCTGACATGCTCCTCCAAGTACTGGCAACCCTTCATGTCTTCGCACCCAAACTTGGCTCCAGGTTCAGAGACGAAGGCGACGTCGAGGTAATTTCCCTTTCGCCAAAGGTCGGGTGAGACTCGCTCGTTCCTGTTGAGACCGAATCCGAGGAAGGGTTCGGAGTGATCGGCTCGAATGGCGGGTCCCATGAGAGGGTTCGAGGCGTTGTTGACAGGAGCGACGAGCGTAAGCGGGAAGGAGGTCGAATCAATGGGCGTGGTGGGAAGGAGAGAAAGTCGGAGCGGAGTCGAAAGTTTGGCAGTGTGAGGGGTCAACGGGTGGTTAAATGCAGGGATAGGGCCTCGCTGAGCGTACGAAAGGAGGATAACAGGTCAGTCGAGGAACTGGCACGCCAACTCAAGCAAAAAGACTGGCCACTCACCCAGTGGACAGCGCTGCCGACCTTGTCGTCCCATGGAACGGGTCGAGTGAAGTCCTTGTGGGTGTGTCTCTTCCTGTCACCAGCGTGTCCGACTCCAAGCGTCAAGATCTCACTTCCCAGGGGACCGAGACCGCTTCTGGCACTGAGCTGAGGAATTGGTCGAGTGTCGACTTCGATTGGCTTGGGGTAGGCGGTGAGAATTTCGGAAAACTCCTTGAGCTTCGGGTTGAGGCAAATATGCGATGCGAGAAGAGGAGTTTGAACGAAGGATGGGACGTCTGTTGAAGTTCAGGCCAATGGGTGAGTAAGATTTGAGAAGTCGCAAACGACTAAGCGAAAGGCAAATCTGGACGCACAGGAACCATCGGTCACTTGCTCGTTGTGCCCAAATGTTCCAGGCTGACCGAGAGAGAAGGGCGAAGTGTGCTCGCAACCAATCTCCCATCGGCGGGATGCGAAAGGGGCGTGTCCTTCCTCGATCTCGAAGCTGTTGATGGCGGCTCGAGATTGAGCAGCCTCGAGGTAAGAATAGGGGATAAGCTGAGGGTTGAAGTCATCCTAAATGTTCACAGTTGGGGGGAAGGGATCAGTTTATTGCGCCGCTAGGAGATAGACGCATGTAATCGTAACGAACCATATCAACGACCATTCGGAGGTTTCCGACCTTGCCCAACCAGTCAGGCTTGTGAAGCCATTCTCGGACGAGTTCAACCAACCCTCCATCGTCCCCACTAACGTGAGCTCCGTTGGGTCCGATGGCGTTCCAAGGCCACTCAGCCCAAACGGAACCCTGGTAGATGACAAGGACAAACTTGCCTCCATCTTCGTCATCAAGAGGACGCTCAGCGTGAGGATTGAGGTCATAGTACTGCTCAAGGGTGTGCGTTCGTCGACGGAGGTGAGCGGGGGTGACGGATGAGTACATATGGATGGACGAGGGAGAGGCGAGGGGAGTGTAAGGCCAAGCATCGGCGACGGCGTCGTGGAGGAGTTCGTAGTCTGATGGCAGGAAGTAAGAGGATCAACGAACGATATCAATACGTCTGTTTTGTTTCAAACACGGCAATGTTGAAGTTGGTCATGTAGATGACACTGACTCTTCGGAGGGACCTTGCCGTAGGTTTCTGAGTATTTTCTGACGGAGTCTTCGAGCTGTAGAGGAAAAGGTGAAGTTGGGCTGAAGTGAGCGAGCTGGGCAGAGGCAGAGGCAGATCGGAGAAAGTGAGCGGTCCGACTTACGCTCAAGGGAGAGTTGAGGACGAGCTCTCGGTAAGAGGCCTGGCCCTATAGCGATCGAATTGGATAGTGGTCAAGATACAGCCCAGGAAAAGAGAGAGAAAAGATAGTCAAGCGAGAAGAACAGGATGGTGCGCGATGAGCTTCTCTGCATCAAGTTTGAGATGGAGGACAGACGAAGGACTTACGAATTCGAGAAGCTCCCAGATGGGATGCTTGCCGTGAGCACCTTCATGCGTCTTGAGGTAGCCATCGACAAACTCGTGCTGGCCTCCAGGGTGTCCGTGAAAGTCGTCGATCTGATCGGTAGGCATAAAGAGACCATCCTCGTCTGCCGGCACCTTCCACTTCCAAACGAGGTAGAGCACGACGAACGCTAACGCCGCCCCTCGCCAAGCCAACATGCTAGCGGTCCACCCTCTCTTTTTGAGCATTTTTGACTGTCTCTCGACCCAACCGTGCCAGCCACCCCTAGCGCCCGTCTCGAGGGTCGTACTTCTTCGCCTACTTCCATTCTTGTCGGCGTAGGCGATGAGCGCGGGGGAACGTGGAGGTGAAGTCTCGGCTGGAGGAACAAGTTCGCCGAAAGGGGAGGGCTCGCGAGTGGTGGTTCGAGCACGAGGATTGGTGATACCACCTCTGTTGGGAGATGAGGGTGAGAGGGCAGCGTCCTTGACAGAAGAGTTTGAGGTTGACCGGGTGAGAGGGTTTCGTAGACGAGCCTTTGCCTTTTCGGCCGCCATGACTTCGAGATGGGAAGGGAGGAATGACATCGTAGCGATGGACGATGGATGATGTGCCGAGGAGAGGCTAAGAAGTAAAGATGACGAGGGTACCAAACACTAAAGGAGTGTGAGGAAGTCAAGTGAAGAAGTTGAGTGAGACTGGGGGGTTTGGAGGGAGTGTGGGTGTTTGTGGGCTATAGATATGGCCAAGCAGAACAGGGCAAAGAAGACGAGAGATGGAGAGCGACGATGATGGTTGAGATCAAAGGATGAGTCTGATATTTGGCCTCCAGAAGTACCGGCTGTTTGAGACAACACCAATCCAAAACCGCAGTCGCTCAAGCCCTCTCCCTCTCCTTCCACCGGATTCGTTCAAACCCCTCAGCCCCTTCCAAATCGCGTCCGAATCCGCTCGAGATGGTAACGTAATCACTCACACCTCGTCCGATACCCTCATATCCATCCGATCTTATCTCTTGCAATCTCTGCTTCGTCCAGATCCCTCCCCGATTCAACCTCGGTCCGAGTCTTTTCCTTTTCCGATCATCGTGATCTATTTCGTCTCACTGGATCTTGCGACCAGCCGATCCTAAACCAGCATCGTACTGGTTCGAGTGCGTCTTCTCTCATGCGACAAAAGCTCATCTGATTGAACGATGGGCTTCAAATTTGGTGATGGAATACGTGGTTCAATAAAAAATGCGCCTTCAGGCCCCTTGATCGCATTCCTGTCTTGGTTCCTCAGAAAGCGGCGAACCTTCAAAGGTCAAAAATCACCCTGATGTTGAGGGCTAAGAGCAACTTTGACATGTAGCTCCAGACATCCTGAATCGGAATACCCCTGAAATCGTTGAGATGATCCGAGACCGGTGAAGCGAGACAAAACAAACGCCAATGCGTAACGTAACCGACTGGAAAGATCTTTCTGCTTTCCTGTTGTTAGGATGGACCGAAGACACGCTGATTCTCAGATGATACTTTGCGTCGACCAATGGCAAAGCCGTCAAGTGTGACGGTACGCAACCATGCTGCTGATTAGTGAAGAGGAAAAAGGGCTGTCTCTCGTGGCATATGAGCGTCCTCTCAATGTCATCTCCGGCCTTCGTCTGCCTACTTCCCTCGCCGCATCTCTCTTGAGCCATCGTGTGAGCCATGGGCATCTTCTCATGGTTTTCCAAGGTCAGTCGCTCATCCTCCCCATCGCTCCCTGTCTCGAGAACCCACTTACCCACCTCCCTTGCCCGATCAACGTCCGACCAGAAACCCGAACCCGACTTTGAGCTTCTCCTCCAACAGATCTCATCCGCTATCCTCGAAAAGCAACAACGTCTTTCTGAGATCAAACTCCGTGAACGTCGAGCATCCCTTCTCTTCACCCTCTACGCCTTTGGGCTCTGGCTCGTCTATGCTGTCCTGTGGTGGCTAGAACTCTTGCCGTTGGGACTCGTCGCCGTCTTGTTTGGTTGGGACCGTTCGGATGAGAGCGCTGGAGAGGACTGGAGAGGAGATGGTGATCGTGAACCTAATTGGGGGAAGGATCTAGCTGGAATCATCGCTGTAGCGCTGCCGGTGGTCGCAGGCCCTCTTTGGTGAGTCTTGCCCAAGGCCTCGCTTCCCTTCCTCTCCGCAATGTCTCCACCTCTGCAGAGGAGGAGATTGACAAGACTGCGAAACTTGGTCTCTGGTATATGCTAGCATCATCTTTATCCGACGTGTCGTCAAGAGATGGTATCTTCGTCAGGAAACATTCGAAGGTGCGTTCAACAACAGCTGGTCGTCCAGTCTGCACAGGCATCCAAGGATCCGATTGACAAGATGAAAAACTCTGACTTACCCTAACAGACAAGGAACTTCGTGAACTAAGGGTCAAACAACGGGCTACTATCGAGGACATCAAGAAAAAGACGAACTACTACAACACCAAGAACTTGCTCGATCGGTACGATCAAGGTGTCCCTACTACTGGCGTCAAGGTAAGTGGTCTTCGTTGCTTCTCGACGTTACATCATCGTGTTTCTGTGCTGCTGGCTTGAATCTGACTGTTCATATATCTCATCTTCGCTCCAATTCCCCACTTGACCTCCCAGCCAACCGAGCCTTCAGCTTCCCTCCGCAAACGTGCCTTTCAGCCCCCAGCATCCCCTCAAGGATCGCCATCTCCTCTCAATAGATCCAATGTTGGGTCTAGTCCCGCAGTCACTCTTCCTCGAAACAACGGTGCCGTCGATCTGCCGCAAATGCAGATGTCGACGCCCTTCAGAGGGAAAGGAGGAGGATTGATGCAACAGACACCCCAGCAACGAGGTCTTCCCATGCACCCCCAACAGACTCCTGCCTCTCTTCCCATAGATCCCAACTCGCCCTTCCTGCAACCGACTCCAGTTCATCCACCGACACCACCAGTGAAGCAGTGGTACGATCGATTGGCAGATGCCGTGCTTGGAGAAGACCCGACTCAAGCGGCGGCAATGCGGGGCGCTTCTGGGGGAGGCAGTGACATGGGAAAGATGGCGTTGGTGTGTGAAAAGTGTTTTGCCTGGAATGGTTTGGTGGAAGAAAAGAGATGGGGTGATATGCGTACGTGAGATTCTAGTCCAATTAACGTTTGTCGGTGATGCTGATCCTATTGATCTGGATCAATTTTCGTTCGATTATCCATCCACATCTTTCTCTTGCAGAATACCGCTGCCCCAAATGTGATCACTTCAATCCATCACCTAACTCTCGACTTCAATCCAAATCAACGACCCCTTTATCCTCATCCTCATTCTCAAAAGATGGATCGGACCTTCTTCGTCCCGGACAGAGTTCATCATCATCATCACTCGCAGCGACTTCTTCGATGCCTCACCGGTTGTCGAAATCCCATTCCGCCGCGTCCCTCTCCACGTCTTCGGAGGGCGGAGAGGACGACAAGATGGAAGTCGATCCTGCTGTCGTTAAGGATGGGGAAGATGAGCGAGAGGGGGAAAAGCCTGAGAAGGAGAAGGAGAACAAAGTCAAGGCCAAAGCTAAAAACGGCAAGAAATGAGAGAGTCCAAGGGAATTCTTGGTGGGGTTGAGGTCTGGGATTACGGGTCATCTATTTCTTTTGGAAATCGCCTCTCACGCCGCATGCGATGGATGTTATCAATACAATGGACTTGAATATAATTGTAAGCTGGTTGGGTCAGATGAGAAGAGACTGAGATAAATCTGAAGGTTAAAGACCAAATCCTCAAATGAATCCGGTCCATTTTCCGAGGCTAGGCCCCCTCCAACCCTCATCCCCTCTCCTCCTTTCGCCTTCCAAGTTATCTCCTGTCATGTCTCTTCACAAAGCTCGCTTCTCCTGGTCAGTACAGACAGCTGCGATCGATGCTTGACCCACTTCTTCAAACATCAGATTCAGCAAGGGATGAGGGAGTCAAGTTACCGTGCTTACCTTTCTCTTCCCCAATCATTCATTCATCCACCTTTTCTTTCTCCATCGTCATCTCAACTTCATCCAGGCCAAACACCCACCCAACAACTGTCATCGTCACTGGCGGATTCGATGGCGTCAGTCCTTTCGTTTGAATTCAATGTCCCATCCAATCGATTCCCACCTTCTCGTCTAGATCCGGAACGAGAACCGTTCTTTTCTTGTGCACGTAATGGTCTTTTGCTGATCTTGCCGCCTTGTATCCTCCCTTCTCCCTTCCTATCAGTGGTCAGGCGAGAAGCATAAGCTCACAAAGACGGAGTTGGGCTTCCAAGGCGACATTGATCTCGCTTGGGATACCGTTCACGAGTACAAGTATGGTAAGTTGAGGGCTATCCCCATCTGTATTCATCCTCATCCTTTCACGCGACGCGTCTTGCCGTCGTTTCGACGTGTGAATCCAAGCTGACGTGTACATTTTCATTTGACCCTTCATTCAATCGATCTTCTCGTGACTTCGTAGTCGTGGATGGCACGTGGCAGATTCGAGAGGATGAGGATAAGGAGTGGGGTGCGTTGCCTTTTCTTTCCTTCCCAATCTACTACTAGCATCATCGTCTTCGACACTACCTCGTTGAGCTTCCAATGCATTGGCTGACTCATGGCATCACCCTCTGCGCACTTTCTAGACTCGGCTGGTAACATGAACAACGTCCGACGAACTCCTCCTGCTCCTTCTTCCACCTCATCCGACAGCTCCGCCGCTGCAGAGACGACCAACACTGCCACTACTTCTCCTATCCCTGCCGCTACCTCTGGGGCTCACCATCCACACATCGCGAACACGCTCCTGGCAGCTCAGACCCCTGGACCTACCGCCTCGATTGCGCCCGTCAAGGACGTCGAGGGTCTCGCCATCTCGCCTGCTTCTCGATCCATCCAGCTTCCTACACACAGCACTACCGAGTCTGGTCTTACTCCGGCGCAGGATGTGATTCGAGAAGTCAAGGAGGAAACACCTGTCATGGCCGAGCCCGTCCACCAATCTCACCCGGCCTCAACTCATGCCGCTTCCGCTGCACCCAACCCTGCTCCTGCCATGCCAATCATCTCTGCCAGCGATCCATCCAAGACCCCCACTCAACCTGCCACTAAGCTCTTTGACGAACTCCACGAGGCGTCGCCGGCTGCTATCCCCACTCAGCAAGGGACCGCTCACGCTGTCGAAGAAGTCGTTCACCAGTACATCGGCAGCTTGGGTGGATTGGTCTCGGGAATGGAGGGCTACTTGTTCGGAGACAGGCATCCCGTCACGGAGAAGGAGGGTCCACTCGAGGACGCTGCTGTTGATCAGGTGGTGAGTGAGGGATCTTTGGCACCGACGAAGCGAGCTGTCTTGTCCTGCCTACTCCCCGAAGAACCCAACTAACCACTCACACTCGTTGTTGTAGAAGGGTATCGAGAACCTTAACATCGCTAACGTCACCCCGCCGGCGAACCCCTCAGTCCCTAGCACCACCACCACCGGCTCTTCCGTTCACCCTCAGACCAGCACCTTTGGAACCTCGAGCACCTCTTCGACCAGTCACGTGACCTCTGCGTACAACCTTCCGGAGGGTCTCAACCTTGGAGCACCAATCGCTGGTGGCGAAGGAAGTGTTGGCGAACCCGTTTCGTCGACAACCATCTCGAGCTTCGCCTCTGAAAATGGAACCGAGTCTGGGACGACTGATTTCTCAAGTAAGGGTAAAGATTCACCCCATTCATTCCCCGTTTCTTTCGTATCTTGTTTTGACCTTCACTGAGCTTGTAACTCATGTGTTCTTGTTTCCTAACTTGATCTTTGGTCCGGGCTCGTCGTTTTCATAGTTGTCGACGACGCCTCTACAACTTCGCACCCAGACAACTTCGAGGTCGTCCCTCCCCCTGCCGTCCTCGCCGATGAGCCTCACGTCCTCGTTTCCAAGCCATCTACCTCTCCCGTCCGGTCGGTTCCTGCTGTCACCGTGGAAGAGAAGGGTGTTGCCTCTACTCCGGTCGTTCCTGTCCAGACGACTACTACACACATCACTCCAGCCGCCGTTGTCCCCGTAGCTGCCGCGACCCCTACCCACGCCGAACCTTCCCCCGAAGTTACCCCCGCCGACACTCACAGCCACGCTGCCGACCTCGAGGCCAAGCTTCGACAGAAGGTCGCTCAACCTAAGGTTCGATCAGGCCCTATTCCAGGCTCGGGCGAGACGATTCCTGAGTCAGCCAACCAGTTCCACAAGGACCACTATGCCAGCGTCGAGGGTAGGGATGGTATGCCCAAGGGAGAGACTGGACCCAGCGCCGGAAGGACGCTAGAGAGCAAGAGCGTCGTAGGTAACAACGACACGGCATCTCCCTCCTCGCTTACCAACAAACACAATGGTACTCCTTCCACCCATTCTCGAAACGCTTCGAGCAACGTCGCCACACCCATCGGAATGACATCATCTCAAATCTCTTCCGCTCCAACTACCAACTCTACCATCAACCCTACCTTGCCAAGCTCAACCACAAACTCAACCCTTCTCACTCCCTCGGGCTCAACCACGATGACTCCCAACAGCACCCCCGGATCGACACCTGGTTCGTCTCCAGCTGGCAAGAAGCGGATGGATGAGAGCGGAAAGAAGAAGAAGGGTGGTGTGCTGGGTAAGATCGGTGGTCTATTTGGGAAGGGAAAGGAGAAGTGATGATGAGGAAAGCGTAGTGTGAACACGGATCGGTAGAATATAAATCCGAATCGATGGAAGAGTTTTTGGGCCTACTCTTTCTCTCTTTTCCTTCTCCTTCAATCTCATTCCCTCTTTCCTTCCACTCTTTCTGTGTGTCTCTTCCTTTTGCTGGCTCCGCCGAATCATCGTTCTCTTAATCCTTAGAAACCCAAATCATACTTGGGTGTCCATATCTGTCTCTCTTCCTCCTTTTCTTTTCTGTTCGTGTTTGTTCGTCTGTACCTAATGGATTGTCTCTCCTTTCTGTTCTCTACGCTCTCTCTCTCTGTCTCTTTACTCGGATCGATTGTCTTCCCCYCCCCCCCCCCCCCCCCSCTTCTATTTGCTCTCGTACCCGGGTTTCCGGTTCTCCTTTTCTTCTGACATCTTTGATTAATCCCAAACATATCTAATGCGATCCCCAACATGGACGTGTCTCGAAAAGTTTCCTTGTCGCTGCACGGACACCCAGATTTGGAATCAGAGGAGAAAGTAAGGAGACCGGTTTTGACTGCGGATTCGAGGTGACTTCCATTTCCAGTTCCCTTTTCCCCCTCCTCTCTCACCCCTACAACTATCACCAGCCATGTCTACTGCTGCTAAGCTCTCCATCGCCAACTTGCCAACAGAAATTCTGCATCAGACCATGTCCGTCTCTTTCCTTCAATCGACTCTCAACCATCACTCGCTCTCGGCCTTTCACCGAGCATGGTGTCCAGAAGACTCCTTCTCCGTCGCTAGCGTTCCTCGCACACGACAACATGTCCTTCAGATTCCCCTAGTCGACATTCATGTTGATTTACAGGAATAATCTCGAAAAGATCAAGTCAACCTCGATCTCGACCTGAATGATCCGAACCCTCGCTCAGCGTTGGGATCGTCTCTCCGAGACCTCTCTCAGCTGACCAAGTCGCAACATCTCAAGATCGAAGCCTTCAATCTGATCTATTCAGAAAATTCGTATCGATCGTCTATTGACCCTATGCCATCCCTTCGATTCGCCGACTTTCCTCAGCTCAAGACGCTTCGACTCGGATTCAACAGTTGGCAGGATGAATCTGACTTGTTTGCCGGCCATGGGCTTTGGGTCGGTCGACTCTTCTCGCAATTTCCGGCCCTCGAGAACCTAGATCTTTATTTGTCGCGAGACAGCGGAAAACGTTTCACGGAGTTTCGGCTGCCTCTGACTGGACTTGCACGCGTACCGGGGCTCGAACCGTTTGGACAGGCGGAGATGTCGACATGATTTGATCTCAAGTGTTATGAGGTGTCGCTCGCCTCCGAGTCGACTGAGGCCCTCGATCACAAAAGACAGCTGTTGGGCTGGATGGTTAAGGTAGCTTCCTCGGCAGACTCCTACTGCATCGAAGACGAACCACTGAATCTAGTTCAGATCCAGGTGCTCTGTCAGTTGTTTCCTACATTGGAAGATGTTCAGATTCACAACTTTACTTCCTCGGTACGATCTTCTACTGCAACACCCAGCCTAGTCTTGTGGCCTGTTCACTCACGACATGTCTTTCCATCTATTGCCTTACCAGGATACGAGCGTCTCGAGCCTTGTTTCGGCCTTCAGTCTTCTCCCTCGGCTTCGCAACCTCGATTTCGCAACCTCGATTTCGACTACTACACAGGCGATCATCAAAAGGGCCAACATTCCCTGGACAAGGGACACTACTACATCTACGGAGATTCCACAATCTGTTCCCGAGAACATAACGAAGTTCGAGAATATCTCTGCGACCTGGAAAAAAAGTCAAAGAGCCCCTCATACGATCGATCTCTTCGCCGATCTTCTCGACACAAAGTACACTATCCTACCACATCTCACTGGGCCGTTGTTCAAGAGACAAACCTTGACGAAATGAGAGGAGAGTTGGGAGGAACTTTTGGCAGCATCGAACTCACTGCTCAGCATACGACACCGTTTGCGTGTGAATTCGAACGTCTTTTCGGCTTCTTTGGAGTGGGAGGTGCGGAGGAAAGGCTCTGAAGGGTGGCTGCAGCTGGTTGAGTCGGATGGATTGGAGGAGGATGACGAGATCTCTATATGTCGCCACGGTTATCGTTACCCTCCCACGATGTCGGCCAAACGTGCTGCACACCGAGAGCAACTTCCAGACCAGACGACGATGGCTGGTAGGCAGCAGTCTCGTTTCAACAGTCTTCGCTCTTTTTTCTCCCGCTTCAATCCTACATCATGAAGTCCTCTACCACGCCCTCTCCTACACCCTCGCCACTGGACCGATCGAACCTCCCACTTCTCACTTCATCAAAGCTCATCATGAGCAACATCCACCCCGAACGAGTCCCATCACTCACCTTCGTGATCGCCAAGCATCGTCGCAGACAAGACCCCTTCTGATACGTCTATCGACGCGTCCATCTGAACCTTTCCTCATCTCTCACTTCTCATCTCGTCACCGCGATCTTCATTCTTTTGGTCCTCTAGATCTCGGTCTACTCTCGGTTTACTCTTGGTCTACTTCTTGCGTTACTTCCGCTATCCTCTGATCTGTCATGATACAATCGCCTCTCAACTACTGCTCTGATCTCGACTGGTGTACGACTCTCACCATTACCTCTACATCGATACCTTAGATTGGATACCTCGTCTTCTCCCGAATCTTTTCCTCTCATTGCAAAGCGATATCATGGCTCAGTTGACTCTCGAGACTTCAAGTGATGGCTCCTGAACTTGCACGTTGAGCGCCATCTCAAGGAACAGTTCAGAAAGTGCAGAACGTCAAGAATATCCATACAGACCAAAGGCGAGCGAACCGCTGGGATTGTCAGGTGCCAGGAACGTCCCTTGAAACTATTAGCGGTCAAATCCGTGAGAAAAGCCCGGCTAGGTCCGGAGATAATTTCGTAAAGAGACTTCTCACCCTCTTCGCAAGTTTCAATCATTTTCTCACCTCATCCTATTCTTCGTCGACCTCCAGCCACGAGCGACATCTCGAGTGGCGAGAGTTTTGAACGAGAAGAAGCCGTGCGAAAAGCACCTCGACTATCAGAATCTCATACCAGCCCTCGTCGACGAATCAACTCTCCTCCTCCTCAACAGACACCACCTCAAACCCAGCCTCGCTACCAACAGGACCCGAGGAAGAAGTCTCCTCGCATCTAATGTCAACAACAACAACAACATCAACAGCAACCGCAGCCGCCCAGGCAACAGGATTTCGATCCTCACCAATATCCTTCTCCGAGTTCAGCTCCGCTAGCGAGGGGACATCGAATTGAAGAAGGTCCCGAAGAGTTTTTTTTTTTTTTTTTGACGAGAAGAGATCTTCCACACGAAAGACTAAAGCCAAGCCCAGAGGTCGACGAGGTGTGGTGTCGGACTCAGAGGGAGATAAGGATACAAGAGCAAGATCTTACCTCATTGCCTTTTTTTCTGATGACACCCTTAGTCATCTCCAATCCTAGTGGGGTTTTTTTTTTTGTCTCTCGATATATCTATGTGATGTCCAAGTCGATCCGCCTCCCTGTGAAAGAGACGCAATCTGCCCAAGAAAGACACGGACGGCAGCGATTGCTCAACGTCGACACTGCATTCTCGTGCTTGTCAGGAAGCCACCAGGTTCCGGTCTAAAATCATACGACCGGAAGCATCAGGTCCTTGGCACCTTTCCAGAAAAGTCCCGGATACCTCTCAAATCAGGCGTCTGTGAGGTCCCAGCGGGTTTTGGCGTGATAGCGTGCGTTTTGTGCTCGGAGACCTAGGACGATATCATTTTACCTTTCTTTGCCTCCCAGTGTCTCAAATTTCAATCGGTATCTGTACAGTTCTATACGATCAAGAGGATCGGGGCTGGAAAGGGTGGAGGGAGGGAACTTGGCGTTTAGGTAGATCGAATGGATCGCTTCCTCGCACCAGGCGAGACGAAATGTTTTGTCGACGGCGATCTTGGATCTCGATCAGGGGCGCAGACATCTCTGAGGCACGGAGGGATTCGCCTGCTTTGAGATGGGGCGCCTATTGGCGCCTGTCTGTCCTCTCGTGCGTGTGTGGGGAGAACAATCCCACGAGACCAAAACGAGAACCTAAAGAACCACGCAAACTCAACGTGGTCAGCTCCTTCCGCTTCCAGTCCAGCGGTTCACCAAGCTTAATCGAACGAAATTCCAGAAGGCTCCTCGGTAAGGCTTACTCGGTGTTCGCCGATCCTCGATCTGCCTTGCAGCCCTCTTCGAAACAACCAAACATCAGATCGCCCACGTCCAAAAGATTAGAGGACCTTGTGTGTGTGGTGAATCCTTGAGGGGGAGATAGAGGGAGATAGAAAAGTCTCTCTACATGCATGGAAAACTAAAGGTAAGAATAAGATTGAAAACCAAAAGATCAAGGGGGACCGATATCGGTACATGATCTAGCTAAAAGTACATTGTATGTATGTCCACGACGACGGAAGGAACTGAGAGAAACAACTTAGGGGGGGGAAAAAGATACGATGATGAGGCAGGTTTAAAGTTGAAGAGTGAATGGTGAGGATGAAGCGGTGGAAGGGATGCAGCTCTTTCCATCGAGAGACTTGATGAAACCCGAGGCGCAAGATGAGATGATGCAGGCTGAGTTGACGCATTCGACAGCATCGACCTGAAACGAGACATGGCATCATGGGAGAAGAGGCGACCAATCAATCAGATTAAAGTCGAAAAAGGGTATTGAAAGGAGAAGACACGTGTTACTCACATTGGCGATCTCGGTGCAGTCAGTCCCTTGGTTCTGACCTGGGAAAGGGAATGGGCAGCCTCCACCTGTTGGAAAGATTAACATGTCAGCAAAGCTGTCCAAGCTTTTGGAAGAATGAGCGATGAGAGAGAATTATTGAGAGAATGATCTCACAAGTGTCGATCTGAACCTTGACATCGATGCATTCGTAAGCGTCTCTGGAGAATCGAGCAGTCGTCGAGTCGACGCCAGTAAGAGCACAAGCAGTCTTGCCAAAGGGGCAAAGACCGAAAGATCGAGCGTGAAGGATCTCTGCTCGTCGAGAGGGAAGAGCACCGGCGGTGCAGACGAATTGTCCGTCAGTACCAGTAGAAGTTTGGACGAGGCTGTTTGGACAAGCGTTGCATCCTCCAGCAGGGCAAGCTAAGAGAAGTTTTATCGTCGGTGATCAGCAAGAGATCGATCGCAAAGGGCATCTTTGGTCAAGCAGATAAGCTTACTGTAAGCACATCCAGTTGAGGCACAGACGGGAGTTGAGTTGGATGGGTATTGGCAAGTGGCAGTGGCAGATCGGACAGCGTTGATACCAAGAGGTCTAGCGATGGGAACGAGAGCATCGACGACTAGGAATAAAGAAGTCAGCAAACGGATCGACGCCCCGGGCTTGGTGGACCTCGCGCAGCTCGGACTGGAAGGAGGTGGATAGATCGAACGACATACCTGTGTTGAGGATAGGTGCAAGGTTGATGGTGGTGTCAAGTAATCGAACGTTCTGCTTGATAGCAGCAGTAAGAGCAGCACTCGAGTCGGTTGTCAAGCCGTTGGCATCCTGTGTAAGGCGAACATAAATGAATGAGGTAATGCGCCTCGCAGTGCCTTGGAAATATAGGCTGATCGAAAAGAGGACTAACCGCGCAAAGGCAGATCTGAGTCAGCTGGAGCGGTGATGTCTGAACATTCACTGAAGCGACCCCGATGGTGACAGCGACCGTCGTAGAGGGAACGGTCAAGTCTACTCTGGCCTGTGATGTGAGAAGAAATGCGATGAGATGAGATGAATATCGGACAAAGCGCAGAGGATCTAGAAGCAAAGTGGTGTTAATAAGAGTTCACAACGACTCACACAGACAGCGACGTCGGCAGCGAGCTGAGCGTTGGCAGTGGTTGAAAAGAGAGAAAGGAGGGCGGCAGCGGCGATGAAAGGGCGGAAGAGCATGCTGAGATGAGGCCGGATAATGACGATGAGGCTGCGAAGGGAAAGTGGTAAGGAGAAGAAGGGAGTACGAAGAGATTTAAGCCGAAGGGAGGATGAGAGGTGCTAGGTGATGGGGGATAAGATGGATCAGGGATGAAAACCTCGCTTTTAAGGGGTCCAAGAGTTTGCCTGATTTGATACAAATCAAGACGTGCTACTTACCGTTGGTGAAGCAAGACATCAGGCGGAAGAGTTCGGATTCTTAGGCGAGCCGGGAGAACCCAAAGGGATAGCTATCCGGATAAGGGGAAGGCGAGCAAGAGAGGGGAATCAAACATTCTCACCCAGAAAACTCACTCTAAATACACCTCGATTCCCTCCCTGCCTCGCTCCTCCTCCTCGTTTCGTTTGAGACTTCCGGAGTGCAGATCGGACTCCGGATACCTGATCGGAGGCCACGATGCATACAGGAACCGAACACTCGTCGTCCCCACTTCGGTGTTTTCCGGCTGGGCTTCGCGTTCTCGTCTCCTCCCTAGCGTGGTCGTCATTTTCTAAAACAGGAGTGAAAGAATCAAGCACTCACCATATCCTTTCTCGCTCTCTAGATATCCATTTTGGCGAAGAGGGCTGGAAACCAGAGACAGAAAGAGAGTGAGCCGCAGCGTAAACCACAACAACCCCCGATGAGGCCTTGTCCCACCATCAGTCATCCCAAGGACAGATACGACCTGAAGCCAATTAACGTACGTACGCTCGAGTTTCCAGGAACATCCTGCATGAACGGGGAATTGATATAAGAACAGAGTGCACCTACCCGAGTTCACCACGTCGGCGAGGTCTCGGGGACAATCTCCCCCTGTCCCCACGCCAGTGGTGGACAATCCTTGATATTCCCCCACGAGAGGTAAGTATTCCGAGATCCGAGACTCGTTTCCGGGAACTTTTAGAAGGAGAAGATGGTGGAGGGCCGGATGATTCAGTTCCGAAACGGCGAGTTGACCCCCGGCGGACCCGCTTCTCCCTCCCCAGATCTTTCGGAAGTCCGGGGACAAGCCGGGCAGGGCTGAACTTTCTGCCGTCGATAAGTCAAAACTTATCCGATGAACCTCAAGTTTGTTTGGTTAACGGACCGCCTGCTAATCGATCTCGACCCGGTCCCCGACTAGCGATCGGCGCTCGGCATGGAGGCGGTGTGCGCTTCGCATTCCTCTGATTGAGGTCTTGGAAGTAGAGATGCGAAAGTGAAGACGAACAGAACCAGAAAAGGAGGTGATGTGGGAAAAGGCCTCGTCTTTACCACATCGTCATCGTTTGTCGAGACGACCGACCACTCCTGGCTGATTCACTCCTCAGTCCATACCAGTGAGCGGTGACGGTTCGTGTTCGTGCACCTCATGAATCGAGGCGTGACAACAGACCAAGTATATTCGATTCCAGATCCTGTAGGCGTCATTTCCCCGAGCATCATCCCTCGTCAGCAGCTATTGTCTCGCCCACGCCTTCCCCAACTAGAGGAGTCTGTACCGCGATCTCGTCAGCTCGAATCTTGGACCAGGCTTCCTTGCATCGACAATTGAAACATCTGTCGAGCATAATCGCAGTTCAAAACGAGGGCTCAAGATCATCCATGAGCTCGAGATACGATGAAACTACTGATGAATACAAAGTTGCGTACCCTGAGGTGGAAGAACAGCTGGATGACGACATGCGTTCAGAGGCCTCATCGTAGCTGGGTAGACTTAGACGGGGTATAGTACAGCAACAGCTGACGTTCCAAGAACAGATCGCACAGTCAGTAATCAAGCATCTTGCAAGGGAACCGTACCTGATCGATGCCTCGACTTACGAAGCGATAAACACGACTTTGTCGAATAGAATCGCAATTTTAACCATGTCGCTTCCAGCAACGCTGAAGACAACTTCATGGTTCAGCCTAGCCGAAAACTTGAGTGAAGTTTGAGTGCCTGCAAACGTCGAGGGTCGGAGCTCATTATCCGATGGCTGGTGTTGTTCAGTGGTCAGCGGATCGTCGCAGTGACTCTGCCTACATGAAGATCTATCCAAGATGAAGACCGTGACCCACCAGTCGACCCATATCTTGCCATTTCCAGAATTCTCCCCCTCGCTCGGAGCCATCGAACAGAATCCTCCCAGCTTGGCGCTCCCGCTGTATGAACCCAGGCAGCGCGTAACCACTACGCGGACCCGCTTGGATGACATATCGTCTTGGGCCCTTTATGCTAGATGTCATCGATGAATTTCGCGATGAAGTGACGGTGGTAGTTTGCTGAATATAGACGTTGATGGCGTAGATGGTGAGGTTTGGAGGTGGACACGACATCGTGAAGGAAACAGTGAGAGGACAAGATATGGTGAAGGTCTGGAATAACGATGGCGGGAAGACAGAAAGTGAAGAATCTTGAGCGTTCACACTGGGCAAGTGTTCAATTCTGCCTGGATCTTGTACTTGCGTTGGAATTTATTGCGTATGCGTATGGGCCAAAAAACTCCGAGAGTGCTTCAACACAATGGGATAGCGACAGAGCTGACCGAAGGCAGCGCGGTGGAAGTCAGCACAGTGCCGCATTCGATGCAAGCAGACGGACGGCTCACGGAATCCCTCCCTGTGAGGATTGGAAACGACGACGACCTTCTTTGCGTCGTTCCAGTCAGACTTGAGGAACGTCGCTGTCCCGAGTACAGTCGCTGACACATTATACTGCAGGTCAAGAGGGAGGAGGGTCGGCCGTTATGGTTGGAAATGATGTATGTACTGATACCTTACCTGAACCTCGCCCAAAGGGCACTTGTCGACTACCGGAGCATCGGAAGGTATCAAGAAGTGGAACTCGAATCTGGCCAAGACAAGACAAGCAAGATACGTCGGATCGAGGCGAGATCGCTCAGGTATGGGCACTTGAAGCGGATGACTCACGTGTTGATGCCTCGCTTCAGGAGAGTCTCACTGAACGATCCGAAGTTGAGTTCCTGCGAAAAAAAGATCGATTCCTCTGTACGGTCGACTGGCATAGGGAAAAGGAGACGCTGAGATCCCACAAGCCGAACACGGATACCCTTCACTGTTTGACGAGCGGGCGAGACAACGTTGATGAAACCCCACACATGACCCTAGCAGCGTGAAGGGAGTAGACACAGGTGGGAAATTTCTGTTTAGATTCGAAGGCAGACTGTTGTAGAGGTGTGAGGGAGGCGAAAGAAGTGTCACACACGTCTCTGCCATCCACAGTTCCTTCCCCAAAGTCCACCAGTTGATTCGAGGCTGGATCTTGTCGGAACGGAGGTTGAAGGAAGATGAGGTCCTCTGGGATCCAAGTCGTAGCACTGTCAGATGAATCCTTCCAAGTTGGCTAAAAACAGCCCTGGTTCTCGGCGGTTCTTACCTGCAAGAGAAATTCTGACGTAACCTTTAGAGCTGAGGGTTAGACTGCCGATTGAGCTGAGGAGGTGGGGCAGGTAGGGACGGGAATCAACGAGCGAGACCCCAGACGAGGAGGAGAACGGTAGTGGTGAGATAGTGGGAATAAGAGGTTGGACGGGAAGTAGTGTGTCAGAGATGACACGCGGAGAACTAGCTGTCGATCGATCGTAACTATTGTCGTCGTCGCGTTCGAGGTGAGGAAGAGGAATCCAAGGCGGGGGAGGGGACGTAGAAGTGGAAACGGGAAGATACGGCGGCGGGAGGTCCAGCTGACGAGATGCTGGCGAGTCCCGCAAGGGGAAGTCGATGTTGCGACAACCGTTGAGGGTGAGATGATGAGGGGTCAGAGTATGTTGAGATATAGGCGAAGACATAATCGATGATCAGCCGGAAGTGTGGTGGAAAAGAGTGAAGATAGTCAATACGGGGTAAGAAAAGCAGGGGGGGTACGACGACGTGAGAGGCTATGGGTGGTGGTCGACAAAGCCGCCGTCCCACACCAGATCCAAGGCAAGGAGTCCGATACACCGAGGCAAGTCATGACAAGAATATTGTGATTACAAAGAAAAGTTCGACGGGGGTTGAATCGTTTCGAAAGAGATTCGAAATGACTCGAGAGTCAATCGGATGCTTCGGGCCGGATCTTCCTTGTTGACAATCATTCCGATTATGCGATAGATGGTTGGATAGGAAAAAGAAATGCTCTAAGCAGACGTGTTAAGCTAGATAAATAAATGCAAAAATCGGACGCGACCCGAGTTGATATTGTGCGAAGAGCCGGCTTCGACTATAGATCTCATGTCCAGATGTTGGCAGCGTGTTGGATCTTGTCCTGAGTACGATACGATTCGAGAACCTCTTCTTGGGTGAAGAAAGGAACGGGAGATGATGGAGGGGGTAGGGTTGAGAATCCATAAGATGATGGGAAGACTGGGGACGGGTGCTGAGTTATGGCGCGAAGATAGTAGAGCATCTGCGAGAGATTGTCGCGACGTGTTGACAATCAGTCGCCTGGTTGGAATTGAAGCGGGGCCGGTGCCATCGTGGCGCGCAAACCGAAGTAGGAAGGGACAGAGGGTCTAGACTTACCATCTCGCCCCACAACCAGGTCGCTGCTCCAGGGTCGTAGTGTAATCCATCAGATAATTCGTTTGCCAAAGGTGAGACGATCCGACCCCAATCGTAAAGAGGAACTCCCGTCTCCAGTGAGGCAGCGACGATGGCTTGGTTCTGTGCTCGGACGAACATGGGGTAGCAGTAGGACAAGTAGAGGATGATACATACACCAGCATCCGTACGAAATATTTAGATCGAGCTTTGAGACGAGGGAGAGGAGTTCGACAAGACTCGACTTACCTGCTGGAAGGCTCGGAGGGGCGCAAAAACGTGGTCTTCGGGCCTCGTACCGACATGAGACGTCTGGATGACAATCTTTGAGTTTCATTGAGTCGTTTCCGTAGAGAATAGTCGAGTCAATCAAACAATATACAAATGATCGAGAACCAATGCACCTCTGCTCACTTTTGATCTAGGAAAAGTCGATTTGAGAAGTTCAAGGACTGTGACGAGTCTACCTCGGTAGAACTCGAGCTCGATGTCGTCTAGAGGGCGTCCTTGATGTCTTTCGTCTCCTGCGGACACAGCTAACTGGTTGAGGTAGACAAGATCCCAGGACAGACTACCGGAGAGAGGGTACGAGCGAGGGTACGCAGATCAGCTGCGTGATCGATACGTTACTCAGACGTGGTTGCACAAGGAAGAATCTCACGACTCGAAGATGATAAGGTCGGGTTCGTGACCGGCCAAACCCTTTGGATGGGCGATCGCGTCTAGCCAGGTGTTGCGGAGCTTGAGTTCAAATCTTTGAGGCTGATTCTGTTCCGCGTAGAAGCCAGAGAATTCGGTCTCAATCATTCCTTGATGGAACAAGTTTGATCTGAAGAGAAAACGTGGCGCGTGTAGCGTAAGGGAAGCGGGTTGGGTCAAAATTGTGGCATCGAGAAGTGTCAACTTGAATAGCTACTCACACCTTGAGACCTAGCTCTGGCACATCGATCGACCCCATCATCTGACCCTCTTGGAATCTGCTACCTAGAGAAACCCACCAGGAGGAGTAGTCCAGTCAGTAAGATCGCGTCGTTCCGACTGAGCCAGACTGCCAGGGCACTCCTTGCTTTATTCTTACCTGCTGCATCTTCGAAACGGAAAATCGTGGGATCAAGACCAATATGCCTTCCAAATCCTGCAACATTGTTTCTGCAGATGGAATCTCCGATCGTGACAACGCTGTTCAGGTAGCAATAAGTCCGGGACGAGATTGAACGAAGACGGGTCTTTAGTGCTTCAGCGGAGACAACTGGCGAAGAGCTTGTCCAAGTCTAGACTGAGACTCTTGCTGAAAGGATACCTGTACCAACGTTCTGTTTCTAGCCCAATCCCACGAGCCAACCTTTGCTTCGAACGCATCCTCCCCGCTGAGAGCTCGCTTAAGGTCCCTCATCAAGCTCTCTGGCTTGTCAGATCCCTCGAGTGCTTTGCTATTAGCGACGCCTTGTCTGATTTGTGTCCTCAAACGGTCTGAGCTCGTCAGAGGCTGCCATCGGACGTCATCATAGAGACCGTATACGAGGTCCGGGTGGGACAGTTCGGGGAGCTTGGTCGGTCGACCGAGGACGACGCCTGGGAGTTCGAAGCGGTGCTTGGGTCGGGGTTGATCTACTAGAGACGGAGAGGAGTTGAATGTCCGAGTCCTGTAACGACGCAGATAGAGAGTCAACAGTCAGAGAGTGTGAAGACACGTGAGGACCACCGAACTGTTGACGCGTTAACATACGCCAGGAGCAGGAAACAGACCCAACCGCAGGCCGAGAGACAGTTTATGAGTCTTCTTCTGTTGGTGAAGAAGGTAGAAGATGACATGCTTCGTTGACGACGATGAGCTATCTGTGAAGGCATACGAAGAGGAGGAGGAGGCAGGGGAGATAGGAACACCCCGTTCCGTCCTCCGCGAAGTCAAAAAACACAATAGTCACGTTGCTACTTCTTCCTACCCTTTTGTTCTCATCATCATCTCATTCATCTGCCTTGCTTGAGCCTTTCATGACAGAAAGGAACGTTTATCGAATCCTCAGAACTAGCTCTCATCCTGTCCCACGAGCGCTATGTCCGTCACCTTCGTCCTTTCCTCTCTAGACGGGCAGGAGGACGTCTTTGCCCAAGCTTGAGACTAACGACCATCCTAGTCTCCTTCCCCCTTTCCTTTCTTCCCCACGCTCTCTTGTCGTGCGCCTACAGCACTCTCCATTCCCTAAGCCCTCATCACAACCTGTCCGGTGGCTTTTTGGCTGGGAGAAATGTATCCGTCTTCGAGACCCATCCGGTCTCTGGCTCCTCCTCTCCTCTTCGTCCTCCCTTTCCTCCTCATCGTATCCTGCTCAAATCCAGCGCAAGCCTTCACCTTCGCGTTCAACAACACTGCCTCTGCTCCATGTGAGGCTGTAGAGATCACTTGGAGAGGAGGCGAACCTCCGTATAAGCTTCTCATCATCGTGAGTTTGTTCCGAGTGTTTGGACCCCGTCTCAGCTCGTCTCTTTCGCTCTTCCTTTGCTTTGGAGCGCATTCATCCCTTCTCGCCCACATGGCAGACGATATTCAGCGACCTGTCCATCTCGGGTACTTTTGTACTGACGCGTCTTCCACCCTCCGCTGCGTCCGTCCGACGTTGCACCATCTTTGCCCCTTCAACTTGTCCTTGAACAACTCGAAACAATTTAGCCTGAATTTGATTACCCCTCAGAGGTTCAGATCCCAAATTCAACCTGGAATGGCGAAACCGGGTCGTTTAACTGGGTCCAGAACTACCCAGTCAGTCCCGTCTTCGCAAAGAGTAGCTTGTGCGTCATCGCCTCCACGGTTGCCGATCTGACATCTTGGCCATATTCAATACAGGCTGGTACTCGATACGTTGCTGTTATGAGCGACGCAGAGGGAATAGCAGTACGTCTGACCCTTGACTGATAAGCTGGGCAAATTCTTCCTGGCAAGCTCACGGTATTGTCACTCATTTCTTGTCAATGGTAATTGCGTTAGACTGGAGGTGTCTCTTCCACCATGGTATCTAGTGGGCAGAAAACAGGACTACAATGCCAGCTCCGGCCCACGGAGTCCGACTTCTACTTCTTCCTCGAGCCTAGCAATATGGCTTACCAATGCCAACAACGTCGGTCCTCTCCTCATTCTTCCACTCGGACCAATCGTGTTGAGAGTTCCACCTGACAATTTCTTCGGCTACAGTTCGTATCGGATGGACAGATAATGCCACGCTTCCGCTCCAGGTCCTCGGTCAGTCCGCAACAGATGAATAGGAATAGTGCGTGCCAGGCGAGAGACTGATTTCTTCTCAACTTACCTTCCAGGTGTTATCCCGAACGGGCAGGCCTTTATCCTTCCTGCAGTCACTTCACCTTTAAGTAAGCATGTCTTCCACCGCTTGACACTCGATCGGGAACCTAACGATTATCTTCTCTGCCTGCTTCAGGCTGGGAGGTCAACATTGCTCAGGGAACTGAGTTCATCCTTGCCATGCTTGATGATGGGTTCGTCTTCCGTGTTTCTCACGGCACTTTTACCTACTAGCTCAATTTGCCTTTGCCTTTGCTTCTCGACAGACCGGCTGGCCAAGGTGGAAGTTCGAGCGTGAGCGGCCTCTCTCTATCCTTTGCACTCCTCTCCCGCAGTCGACCGTCTAATCTGATCCTGCTGCTATCTCAGTTCATGATAGTTGGAGCTGGCAACTCGACATCCTGTCTCGACGCATCTTCGTGAGTGCTTGATCGACAGAGCTTACCTCCTCCCGTCCCCTTCGCTTACATGCACACGCTGATTTGATTTGTTCTTAGTCCGTCTCGGACGCCGGGCAGTCAATGGGGCAGCCCAGGAGGAGTCGCAGCAACTACTGCCCGGTAAGTCATCTATATATCTGCCATCCTATCTCGCAAGTTCAGATCACCTCTAACATATTGTCGATCGTCTCGTCTACAGCTCAAGCACAGGCCTTGCTTCCTCTGCTACTGCGACTGGTGGCTCGGCCTCTGCCTCTTCTGGCCATCACATATCTAAAGGGTGAGCGAAAGGGTCACTCCGGCATCCATACCCAGCGGTGCGGCAAGTTCTGATGGTCAACCCTACTTGTCTGCCTTGCCAGATTACAAGTGTCCGCCATCGTCGGTATCGTTGTTGCATCATTGGTGGCGATCGCAGCTTGTCAGGGAACTTTGATTTGGTTCTGCTGCCGGAAGAGGTTCAGAAGAACTTTGGCCAGCCGACCTGTAGATCTTTTTTCGTCCAAGCACGAGGGCGAGGATGTTGGAGACGCTCCCGTCGCTAGTCGGTCCCGTCTTTTTGGTCGTCGAGAGCAAGACCTCACCAGCTACCATCCTGAACCCTACCTTGGCGTCCCAGCAAGTTCGACCGATCAACTCAGCCAGTATCATCGGGATGAGCGACAGGATGAATCAAGAACCGGCTCCATGAGCGATCGAAGAGGAGAAGAGCCAATTGGGGGTGACGATCCTTTCGATGACGATGGAGGATACCTATATGCCCATGCTGTTCGACGTGGATCCGGCTCAACCAACGACTCTTCGGACCCCAACCTCACCGGCATCAGCCTTCGCCAACTCACCTCATCCTCTTCACCTTCCCCCCTCTCCCCGAGCTACGGCTCTCCCCATCACCATTACCATCATCATCGACCATCTCCAACTCACTCCGATTCACAAGGAGAACACCTTCTCTCTCACTCTCCTTCCTCCCACACTCCTTACGAGTCAACTTATGCGGACTCTCCGTCAAGTGGCCAATACTCATCGACCCAAGTCAATCTCCACCCTCTTGCTACCTCAATGACAGGGTATCACCCCCCTCCTCCCCCATCCGAATCGCCCACCACCTCTTCTACCCCTTCCATGATTAGAAATACAAAGGCGATGCTTGCCCTCTCAAATCCGGATCGAGAACTTACAGAGGACACGGGTGACGGTCCGGCTTATGTTCGACACGCGGATGCAGGCCCATTAGAGGACGAAGGTCCGAGAGTCGCCAGGACGGGTGAGACGGTCGAATTACCACCATTGTATGACGACCTCAGGCGGTCATGAACAGGTTCCTCACGCCCACTGGGCACAGCATGGACCCGATGCATACACAAATACGCAGAATCCTTCCCAGTCTTTCGATCACTATGCCATCCATCATCGAACCATCCATTCAGTCATCTTCTATCGTGCATGTCAAGTCCCTCTCCTTGACGTTGACCTTTCTAGCATCATATGCAGTTTTTCTTTTGCCCTTCGTCTGTCCCATCATCCTTAGATTAGCTGTCTTCACAACCCCACAATCCCACGGTCCTTGAGCTCGATTGGATCTCTAGCCAATTCAATTTTATCCTCCCACACCTTCCCGTCCTTCTCCCTCCTTCGGCGCAGGGAAGCATATCCGTCTTGCATCCAGCTTCATCATGATTTTTCTTTTCTTTCAGACTTCTTGCATCATCTTTTCTCCTCTGCCCGGCCCAAATGCTCTACATTCTTTTCGGGACTCTCTCATCTTGATCTCTCATCTTGAGGTTCCGCCTTTTTCACCTTTCAGGGTCTCTCCACTTTTAGTTGGACATTGGCTCTTTTATACGTCGATCTTATATTGTAAGCTTGTGTAGACTGTAAGCCACTGCTGAGGAGATGCGAAGAAGGCATGTTCAGAGATGATCGACAGAATGAGATGAGTCATGACTGCGAGTGGGGCGAGATGGTGGCGGATAATGAAGAGGAAAAGGGATACGTATGTCGACGGTGTCGGGAGATGATCATCATTCGTATCGGCTCGACGTAACCGATGAACCAGCAGTCTGGGAAGGGCTGTTCTCCTCCTGACCTCTTTCGGTCCCTTCGATACTTCAAAGTTAAGCACTTTAACCAGCCCGCTCTCCCCCGAACCAAGCGCTCTTTCCCTCCTTCTGTCTCCTTAGTGCCCGTCCCTCCCTCGGCTCAAATCGTCTATAATAGCCGACCGAGCTTATCCACCTCGACCTCGTCATCGGTCCGCATCAAGTCTTCCTGTTACTCTGGCACCTACCGACTCAATAGACAAGAATGCCAGCCACAGCCATTCGGTCGAGGTCCGGCTGCCTGACATGGTGAGTTGGTTCGAGGCCTGCCGTAAGGGGGCTCGGACTAATGATTGTTCACCATCCAGCCTTCGTAGGAGGAAGAAGTGCGGAGAGGATTGGGACGAGGCAGGATCGTGTTCTCGATGTTCGAAGAGTAAGTTGGAGCAGGACGGAAGCGCCCATCAGCCGAACATTCGGATTAGGGCAGGGAGAGGGCGAGACGCTGATTATCGGCGGGAGTTGGCCCTTGCTACGTTTGCCTGTTTTTCATAGGCAACTACACATGTGAAAGAGGTCCGCCGCGAGTCGGTAGCCATAGAGCAAGAACTAAGTCTGCTTCGACAGCAGTGGGTGGTCCTTCCGCCCCTTCTGCGACGACCAGCAAGTCCTCTCCGACCCGGCCGCTTCCTCAGCATTCAGGCTCTTCCTCTTCTTCGACAAATGTCCCGGTACCAACACCACCAACAGTACCTCAGTCGTATCCATCGAACGCCATCGCTGGACCCTCAAACGCTTACGATCCATATGTTCGACAAAGTTTAACTACCCTTCCCCGTCCACCACCTTCCTCTCAATCGACGTACACCTCTCAAGGCTTTGTCTCTCCATCACCGATCCAATCAACATTCGAGAACGCATTGCTACCGCCCCATCCCTCATTACACCTCCCTTATCCATCTCATCAGGCTCACGTTCTTCCAAATCAATATCGACACTCATCGGCGCTGCCTCCGAATCGTTCCCTTTCATCTTCGACGCCGTGTGCCCCGCCCTTTCTGCCCCACACACCATCTTGTCCTGAGCCAACACAGAGACAAGCATTCGAACTTCCGCCGCATCACAGACCGAACAATCTCGTCTCCCTCTCACAGTCAGATGCTCGACAACCGATCCAGTTAGATGAGATAGGTCGATTTGTTGATAACCTGGCGAACCTCATCCGGACTTCAGCAGCCGATCCTTCTGCCGCAGAGTTTGATCCGGAAACAGACCTCCCTGGGTGGAACGACGACATCTATGATGCGGCCTACGCAGAGGGCAACTCAATCGAGGATTCTGGTTGGGAAGAGTCCAAGATATTTTGTACGAGATCTCTTCCCTGATCTCTATGCTTCATCTTCCGAACGCGCTGACGTGGAATTCATCAACTCTGTGGCAACCCGTCGATCAGATCGAGGGTTGAACGATCTATACTTTCACGTCAGTCGACGCGCCCTCGTCTGGGTTTGGCCCTTCCCCAGATCCAAATGCTGATTCAGGACAATTTATCACCCGACCTTCTCAGTCGATCCCTCCACCTGTGAGGAAGATCATAATACAATACTTTGAACGTTTGGCGACATCCAACGTGAGTAACGTCAAGCCCATTCTGGATGCATGTCTCGTTCTCCTTGCGGCTCTTCATCCTGCTTCGCGTCTTCTTTCCAGGTTCTCACTCGAGCTTCAAGCCGATCTGCTTCGCTATACTTCGCTGCATCGACGCTCGCGGCATCATCAGAAGAGAGGCTCGATCTAGAACGCGAATCTGAAGTCTATTTCCACGTTAGTCGTCTTGATTTTTGGTGTTGGATGCATCTGGTTCTCATACTCATCCAGGTCTTAAATCAACCCCTAATCTGAATCTTCATTAGCAAACGCTCAGCTTCTTTGATCAACCCAACATCCCTCTCGAGGCCAAGTTGACGGCCGTCCTCGATGTTCAATTTCAGCAGGTAAGGTCCTTCTCGCTCTATGACTTGTCAACCATGGACGCCTAAACTGGCTGATCCGACGTGTCTGATCTCTTCCACTCGCGTAGGCCGGTCTGCACGGCCCAGTAGCCTCACATGGGACGCTGCTTCTCGGAGACCTCTGCATCTCCGAAGCCTCGGCTAAACCTCTCGTCGTCTACTTTGACAAGACGAAATCGGCTTCTGCTCTCATCTTTCGAGCATTTGCTTACGCTGATGGTAGGGACATGATCTTTGTCCTTGGCCCCTACTTCTCCTTTTTCGCCTCTGATCCCATGCCGAATTGGTTTACACAGTATTTCGTTCAATCTGCTTGCCATCAAGCTCGTCAAATATTCAGATTGCAGATCTCCCGTCCGAGATCGTGCCAGAGCATGAAGCTCGGTATGACGACTGTAAGAAGGACCTTTTTCCCCCCAGTTGTCGCCCTGCTTGGTCATATTCACTCACTCGTAATCTTTATGATGACACTTCCTCTTCTCAGGGATCCGGACAATCTCGCGAGATCCTTTCTCGGTCCATTGCGGCTTGCCGTACGGGCTGTTCCTCTGCTTTGCGAGTATCTGTACGCTCGGTCGAGAGATGGCATCAATGGACCCGAACCTAGTAGACCTCAAGGCCAAAAGAATCGAGCGAGCTATCTTGGCCTGGGTCCCTGCGGTGCCGGCGTTCTCGAGGGCTGGCGAGAGTGAAGATTTGGCGTTGGCAGAGGAAGTCGCCACTCAGGAGATCTGGAAATCGGTCAGTCGTCGTTCTCAATCTTTTTCTTTCGGATTTGATAGACGGTTGTTATTGTCCGAAGTACCCGTGACTAATGCATACATACCACTGCAATTTCGCTCCCTAGGCTGCCATCATCCATCTCTATCAGACCGTCAGACGGTACGGCGTCCTTGCTACCGTGCTCCAGCAAGCCCTCCGCAAGATTATCCAAGTCTCGAACACACCCACACTCTTAACGCCCGGATCGAGCAAGTCCGACTATCGAGACGTCTACTTCTCCCGAGCTCTGCCTTGGTTCCTCGCGTCGACCGTCGCTGTGTCGGAAGCCGACCGAGAAGTCTGTAGGGTTAGCCTACTGAGTCAGTCTCGATCCTATCCTTTTCGGTCAGACTTTTGTTTCAAGCTGATGGAGCGGCGAAACTCGATGTCCAGGTTACGGCTCCCATCGTTTACACCGGGAGAACGCAGAAGCTATCTTCTTCCTGTGGAGAACGATCGACGAGAAAGGGATCGACCTCGACTGGAAGGAGCGATTGCTGGCTGAGGGGAGACTGGTGGCGTTTATTTAGGAGTTGAGGAGGAATCGTTGATGTTCCGGTGTAGATTTTGTGTATAGATCGGTGATTGTATATCTGTGATGGGTTGAGGATGATTGAAGAGAGGAGAGCAAGATGGTCGGACCAACGTCCGAGGAAGAAGGACAAGGACCGGTCAGAAGCGAGAAGGATTTGAATATGAGGATCCCTCTCCGAATTCCGCTCGTCTCCCTTCCCCTGACGACGACCTGACATGTTGATCTACTCCCCGCGCTCTCACCCGCCTCTACTCTCTCCATGACCGACCTCCCCTCGTACAGCTCCATCGTGTCCAATCCCGATCAATCCCCTCAGCCCTCACCAAACCACTCTCGTTCTCCTTCTACCTCGACCGTTCTCAGGCCCCCGCCCCCTCTCTCCCGTCAATCAACCCAACCTCTGCCTGATGAGATCGCACTCATCTCATTCAGTTCATCCTTTAAATCTAACCCAACTTCCTCACCTAGTCCATCCTCACCCTCCCATTCAAACGAATCTTCACCACCAAAAGCAAGGGTAGCTCACCTTTTAGACGATTCCGACCTCAAGCCTATCAGAGAATCCAAAGCGAGCTTGGCTCTAGCTCTAGCGGAATCAATCGTCTTTGTTCGTCCACCGGCGATTGGATTGAGAGCTGATGGGTCTGAGTACGAGATTGATGAGGGCAAAGGCGTGAGTTTCGACAAGCCATCGGGATGAGGTTCCGCGGTTATCTCTCCAATCCCCTCCCCTTTTGACCGGTCTTGCCTGCCTGCTCGGTCCCCTGATCCATACCCTTCCTACTAAATCTGCCATGATGTCATCAGGATCGACTAGTCGGCGTCGTGCGCGTCTCACTTCCATCCCGTCGATTCGTCTCTCAACTGCGAGTTCGGCTCATCGTAGCGGAACGATTGATGTTCCCAGACGAGGCTAGCGGAGCTCGTTGGGAGGACAAGGATGCCCTCCGAAGAGAGCTGCTCTACACTGGAGAGAAATCTACCGGCGACAACCAGCAAAAGGACGGCAAGAAGGGGTTCTGGATGGAGAAGGGCGTCAGTCTGTGAGTATCGTCCTTTTCTCTGCGCATTGATTCTTTCTTTGCCCTTTGACGCGTCACTCACTTCCCAATTGTTCCCTCCTTCGATAATTTCGCACGCCCATCTTCCTCATCGAATCCAGCTTCGAATTTACGTTCGCTATCCCAGCGACTACGCCAGCTCGAGAGGTATCCCCCTCCGGAAGGGTCCTCTGTCACGTCTACGCGTCCTTATCGAGCAAAGGAGGTGGTTTGCTCAAGTCGCCTAAGCTAGAAGATACAAAGGAAGCATGCATATATCACAGCTTACATGCAGATGATCCTACAGGTTCGTCAGATGGGGGGGGGATCTATCTTCATCTTTTGGCTTGAAGCGTCGCTCACCATCAGGCGCTCGTTTGGCTCACGAATTGGTTGTTTTGGTCATAGCTCTCCAGTTCTCATACGTGGACGAGGTAGCCGATTCAGTCCTGGGTCCTCGGAATTTATCCCTCTTTTCCAACGTGAGATGAATCTTCTCTCTCAACATCTCCGTCTAGGATCACTTCGTGTTTCGTCGGATCTGATCACTGACTGATGAATTTGGTTTGAAAAAAAAAAACTGGACAACCCATGTCGAAAATTCTATCGGATGTCTATCTCATACACAGACCTTCACAATCTCGTCACCTATTCACGTCAACCTTGCCTTCTCATGCCTACCACCCAACCTCGTCATCTACGCTATCTCGGTTCATATCACCCAGACAACTCATCTAACCTCGCTCTATCACGAGGGAAAAACGGGTCGAGTCAGGGGACCCAAACGGACGATCGTCCAGGATGGTTCGAAAGCGGGTTGGAAGGAGGATGGGTTCGCTGAAAGGGCGAAAAAATCGGGCGGGAAGGATCTCGTGTTGGATGTGAATAAGGAGGGTAACGCCGGAGGGTTCTGGAGGTGGAGTAAATTGGCTCGGTTGGTGAGTTCTGGATCACACACACCCACACACACATATATATATACATTATACATACACCTTCCTGTGGTCGATCATCACTTTTAGCAGCGAGTCGAGAGGAGAAGCTTATAGGACCGACCCTGAACTGATCATGTTCCGGATCTTCCCTGCAACAAAGCCCATCGGAGATTACCTTCGACCCACTACCCCTCTAGGTACTCGAACGGGTCTCAGGTTCACTTCGGAATTGACCGTCGACATCACGTTCAACATCGGAGACGAACCCGTCAAAGTTCTCGAACTCTACAAGAATCGAGTCAATCTAGCTTCGTACGTGTTTTGCTCCCCCTCCTTCCATCCCTTTTTCTTCTTCTTCTTCTTCTTCTTCTTCTTCTTGGTCCCTAACCGGATTGATGCGTCGTTAAGCCTGACCTTTTGATCTCATTGTTGAACTTCCTTTGTTCCCTTCTCCCAGATGCTGTTGTATCAACGAGTTCTTAACGCTTCCGGACTATACACAAGAATCAGCTCACCGAATCTTATGGAACCCTTCTTGGTGAGTGAATTCGATTGAAGCCGACCGTTTTCGGTTCATCACTCGAAATGGTCGTCCTTCCTTTGCCTACTCATACCAATAAAAAAAAAATCGTCCTCTCTTGCCCTTGTTCATCTCGAACAGGCACATTGGTTGCGCGTGCGACATCCCATGGGAAGATATGGAAGCTCGCGAACAAGTTATCCTCAGACGGATCGATGAAGAACAAGATTTGGGCCTAGCGAGACGAATCGAACTCGATTGGCGATCATCATCATCATCAGGTTTCGATGACGGAGGAGAGGAACAGAGGGGAAGGGAATTCCTCGGTAGAGGTCCATCTTACCATCACGATAACGATGGAAGTCTGGGACCAACGAATTCCATGGGATTAAGGACGAGCGGGAGGGACGAGGAAGTAGTCAAGGAGGAGAGAAGGGGGAGATCGAATAGAGGTGTCAGCGCTAGCGGTAGCGTGGGTGGGAGGTCGAAAAAAGTGGGAGAGTTGGAAGCGTCGAGGGAGAGGTAGCTGACTAAAGCGAGGGAGGGGTTTCTTTGTAGAGGAATGAAGAGATGTCATCTTGGAAGGGGAAACAGAGGGACGGATCGAATCAGAGGGGAGATCAATATATTCAGTATACTTTTCCATTTCTGAAGAAACCACCGAGAGAGAGAGAGAGAAAGGTCGTTAGATACATTTGAAACATGTAAGGATAAGAACGAGCGTGTGCCTTGAAAGATGAAGCAAAAAGAAGAAGAAGGGAACAGATGGGATGAAAGTAGTCATAAAAAAAAATCCAGTAGGTGGAAGGGGGAGCTGAAAAAAAAGGCGCATCTAGATGGAAAAAAGAAAGAAAAAGAGAAGTCAGGCAAGTTGTGAAAAGAGACAGAAGAGCAAAGAGAATGCGATACAAAGAGAGAGAGACAGGAATAAGTCCGCTGCGGGATACAGTAGGTAGTGGGTACGAGAAAGAACACAGAGAGAGAGAGAGAGGGAAAAAAAAGATGGGACCCGTCAAGATGATCAACCTAAGTTGTTGAGATCTATAGAATAGATATTTCTAGTATTGGTAGAAGGAAATAAACACTAGATGAACTTTGAAGGAAGAAAAGACAAGAAAAGACAAGAAAAAGAAGAAGAAGAAGAAGAAAAAAAAGCAGAGATCATCTGGCAGTAGCGAAACCAACTCGAGCTCCTCCCGCATCGAAGACTGCATAGACGTTTGTGAGGAACGCATCGCCGACTGAAGAGAGGGGGGGGGAGAAGAAGAAGAGAAGAAAACCCTCAGATAAGTATCAGAGTTTGGAGGAAGGGAGGTGTCGATTCAGACTGAAAGAAAAAAAACTTCACTCACTGAGCATGGTGTTACCCAAACCAGAAGCATCGGGGTCTTGACCGATCAAAGCACCAACACAATCCTGACTACCCGAACTCGCTTTACCCAAGTTGAACTCTCTCGAGGCGATAGTGAAGTACCTTCCACCGAATCCGAAGGAGACCGAGGGGATGTTGTTGCATGGGAAAGTCCAGTAACCCTTGTAGTCATCACCGTAAGCCAACGACATATCTTTGGCGCCTGGAACGGATCGATAGATGGTTCGAACGTCATCGTAGGAGCCGTAAGTGAGGGTGGTACCGGTGTCGATGATAGCGGATTTCGTTGCGAGTCCACCTATCTGTCGATTGTTGACGGCGACGCCATCGACGCCAATAGTCCAGTAGGCTTGTTGAGTGACGGAAGCCCAAGTGATGGATCCAGAGTAGTGGTTCGAATTGATGCCACCCAGGAGCAGCTCGGATGAACCATGACTGAGTCGGAATGAGAAGACGGAAGCGATGTTTCTCTGCTTGACGATGGTTTCTGTTGATAGAAAGTTGGAAACCGTGGTCATCAGTACATGCATCTCTGCTGGCGAAACATGATGAAGGGGAGAGAACAAACGGAAGAAAGGTTGAGTCCTAGTCTGACTGAGGGCAGGGAAGCCCATGCCAGCGATACCATCGGCGGGATAACCGTTGCCGTCGTTGGTGTTGGCGAACGTTGGGGACATGACGTTGACGGGTGAAAACGTCTGACTAGTGATGGAGAGACCAGCGATTGTCATCTGATGAAACCAAATCAGATCAAAATGGGAGTCATCAGCTCCATGCACGGGGTGAATCTGTGGAGAAAGAGGGAGAGAGAGAGAGAGAGAGAGAGAGAAAGAGAGAGAGAGAGAGAGGGACCAACCGATTCAGTGTAAATGGGTCCCGAGGTAGATGAACCATCACCGTAAGAGATAGTGAAGGTTCCTTTCATCTTCCGAGCCGTCTTGGTAGTAGAGTACTTTTTGTGGCCGTAGCATCCGTCTTTGGTGCAACTAGTAGAAGGAACAAAGAGGTCGGAAGAGCCGGTATCGAAATCCAGTTGAAACTCCTGTCCACCAATCGTGATGGGACCCATCCAGAGAGAAGTCTGTGGATCGAGACAAAATCGTCAATTAGTTGTGTCAAGATGAGAAACATCAGATGAGGGCGATTGCTTACCTGGTCTGAAAGGGAAAGTGTGCCGCCGTTGGCTCGCTTCTCGTTACGTTTGAGTGATCGAGCTGTAGCTGATCGACCGAGAATGTTCAGGCTAGGTGCAGCTGATGATGGAGATGAGGATGAGATTGAGGATGCAGACGAAGGACTCAAGCTCGACACAGCGGCGCTTGAGGAGGGGCTGGGTTGTGTGATCAAAGCTGCCGACGATGAGACTGATGAAGTCGACACAGAGGACGAGGAGGGAGAAGGGATGCTAGATGAAGATTGTCGGACAGATGAGGTTGGAAGGAGCGCTTGGATCTCGAACGCAGAAGGAGACGTTGCTGATGCTGAAGCGGGCGAAGGTTCGACGGTTGAGCTGGGAGCAGCCGAACTTTCGGTTGAGGATGGACTATTTGAGCTACTCTCTCCATCTGATCCATCGTCGTCCGGGACCGGAGCACCCAGTGGTGAGTGATTGAAGGAGGGAGAGTTGTAGTTGTTCGCCCCGCCAAACTTCCTCGTCACCGCATTTCTCTCCTTGAAGAGCCATCCAAAGTCGACGATGGGAAGTTGTCGTTTTTGCATGTAGACTTCAGATTTCCGAAGGGGAATAGTAATCCCAAGTCCGCCGAGATCTTGAGCGGGACCGAAGGAGGAGATGTTGGACGACCCGATGTCAGGAGATGAGGGTAGGGATGGTAAGGGTGTGCCCAAATCGGGAGAAGAGGCGATGGATGGGATGTTCGGAGATAGTGGCAGAGCATGAGTTGGTGAACCCGATGAGGCAAGTATAGTGAACAAACCCAAGCCAGCGAGAGTGGGTGAAGAAATGACTGAGGGTGACTTCATGGTGAGCTGACGGCAAAGGAAAGTGGAAGTCTAGATGTGAAGTGAGGAACGGAGGTGCGGTTGGAAGGGAGTGGGGATGTAGTAGGTGGATGATGGAAGGAAGGAAGACTGAGAGTCGAAAACGAGAGGTTTTGTCAAGCTGAAACGTCAGTCTCGAACCTGAAGAAGGGAGAGGGGAGAAAAACGTGGAGGAGAGGGGAGGTTTGGCCTGAAACCCCCTAATTCTGATACGGACTGGGGATCTTGACCCGGCCGAGGGTCGCCGTCACTGCGTCTTCCCTCTGGCTCGGACCAAGGGGGTACGTGAGCTCCTGGAGACGCACGAGATATGAAGACTGTGAGTATGACGTGGGTGTAGATATACTCCCGGACGGCACCAGTGGAAAGAAACGTGAACAGGATCAGGCCTGCCGAGAGTCCGGCCAGAGAACGAGGATCGTACGATTGTTAGTGAGACCATAGTTCAGTAGAAATCGTATGAATACTATGATAAGATAAATTTTCCCTCCTTTCCTGCTCGGCTGATCCGGCTAAGGGAATAGGAAGCAGGAAGAGTGGACGAAGGAGGAACGGAAATTCAGATAAATTCTGTTTCAGACCCAAAGCCCCTTCTCTCCCCAAATTCTCCATCCAGTTGCCCCACTTAACCCAGATGAGCCCCAGAAGATGGGATTCTCATCAGCTCCCTCAAATCTCTCAAGACATCCTTCGCCAGCCCTCTGGTCATCAAATCTTGATCCGTGGAACCAACGTAGCCCACTACGATCGAGACCCTTCGCCAAACCTCGCGATCGACGCCATTCAGATCGGTATCTTCAACTCGAGACGTAGCGGAAAGGAAATGCAAAGCGGCTCGGCGAAGAATTGGATGTTTGGGGTTGGACAGGACGGGCGAGATTGTAGGATTGGATTCTTCAGGTTGAGGAGCATCATCTTGATTGTCGTCGTCGTCGTCGGCGGTAGGCTGAGGATTCGACCGTTGGTGAGGTTGCTCGAGGGGAACGGATTCAGTTTGCAGCAAATCGACGCAAGCGAGAACGAGGGTCGTAGTATACGGGGTCATGGCAAGAGGAGATGTCGTGGAGATGAGGCCGAGGATGGTGAGAGCCGATGATCGGAGAGCAGTAGGTAAAGTTGAAGAACGGAAGACGAGCAAGAGTGGTGGGACAAGTGTCGAAGCTAAAAAAAAAGTCCGATCGCTCGTCAGGTACTGTTTGTCGCCAGGAGATCCGAGCACATAGTGGACCGACCATAGATTCCTAGACTGCCATCACTCCTCTCTATAACGCCACAGAGGGCTTCTCCTACCCTGAGCCTCAGATCGAGATGCCCTCGCTCCATCTCTCCAGCTCCGATGACGCCACCATCCCATCCATTAGATCCGACACCCTTAGCATAGACGCCCATCATCCTCTCTAAGATCTCTTTTCCCCATCCGTCTACTAATGCGCTCAAACCCTTCACTGCGTTCAGATATACGAACGTGTCTGGGTCTTGGACGCTTTGGAGGAAGACGTCGAGGATAGCGGGAATGTAAACGGATGGAAGCGTAGCTACGGGAGCGGGCGCAGACGGTCGCTCTCGCTTTTGCTGAGAAGGCGGCAGAACAAGTTGTCGAAGAGTGATGAGACCGTGTGCTCGAACAGGTACAAGTGGATCTGAGACTAGTCGCAGAGCCTCGTGGTATTTCTCAACGAGACTGTCGGCAGCAGGTTTGATCGTTGTAGAGGAAGCCGAGAGCGATACGTCTAGAGGACTTGAAGCCGATGCCGCTTGTCGAACCGAGATCAGTAGACGAGCCTCTCGAGCGAGATGTCGGACTGATGGTACGTCAGAGTTTGTATGAGTCTCGAGTGAGGCTTGAATGACGTGCAGTATAGGTGAAGTCGAGGGAGAGAGGGTATCGTTGGCTAAGAGGGAAAATGAAGCTGATCAGTTGAGCAGTTGAAGCGACAGAATACTTCAGTTCGCTTCAAAGTCCAAAGCCCAGGCCAACTTACCTTGTAAAACGGCGACCAGCAGTCCAATGGCTGTCCCCACCAATCCTAATTTCCCACCTCCACTGCTCTCAACGGGAGCATCCTTGTCTTCCATACCAAACATCCCTTCTTGCTCATCATCATCTTCTCGATCAGGTAAATACACCTCATCATCGCTGTCCAACCCATCACTGTCCTCTTCATCTATACTCTCATCGTCAGAGTCGACGATCTTCAGATCCTCTAAGCTTATCCCGCTCTTTGGACTTTGACTCAGCTTCTTACTACCACCTCCCCCTTCGCGCGTCCGTTTCTTCTTGACTGCCAATGCATGGTGCACGAACCCAAGAACCCTAGTCTCCTCTCCCTTGACCAGGCTTTCTCCCATCTTATCCACCATCTTCAAGACAATCTGAGTCACAAGAAGTTGCCTTCTAGGATCATCATCGTCATCGTCACGTTGACCAACTTCGTTGTCGTCTTCCTGAGGACGCAGCTGGGTGAGGAGAGAGACAAAGAGATCGCCAGAGATTGAGGCTCGATCGAGGGATTTGACGTATGCGACAAACATATCGGGAGGGGGGTGTAGAGAGAGAAGGGAGAGGGTTTGTAATTTGATCGTGTCGGCGTTTTGAGATCCTTGGATGTCTGATGAGACCGTCTGAGTCGATGATGGTCTGGAGGATTCAAAACCTGGATCAGTCATCAGGTGGTGATGATAAGTGCGAGATGGATAGACTCACACTCCCCACGTGATCCTCAAATCTTCTCCTCCACCTTCCCAAAACCACTCTCCATCTCCACTTTCTCCGTCCATTGGTCCCAGCACACTCCCGCCAGCGTTCTCCCATCCTCTTCCAGCCTTGACGACTTCAACAAGTCCCTCAGTCACCGCACTCGATTCTCCTACTCTACCCCAACTCCTGATGACGCCCTCGACCTCTCTGCGAAGGATAGGATCCGCTGTCCGACTCTGCTGAAGATGCCAATGAAGACCAAAAATTTGAGGAATAATGGGACCAAGAAGGATTTGATGTGTTTGGGATAGTGGAGGTGAGAGGAGAATGAGAGGTAGTATCAAAGAAATGGCGGCGAAGATAGGAGAGACTGATGAGGTTTCAGGCGAAGGTAGTGAAGCTGGAGAGAGTATGGGATTGTGTAAAGTTGGTAGAATCAAGTTGGCATGTGCGGGTAAGAGTCGAACTATGGCGAGAGACAAAGGTCGAAGATATGCAGCTGGAGTACTGGGTGATGCAAGGAGCTCGAGAAGACGAGGGACGATCTTGGGATAATATTCCTATAGGTTCACAGGTACAAACGCATGAACGCCAGACAGTCGGTCAGATGCTCGAGGATCAACCGTCAGGATAAGACTGATGCCCTTACCTCTCTCTTCATTCCTCCGGGCAAAGAACACAAGATTCGAGCGACGCTCTCGGCCCTTTTCCCTACGTCGCTTTCTTCTCTCCCAGTACCGCCTTCAAGTTCCTTCCCAAATATGCCTTGGAGAAGTCCCTCTATTCCGCCTGGTCTCATGAGAGCGTCCGTCATCAAACGACCCGCCGCTCGAGAGAGCTCGGTTGGTGAAGGTTGGAGAAGAGGAGAGAGAAGTGCAAGGGTACGTGAGGGAGGGTAGCTGGAAGGTGTGAGAGGTTGATAGATCGATGAGCTAGACCGTTGATCTAAGCGAGCGAATAGAGCATTACATGATACTTACGAGTCAAGAAGACGAGACACTAGCGTTCGCATCTTGATACCTGTTTCTGGACCAGCCTCTGAGTCCCAGCCCACTGCAACTGCCATCCTGAGCAGACTCCCTACGACTCCTCCATCTCGAACCAGCCTGCCCACATCCGTCAATGGCATCTTCATCCCCAACTCCAATACTGGTATGATGGCACCTCCAACGACCTCTCTCGCCGCTCTGATCCGATCTTGTTCATCAGGCGAAGGCATTGGTGGGTCGGGAGAGAGTTCAGTGAATCGAGAGGTGGATGAGCTCAAACTAACAGGCGTGCTTGAGGTGACTGGGAAAGCGGCAAGGTACAGAGGACGGTAGACATGAGTGATTGCATGTGAAAGGAGGGTAAGGATGAGCGGCGGTGCTGAGAGTGGCAAGGCAGGAGCGTCTGCAGAAGTTGTTCACACGTGTGCTCATTAGTTCTTGAACAGTCAAAGGTCAACGACTGATTCTGGCCATCAGCAGAGGGTGCAAAGTGGGCTCACCTCCAGGTCGATGGTTCTCTTCCTCGCGTCTGACAAGATCATCAATCCTTCTACTCGACCAGATACCCACTAAACCCATGTCCCAACCTAGCTCCAGCAGGCTGGATCTATCTGAGCTATCCTGCTGTTCCATCCTCCAGCTCTGTCCATCGATCAAGGTCAAAGCCTCCCTCGCTTCGGGTACCACCTTGAAGAACCCGTCCAGGGCTTCTCGAGTTGGTTTGAGTTTAGTTCGACTGGCTAATTTTCCGGGGATAGGGAAGAGTGGTTTGAGAGCTGAAAGAAGTTGAACGAGAGAGACTGTTGAGGAAGTTGAAGAGGTTGAAGTCGAAGCTGACGGCAACGCCGAGCCCGAAGCTAACGACGAGACATCAGGCATGGACGAAGGGGGTGAGAATGCAAGATGAGCAGGGTCGGAGAGTCTCGTGAGGTTGGGTGTCTCGTTCACAGCTTGGGCGAAGGTGGGATGAGAGGTCAATGGATCGTGTGGCTCGGGATTGGATGACGAGAGCAAGGTTCCAAAATGAGCTGCGTGCTCCTCCACTTTCCCCCCCAAACAACTTTGCCAACTTCTTTGCCGGACTGACCCTATTCTATCATAGCTTT
The DNA here is from genome assembly GCA_039545415.1 of Udeniomyces megalosporus. Lineage (NCBI taxonomy): Eukaryota > Fungi > Basidiomycota > Tremellomycetes > Cystofilobasidiales > Mrakiaceae > Udeniomyces > Udeniomyces megalosporus. The sequence continues at coordinate 554,710 of BCKM01000010.1, read as the reverse complement.
CTCATCCATACCTTGCCGAGCACAGCATACTCACTCTCATGGAAAGCTATATACTCTCTCGCTTCCCAACGTATCTCGGATCATGATCATGACGTTAACAGAATTCCACTCGGCTCTACCAGCTGCCCGTTACCATTAATATCTAAGGAGTATCACGAAAATCTATGTGGTTTCAATTCAATTACGCTGACTAGTGGGCGCTTCGGGGTACTCTAACGAACAGCACGACCACCTATCAGACGAGAACAACAAAGTCGAAGAGTGTACGTAACATGTCAACTCGATGTCAGCAATTAACCCTCTCCCTCGCCTGACGAAACACAAGATTATATGTAAAAATACATGTTCACTCACGAAGAAAGCAGTCGTCGCTAATCCAACGGCAAAGTAAAAGGCGGACCGGTACCCAGCGAGATGAGGATCCGCTTTGCCTTCTCGCACATAACGTTCGACTGTACCGGCCATGCCGAGTCCGATACTCATTGAGAAGTTGACAATGAGATTGACCAGGCCGGCTGAAAATGAAAAGTGGTTGATGCGATCGGATTCGTTTGATGTCAGGGCCGAGTTGGCTGGAGTGAGGATGAGGGGGAGAAGATGGGTTCCTACCTGCAATTCCTTGCATCTCCTTCTCGACAGAATTGCTAACGATCAGCTGACCGGTCTGAGAGTGAGATGAAGAAGAAAGAAGCGTGTAGAGGATTCAGCTGTGAAAGAGTGTGAAAGATCGTCGACCCCCTTCCTTCGAACTTACAGTAAAGCTGAGATCCGGGCCAAGGCAAACGAGGACCGTAGCTGGATGGATGGATGAACAACAGGAAAATCAGAGCGAGTTTCTTGATCCGATGAGCCTGGTATGAGAAGGAGGAGGTCAAGTGAACTTACCTGGGAAGACCTGACCCCAATACGAGTAGTGAGCTGGAGCGACACACATAATGAGGTTGCCGACCATAAAGCTGAGGTGATAAATCAGCGTGTCAGCTCAAGGTTCTTTGTAGGATGCCTGAGACGTTGGAGGAGCCACTCACGACGCCATGGAAGCGGCAAAAATCCAGGTTGGCGAGAACCGCTTGAAGACGTATGGGACGATGATGGCGGCAGTACAGACACCGCCTGGAGCCAACGGAGCCACTGAATAGTCGGAAAGGGAAGGGTGAGATCATTGGCAAGGAAGGTGATCGTGTGTAAGTGAGAGTTATCGATGGCCGAGCAAAAAGGAGGACTCAAATCAGCGATTGAATGATCATGGTGAGGACTGGAGAATATAACAGGTCGACCAACTTTGAGCGATAATACTGAGGGGATGATTGAAACCTCGAACGTCTCGAATGAATGCGACGGTGTAGAAGAGGAAGATTCCGAACGACATCCAACCGAGCCAAAGGGTCATGTAGACGATTAGAGCCGTATCTGCACAAGATGGAGCCAGAAGCATGTCAGCCGATGCAATAGGAACTAGAGGAAAGATGCAACAGAGGCCACATGACCGAACGACTTTATAGCTCTGGTCTGTCATTCTAAGAGGATTGTCGATTGGCAAAGGAATGCTACTCACGGTGTAAGACTTCCGTAGGTATGAGTGCGCTCGAACCGAGTTTTCTCTCATAAAAGTAGGTGGCCACTAGAGCGAGGATACCTACGATCAACAAGACGTAAACGTAGACGACGTCCCAGCCGACAACAGGTCCTTGGCTGAAAGATCGGATTAGATGAGCGTGGGTCAAGTCAGCTATGGGTATCAAGTGAAGAAACGACCTACTTGAATGCAAAGTTGAACAAAACCAATCCGATCGTGCTCAGAGCGAATCCAATATAATCGAGTTTATATCCTTTGACGATTGGCGGATCTCGAGGGAGAGCAAAGAGACCAGCTGTGAAGCAAAGAGCGCACATGATGGCAGTGAACCACCAGATCCATTCCGACCCTATCCGCTGAGCCATCAGAGAACCGAAAACTCCGCCCAGGACGAATCCGGCTGGCGATAGCGCTCCCAGAATGGCAAAGACAAGCGTTCGGGTTGGACCTGGAGGGAAGACTCGACCGAGAGAAGCGACAGCATTCGGGACTGAACGAAATGAAGGAGTAATGTTCAATTAAGTCCCTTCGTAGAACGATGGCGACCGTTTTGAGCCAGCTCACCGACAAGAGCTCCACCTAAACCAGCCAGACCTCTGCAAACGTCGAACGGAATGTAGTGGGTACAGAATCCGGATCCAAGATTGAAAGCTCCCATGATCGCGTAGCCGATGAGCCACATGAGTTTGGATCCACTGATGGCGCACATGTGTGTCAGCGTTCGCGATACGAATACAGCCGAAAAAGTGGCGTCGTGCATGACGGAAATGTCGAACACGAACAAGATATCTCCCAACCTGCCTCCAACGACGACAAAGACTCCGAGTGTAAGTCTAAAGAATCGTGCAATGAAACATGATGACGATATCAGCTAATCTCGTCGTTTCGAGAAGAAGCCAAATTCGGATACTCGCGTATAACTGGCTGGCATCCATGAAAGTTCTCCAGCATCTTGCGTCCCAAGATGATCCCCTATCAGATTGAGTGGGAGCATGGTCGAGCCGATTTGCGCTTGGGTCAGAAGTTGACCGGAGCAGACAACAGCGATGAAGAGAACCGTCCGTAGTTTGGATGGAGGTGGTTCGGACGCGACGAGAGGTTTGGAAGCAGCTTCGGTATGCTTCTCGACATCTTCTTGGTTGGCGACCATGTCGTCAGGGTGGGAGAAGTTTATTGACGACAGGCTCGGGTATGTGTGAGAGGCTGGAGGCGTAAGAGCGAGCAAGGAGGCAGACGAGCAGGGTCAAATTGTGTTGAGGTTTTTCGTCTCTATCTCTCTCGCTTCATAGGTCGGATGGGACAGTTCAGTTGAGTGTTGAAGGTGGATGTAATGAGCTAGCGAGAGGTTCGTGAGAAGAGGTCGAGATTATTAGGTAATTCTGAGAAAGGGCTGGAGGGGCGACGGCCGGATGATAGCGTCATTCCGATATGATCGGGCAGTGCCGTGAGAATCGAGCCCAAAGTTGGTCAGGGTCGGAAGGTGCGCTTTGTCAGTGCAGGGTAAGGCAAGGCTGGGTGAAAAGACGACAAGGTGGACCGTGGGAAGACAAATCTGTGGACGTCAAGGAGCAGATCCTAACAAAATCGGGAGTTGAGCGCAAGGGCCTGACGGCCGCAATACTTTGCATGAACGAGTCAAGAATGAATCTTCCCTCTGGAATCCTGTCCTTGTCCACCACCATCATCGTGGTCTGATCTGGTCGCTTCTCAGACGGTTGTGAGGATGATAGAACAACAACGCTGACAATCCTTGACCCCGACGAGGCCTGGGTTGCTCTGATCGACCGAGAGAAATTGTCGGCCTTAGCCTTGCCCCTTTAACGCTCCTTCTTCCCGCTCATTTCTTAGAACCCGGGAAAACACCTACCCTCCCCAGCCTTGAATCCAATATCGACGCCCCCCAAACGCCGGACCCGCCCCCTCTGGGTGGCCCTGCTTCCTTCAAAAGCCCTCTTTCCCTCTGCTCAATTCCTGTTCTTTCATCAACCTCTACCTCTTCTTCTCCATCTTCTTTCTCACACGCGCGCTCTCTCTCTACTACCTTCCTCTCTGATCCCCACTCTCATTCACTGATACCCACTCACTCGTACAACTACACACTCAACCCATAACTCAACACCACGACAATGATCCCTTCTACCCTCGCTCTCTCTGCTCTCGCCCTCGCTGGCTCCATTGCCTCTGCTGCTCCTTCCAAGCGAGGAGACGACATCGACACCAGTAGGTTGTCCTGTCCATCCATCCTGATCTCTTCTCTCAATGGACTTACCGATTCTTCTGACTGTCTCTTTCGCTCAGCCATCCTCAACTACGCTCTTACCTTGGAGCACCTTGAAGCCAAATTTTACTCTGACGCTATCGCCAAGTACAGCCAGAAGGACTTCGAGTCCGCTGGCTTTGATGGCTGGGTGTACCGAAGGGTCAAGCAGATTGGAGAACACGAGGCTCAACACGTCGCTTTCCTCACAACTGCCCTCGGTGATTCTGCCACCAAGGAGTGCGAGTACACTTTCCCTTACACCGACGTCAAGAGTTTCCTTGGCCTTGCTGCTGCGATTGAGAACGTTGGAGTCTCTGCTTGTGAGTGTTTTCGGTTTAGCCTTTCTGTACCTCAGTCTTCATCCCGCTCACTGCTACCTCCCATGGATTTCAACTCCTTGCATCAGACCTCGGAGCTGCCAACAAGATCACCAACCCAGCTTATCTGACCGCTGCCGGTTCAATTTTGACCGTCGAGGCCCGACATCAAGCTTGGATCAACTCTGCTGCTCTCAAGGGAGCCGCCTGGTCTTCTCCGGAGGATACTCCTCTCAGCTTCTCGGACGTCTACTCGATCGCGAGTGCTTTCATCAAAACGTCAGTATATCTCAACGCCTTTCACTCGTCCCATCGAGCTAACCCCAATCGGGAATTCTGTCGTTGTTTCCAGTTGTCCCGAGTCCAACCCCACTCTTCCAGTCAAGGCCTTCCCCGCTGCCAGCATCAAGGAGAGCAACTACAAGGCAGGAGACAAGATCACTCTCGACTACAAGGCCTCTGGATCGACCGACTACTGTGTGTTTCTTTGTCTTCTTCGCTGGTGACATCGTCTGATTTGATTAAGGTCGCTGACCTTACCCCCCCCCCCCCCCYCCCCCCCTCCCCCCTCTCCTCGCTTCACCCTCACCCGAACAGTCGTGGTCTTCAGCGGACTCGCCTCTTCGGCCTCTCAGATTGGCTCTGACGGAACCGTCACCCTCCCCGCTGGCCTCCAGGGTACTTCATACGGAATCATCAGCACCAGCTCCGACCCCAAGGCTGTTACCGACAACAACACCGGTAAGTCTCACTTGATCCCGGCTGACGACTCTATACGTATTGCTCACCCATCGATCAACTATCTCTCAACAGTTGGAGGACCTATCATCATCTCCTTGGGTCTTCCTTCCTCCGCTGTCTCAAGCGCCTACTCTCCCTCGTCTTAGATAGCCATGGATGCTGTCTGACCGATCACATTATATTGTCGTCGATTTTCCTTCCTTTTACGAGTGACCTACGATTTCTTTACGACCTGTCTCTGTCATCACCCTCAGCGTTCAGTTTCCGGCCTTTTCCGTTGACGTGTGTTGTGTTCCACCCTCAGTCTGTAGCCTATACCATGATACCACCGACGATGGAGGGAGACGAGATGAGTGAGCGAAGATATGGGTTGAAGTAGTAGAGAGCCGGTTAGCGTTGGATGTTTCAGCTGCGTCTCTTTCTAACGCTCCCCCTCGCAACTTCGACCTTCTCTCTCACTTCGAGCGTTCAACGCTCCCAACTCTCGATCCAACCATGTCAACATCCACAACTTCTCCTGCCTCCTACCCTATCGCTCTTCACCTCAAGCAATCAGCCCTTCCTCATGTCTTTGGTCGCATCATCATCTTCTCCTTCTACGCCTTCTTCATCTGTACCATCATCGAGGCCAAGCTCGTCTCAGGTCAGACTGTCAGTCAGGTCGGAAATTCCTTGATGGGTATCCTTTCCATGGGTCAGTCGGATTCGTTATCGTATCCGAGCAAGCACAAAAGATGGGGAATCGAGATGGTTCGTCTGTAGAAGCTGATGACGACACTTGACATATCACGCTTCTTTTCATTTTCCCTCTCCTGATATTTGACGGTTCAACGTCGCCAGTGACGGGCGTGATGGTTGGTCTAAGGAGCCAGAGCTCTACTTCGAGATGGACAGAGGCTAGACAGATCTGGTCCCAAGTGGGATCAACGACGAGGATCTTGCTACGAACGGTATGATCCCTAGCCGCTTCTTTTCTCAGTCACTTCCTTTCGATCGTCGGACATGCTCATCGACGCATCTTCACCATCGCAACACTCTCATCGTTCAGCTCTCGCTCTCCTTGCCTCAAGACAACAACCAGCACCCTGATACCCAGAGGCACATTGACGATGTCCTCGGCCTAGTCGTCGCCTTTCCTATCGCGCTCGCGTACGTGCCTTATCGATATCCGCCTAGGGACACGTCACGATGGCAAACACTAACGCCACTCTGGGATATGATCATTCAGTCACCATCTGAAGGGCGAAAAAGGGATCGCTCATCGAGATCTGGACGCCCTCCTTCCCCGGGAATACACTCAATCGCTCCGTCGAACACCCTCATCTGTCAGCTTCGCCGCCCATCCCATCATCACCCAGATTCCTTCCTTCGATTCATCCAGCTCTCTTATGGAGATGCTTCCTCTGCCGAAGCCCCAAATCCGAAAGTCTCAGGCTATGGCCGCAGGGGAAGGAGCTGCTCTTCGTGCCGCGAGAGCAAGTGAAGAGGATGACGGTGATGACAGCGATGATTTTGAGAAGCATGAAAACGGAGACCAAAGAACTGGAGCTCTCGGCGTGGACGTGGGGAATTACGCAGTGGAGGACCCTGCGCTTTTGGTGCAGGGCGAGATGATGAGCAGAGGACTCAGCAACAGCTCCGAAGGAGGGACGGATGAGCTTTCCAAGCAAGAAGCCATGCTCAATACTGCCCATCCTCAACAACCAAACATCAATTCAGTCATCGATTCCGTCGACCTCTCGACTTCACCAAGGTCATCGATCGATGGTCGCTCGTATGCCTTTAGTGACACTTCACCTTACTCTTCCCACCCTTCCCTTCCCCATCCCGCTTCTACATCTGCTTCTTCCCGCACAAACTTTGGATCTCCATCAAGTCGTGATTCTCCACCACCACCACAATCATCAGGACCTTCTTCCACCTCTTGGACTTCCGCTCATGATTCCCAATCTTCTGTCCCTCGACCAACCCATCGTCAACGATTCTCCAGTCACCTTCGACCACCTTCTCAAGCTCAATCTATGACTCGAGATCTTTCCAATCAGTCTTCGACCGATAGTAACGCAGGATTTAAACCACCTTCAGCTCTGGCTTCTCCAGCTCCAGCCAATCTTCCACTTTCGATTCTTCGACTGATCCACGCGTACCTCGAAGGGTTGACTGAAGTAGATGAGGTGCTTAGGTCAGGTACGAAGGAAAGGTGCTTGGGATTGGTTTCGGACTTGACGAACAGTCTTGGAAAGGCAGAGATGATTCGAGATAGTAAGTTTAGCGATGACATGCCCTCCTAATCAGCCTTTTCACCTTGACGAGCACGCAGCTAAAGAAAGCGTCCTTCTTCTCGAACCTCTTACAGCCCCAATTCCTCTCTCACTCTCCATCCATCTCCATCAGATGATCTCATTTTACCTGTTCGCTATCCCCCTCGCGCTTGCTTCGTCCCTCGGCAAGCTGGTGATACCAGTAGTAGCGCTGGCGACATTCTGTTTCTTGGGGGTAGATAGTATTGGGGAAGATTTGAGTGATCCGTTCGGTAATCATGGTCAGTCGAGTTTTTTTTTCCTTCTTCTTCTATCTAGCAGTGTTTCAGGTGAATGGAATTGCTCATCTCGATGTTTAACTCGAACTTCTACTTCATTTCCTCCCTCTTAGCCACTGCCCTCCCTCTCTCTCGCTTCACTGTCTCGATCCTCCAGGAATCCCTCACAACTTCGACCTCCTTCTCAGCCTCCTACATCTCTCGACTAGCTCGACTTCGAAGACCCATGCATTCGTTCGAGTCGTTCTCATTCACCCCTGGGAAACCTAAACCTGAGGACGAGTCTAGGGTGAAGAGATTGGAGGAGGAAGAGGCTGCTGAGGAAGCTAGATTGAGAGGTGAATGGGAGGGAAGAGGTGATAGATGGCTGCCCGCGTTTTAGGTATGGATGTTTATCTGTCGTTTTTTGGGGGTGGAGATTTTCTTGGGGAAAGATACATGATTATCGAGATTTTCATACCTCAAGGGTCCTTGGGTTGATCGGATGTCTTCTGTACCCGGACCTCTGTGAGGGTTTCGTAGGTCCTGGTAAAGTAAGCTCGTCACTCAGACTGATCTCTGAGCTGGTCACGAACGGTTCGTTTGTACGGAGAAGCTCATAGCATGATGAGTCTAGTGATAAAGCCCGCGGGAAGGGGAACCGAATTTGCCGAAACGAACAGGGGAAGAGGATAACGAGAGAGAAGGAGACAGGGTCAAGATCAGGGATGGCTTAGAGTAGAGCCTTACTGGTTTTCACGCATGTTGGGTATCCTTATTTTGGTTTCGTTCGATGCAACGCGGAGATTGGAGCAAGGATTAATCACACCTTCATACTAGGGTCAATGAGCACAGGAAGCTAATCGGCCAGTATCGATTGGGGAAAAGATGAGGGCATTGACAATGTTTTCGACCTTAAGCGAGTAGAGGTGTTTGTAGCAAACCAATGACTTGCAAGTTAGCGAGAGTGAGAATTAAAAAAAAAA
>BCKM01000010.1:528304-546242 GCA_039545415.1 Udeniomyces megalosporus | reverse complement strand
AAAAAAAAAAAAAAAAACGCAGTCAGGTTAGGTCATGACCATAAGGGCAACGTCAAATTTCATCAAAGTACAAGATAAGATTGGGTACAGGAAGAGAGGGTAAGAGCCGACAGTGTGAGTGTGGGGACGAGAAACTCGAATGGGAAGGTGAGGATGAATAAAAGAACAGATGGTTTTACAACGGAAGGGTACAAAGTACAAGATGTCAAAAGGGAAGATCCAAACAAAAGAAAAGCCACACACACACACACACACACACACACACACACACACACACACACATCCTCCTCCAATCTTTTGACAAAAAGAAAAAAAAAAGAGTATCTCGGATACGTCCCATCTAAAGCATGTAAACAAAGTCTGGATTCTCCTTGTCGGTCATATCGAGGAAAGCGTTATCCTCTCGAATGGAAGTGTCACCATTCCTGAGTTCGGCACGAAGAGCCATCTTGACGGCGTTTCGTCGAACTTGAAGTTGTCGGTAGACGAAGAACCCGATGATTTGGAATGACTGAGAAAGAGGAGAAGCAACATGGGTTTGATGGAACACAATTTTAGTGATGTTTTCTTTTTTCTTGAAGAGTGACCAACGTATGAGAGGAAATGAGTAGATGAGAACTTACCGCGATGGCCAAGTAAATGATGAATCCAGTTCTGTATCGAGGGGCGTCCTTGGCTCGGAAGACTTGAGGACCAATGCAATTACCGGCTCCCCATCCGAGGAAAGTAACGACGATGGACGTGGTGACCTAATGAGAGAAACGAAAAAGGAAAAGATTAGTTGGACATGCGATGAGTTTGATGATGACAGAGAGAAGACCCACCTTGGTCCTTCCGGCGAAGTTTCGGGTGATGAGACCAAAGATGAGAACTGCGATACCGCTGATGAGAGGGAAAGATCAGACGATTTGGTTTGTCAGACAAATGGAGCTCAGGGGGTTGACAAGAGAGAAACATCGGTAATCTTACTTGAGGGGAAAGATGGCGTAGAAAGCAAAGAGAAGGCCGACTCGGTTCGAGGAGGTTGGGACGACGTTCATCAAGACGGCGGATCCTGTTCACGAGATAAGGGAAGTGGTCAGAAGCCTTCTCGTTACGACAATCGACGTTTGATGATCGACCTACCTGCAATCATCGGCAATGAGAGTCCCATCATGACATACATGGTTTGACCGGTTTTCCTGGCGAGGTACTAGATGATGGCAGAAAGCGACATTGATCAGCATCGTCTACTCTTGTGCCATAGTCAGAATGTCGATCACGTACAGCGGGACCGATGCAAGTCAAGATGGTGATAGCTCCCTGACCGATGGAGAGCAACTGGGTCTGCAAGACGGTGAAACCGAAACTAGCGACGATGACCTGACCAAAAGCAGCAGCTCCTCCACTAGTGAGGCAAGTCATGACCTGGAAGAGGAACAGGAGCCAGAGAGCAGGGTCGAGGAGACCCTCGATGACCTGAGACTTTTTGAAGACCTTGTCTAAGAAGGGGTGAAAAGACATGGGTGAATTCGATTGCATCAAGGACAGTATGAAGGATAGTGACTGGCTTACTTTGAAGTCCAGTTTGGTTAGATCGAACTCGCTCGATGATTCGGTGCTTCTCTTCCTCAGTGAAGCACTGAGAGAAAGAGACAATTTTTGAGAGATATCGTCAGAACAACGATTTGAACGGATACGAGATGAACCGAGGGCCAGAGCGAGGAATCGTACCTTGGCCCTCATGGGAGAGTCAGGGAGCCAGTCTATAGAGGTTGATGACGATCAAGGTAGGTGAACGTCAGCTAGATATCGATGGCTAGCCTGACATGTTTGTCGCATTGTGACTTACAGAGGATAAAGCCACCCCAGGCGACGGTGAGGATACCAAGGATCATGAACAAAGCCTACGCAACAGAACCAAAAATCAGTCAAGAGTTGTAGAAATGATGGGTGAGCCAGGAAGAAACAACCAACCTGCCAGCTCTTGATAGCATCGGACTTGATTTGAGAAACGGCTGCGGCGAGAAGACCACCAAGGGCTTGTTGAATTCCGTTGCAAGCGTACCCTGTGGTTGTTCGATCGTGAGTTAGAAGGATCAGTAAGGGTTAATGACATCTCAAGACAATCTGTGGACATGACTTACAGTAAGCAACGGTCTCGGTCTGCTCCTGTCGAGTATACCACACACTGGACATAACGAGGAAGCATCTGAAATAGGTCTAGTGGGATGAGCGATCTGTACTTAAAGGAAGGACGAGCTAGACCTTGACACTTGGTCGAACGTTCACGTACGGTTGAACAGCAGCCTCGAACCATCCCAGCATGAAACGAACGACCATGAGAGTCGTAAAGTTGTGGGCGGCAGCTGCAGAGGGAAGGAAACACGGGAAATCAGCTCCTGTCGTGACTTCAAGGGAGGGAGTGATCAAGACGCACCAGTGCAGGCAAGGACGGCACCCCAGCACATGACGAAACCACCGAGAAGTTTAGCAACAGGGAATTTTTGGACCAGGACATTGACGGGGAACTCGTTCAGAGTGCATGCAATGTAGAAGATCTGCCAGATGACAGCTGATCAGACACTGAAGGGACGCAAAGGCATCTGCGAAGATCCTCTTACGGTTGATAGCCAAGCGTATTCTTGTCCTTTGAGATTGGTGTCGGTTCGGATGCCCATGATGGACGCAAATGCGAGGGTACCTAAACGACGCGGATCATCGAGTCAGTGGCGGCTTCGATGCAGACGTTGAGATAAAGCTCCAAATGAATTCTGACCCTTGTCGACTGAGATCGGATTTGATGAGGGAGTTTGAAAGGTTAGCCTTGCTACCGGTCAGACCACTTGTAAACGAGTGAACCGTGTTCAGACGTACGAGCCTGGAGGAAATAAGTGACGAGCTACAAAAAAACGTCGAATTCGGCGAATCAAAAAGTCGAGGCGAAGATCAATCTCGTCTTCCTTGACAAGGTCCTAAAGCGCGCCCATCCAACTCACCATAACGAACAAGATCCTCTTGTCAATCTTTCGCTTGAGCTGAGCATTCTCCTCCTTGCTCATGGCTGGACCTTGAACCTGAGCTGCGATCATGGCCATTTCCTTATCGAGCCCTGAGCGGTTTTGACCGCTCTCCTGGTCCAATTGATCGGCGTTCTCGAGGTATAGCTCTGACGACTTGAAGTCATGCTTCTCGTCGTTGAAGTCGTCGGTGCGATTGATGTTGCTGGCAGGGACAGACATGATGGCGAGGGAAGAGTGTTGGACAAGGAGTAGCAAGAAGGTCTGTAGGTGTAAAGGGAAGGAGGTAGTAGAGGCGAGGAGGGCTAAGACAGAGGAAGTTGCGGTTGAGATTGCAGTCAGTGGAGAGCAGAAGGATCGGTATAAATCAAGATAACGGTTCTCTTAGTGAATCTGAACCGAGTCAAAGTCCAGACAAGAACAAACCAAACCTCTTTCAAACGGGAGAACCTCTTTTCCCAAGGATAATCGGTCCGAACTCCGGAGGCGGAAAAGGTCAATTCCTTCGTGCGTTGTATGGTCGCAACCATCAAATCGCCGCCAATGATCGGGCCTTCGAATAACCTGACTGAACCGTGCAAACGTTTCAACGCCGTGGTTCATCTCATCTCATCGTCCAACCTTCTCCCCTACTTGGGAGGTCCTGAGTCCATATCGTCTGATCAATCCAGATAGATGTACGTTTCCGCTTGTCACTTGATGAAGGTGAATAGAGGATGCACAATCGATCGGAAAACGAACACAAGGAGAACCGAGGACGACAGGAAAATCGCGCCGATATCCGTCTCACGGCATTCTATTCAGGTGCAAATGACCGAGAACCGATTCTTTGAGCTTGGGAAGAAAGGATTGCCGAAGAGCCATTTATGCAAATAGGTTTTCTTAGACCTATCGTCCCTGCCTATATCGCCGCATACATAGACGACTTAAGGAAGGAACTGGGTATTCTTGAGGGACTATTTGACACTAGCCCTCCGCATTGTTGTACTCTTTCGACAGGACTTGGAGTGCCAATGTGGAGGCTTGGTGGACAATATGGAGGACCTGTCTTCGTCAGCCGAGTGCGGGCTGACCCAAACGACGACGACGATAACGTCAGCGACTAAGAAGAAGAAGAAGCGAAGATCAGCAGGTTCAGTTTGCGATGATGAACGAGCAGTGCCAAGGTTCGGGAGATGTCGACAACGGTCATCCATCACTGCGTATCCTTGCTGCTCCCAGTCCCCTTCGCCTAGGTTACCTGGCTCCTCTGTGCTCGATCATCCAACTAGTTGCTGACTTGTAACATCATCACAGCAAATTCACACCGATTGCGTTCTGATGAATCCCTCGCACGGTCCATCCGGACACGTTCTCCGACGCTCCTCGACCTCGACCTCCTTCTCCTCGATACCCAACCGACTCAGGTCATCTGTCCCTCGGTACCTCGGACTCGATCAACGAGGGGACAGTCGTGCTTCCGGTGTGAGTTTATCAGACGGTGAAGACGACGACGAATCGGATGATTCCAGTAGCGTTGTCTTCCCTGAGGATTTGGAAGAAGCCATCGCTCTCTCTCATGGAGGAAAGTTTGACAATGCCTCAGGTAAATTGACTTATTCTGTACTATCTTGGAGACATCAAAAGCGCGCTCAACAAGTCCCACCTTCACTGCTTCATTTTTGAGCTGCGAGCGTCCTCGCCAAGATATCTCCTCGTTCAACCGGTCTGTCGTTCAACCTCGACCATCCAGAGTTTGAATGGACTCTTGAGTTCCTTCTTCATCTCCTCAGTGGGCTCGGAGAGCAAGCTAAACGAGGCAATCGGGAAGGGAAACGACGTTGGCGACTGCGGACCCTTGCTCTACCTTGGCCGCAGGGGACTGAAGCTGAAGGTGGGGAAGAAATACATTCCTTACCACTCAGTCCTCTGACCTGGGCATCTTTATCTCGGTGTAAAGTTGATCTGACTCGATCTCCTTAGTCCTCTGGCCAGCTCTCGAGACTCTTCTATCTCATCTGACTTATCTCGACGCACTTGAGCTCGATTTCTACTCATCTCATGGAACGACTTTCCGACTTCCAGCGTCTCTTCTCGGCTCCCTTCTGCTTTATACATCCCACCTTTTCCTCGAACTCCGCCTTGGACCCACGACGGACTCAACCATCGACGCTTCCGCTTTCTCCTCTCCTCTTCGAAGACTACCACATGATCGAACACATCAGTCTTCATTCAACACATCAGCCATCAATTCGCTCGTTATCGTTGAGCCCACTTCATCCTCTATCATGGCCCTTTTCTCGATGGGACGAGCCACCCCCACAGGTCTTCATTTCGGACTCGACTTCCCTTACAAAGACGAGACTCTAAATCAATCTTCCTTCGCCATCGAATTCGCTAATCAAGCGAAGCTGAATTTCTGGGTCCAACACATCACGTTTGAGAGACGACCATCTTATTCGAACTTCATCCTTTCCACCCAACCCGTCGTTCGACTTATCACAGAAAGAAACCGACAACTCGCTACGACGACTCAACATGCGGCTTGTACCATCCTCAATTATGCTAGGGTCCTCTTTCTCTTCTTCGATAGTACAACCAAGCTCGAAGTCTCCTCAAAGTCCTCATCCCTGAAGGAAGGTGCATCGACGCCACCCATTCGATCATCATCCCCATCTCCCTTGCATTCTCCATCCGCAAGTGGGTTCTCCTCACCAACGATAACCATGAGCTCAAGCAACTCTCAGCCCCAGAGCAAATGGTGGAAATCGGTCAAGGGTCAAACCAAAGGGAAATTCCAGAAACTAGCTAAAATCCGATCTTCACCTTACCTCTCCTTACTTCTTCGACTTAACCATCTCCCGACCGAACTTGTGGATGACATCCTCAAGAGTATTTGTCCTGGAGACCTCTCTTCCGTGCAGTTTAGGTCGGTGGTTGGGTACGCTGAGACGAGGAGAACGTTGAGGAGGGAAGGAAGAGAGAAGTTGAGGGAGGATTTCTTGAAGAGAGTCGATTGTTGGAGGTGGGAGAGTGAGAATGTGGATATTAACATGGGGTGGGAAAATAAGTGATGTGGATGGCGAAGAAGGACCATGGGTGGGTGAGAGCCTGAAATGTCTGAGATGGGACCGGTCGTTTCGTTAGAATTTTGCATGCTTTTGTTTTATCTGTACACTTTTGTAGTTGGGTTGTGATCTAGGTGTGGGTTTGTCATGATATGTCGGTGTTGTGTGAAGGTCTAGTCCCTGGTTTGTTTACTAAAGAAATCATCATTCGACGCGACCGCGACCATCCATCATTGTTTCCTCTGCAACACCAACCAACAGAGCACTATCCATCATGTCAACACCACAAGAGTACCGACTATCATCGCCCCTATCACTCGAGTCCGATTCAACCCACTGACGAGGTTCTGCCCCATTCTCGTCTCATCCCTTCTGAATGAACCCAGCACTCTCGTCTCCTCGTTTAGAGACACAAAGTTTCACATCGCATCGATGAAGGAGAAGTTTCTGGCTCAAGCACAATCAGATCTCACGCAAGCCTTTTCCGATAGCGCCATGGCGAACGATCCAAGTAATCCAACCCTGGTCGATGAAGAAATCGAGGCCCAAATCGTATGAATTCCCCTCCTCGCGAGACAAGACGACATCCGAAAACCTGCTAATAGAACCCATTTTTGATCGTCTTGGAACTATTATCTCTATAGGAATTCTTCAAGAAAATCAAGTTCAAATATCTTGAACAAGAAGCCAAAGAGACCTTTCTCAAGCTCATCCTAGCTGATGATCCAGAGCAGATTGATAGAGAGGACAACGATCGACTCGAGGAGGAGAACAGGAAGAGCAAAGATGTTCTGAAGGAAGCTAAGATGGAATTGAAGGGCTTGAAGGAAGAAGTTGGGAGAAGAGCTCAGGAGGTTGCTGAGAGTTAGTTCGGTCCAATCGTCCCCTTTTCTCTTTGTGTCAATCGAAACTGATGACTTGAATCTTGACGTCTCAACTAGATCACACCACCTTGTCAACTTCAATTGCTGAAGCCGCTCTTCTGAGTAAAGAGATTCAACAAATGGAACTTGAACTCGCTAGACTTCGAACGACCTTACCGATATCTGATGTACGTTTGAACTTGCACATATGTCCCCATCATCGCCTTTAACTTTCCCATGGCTCGCCTATCCCTCGCTCTTACCTTCGTCTGCTTCAACGACTCCTTGTAGAGGATCACAGTAGAAGAAGCAAACATTCTCCTGGACGATCAAATCATCGAACTTCAGACTCTAGCAGATGACCTCGAGGCTCGAACTGCCCTGATCGATACAACTAAAAGAGAGGTTTCGAAGCTGGCTAAAGAGGTGAGCTTAAATGAGTTGAAGGGTGATGCCTTGTTGGACGCGATGTATTTGGCTGACTGGCCTACGCGTTCCTACCCCTCCTCCACAAAAGGTCGATCGTCTGGGGCCGGAGAAGGCAAAGGAGGAGTTAAGGGTCAAAAACGCATTGGCTCAACGAGAGGGAGAAGACGGAGAGGGAAAAAGAATTGATTCAATTTGTCGATGGTGAGTCCTCCCTTACCCCCTCCCCGACGTCAACTCCAACTTTCTATCTTCACTCCTTCTACTGCTTGTAGCGATTCACGCTTACATGTTTCAATCGGATACCTTATCAAACCCCACCAGGTACACGGCAACACTTGCCCTTCATAGATCAATTTCATCCATCACATCCATCACACCTAATAGCCTATCGGAGCTTAGAATCGGTCTTTCTCCCTTCATCCTCAATGTTGACCCAGAAACAAAGGAAGGAGAAGGTCAATTTGTTTTGGTGGCAATGTTTGATGGATCGAGGAACGACGAGCAAGGTGGGGTTTTGGTGGACGCTGTTGTACGTACATTCTATTCGATCGGATGGGCTCTTGCCTGGGCTGGACATTTCGATTGGATTGAAGCGATGAGAACTGATCCTACCAATCACCACCTTGACTTCCATCCGTCCTACCATTCATCGAACCACCCCATCTTGCCATCCCTCACTCGCCACTTTTCGATGCGCTCCTCAGCTCGAAGGCTCATCGCTCGACATATCCGAACCTGTCCAGATCGCCATTCAGGCAAACGATCTTCCCGGCTTGTTGGGTGATATTTTGTCGAGATTACGAGCGGAAGCTGGTCAGGTCGATCCTTCTTCTTTACTGCGCTGATGAGTTCAAGGCTGTAGGGGAGTATCATAGAATCCGACCGCTTGCGTTTTCTTAAGACTACCTGTGGTCATCATCTATAATTGTGGCACCGTCTTCTGTGTACATCATCCTGTCACCGCCTCACCACGAGGTGATTTGTACGAGACTTTATGCCTCACTCGTTCTGTACTCTCCTTTCGACGTCTAGACATGCCTTTACTATACAAACTCAGCTGCATCCTCTAGGGTGCTCTACTATTGCTGATGTTGATGTCGTTTTTAGTCAGGAAGGTGACTAAGAGATAACGCTGGGAGTGACGAAAAGGGAGAAGGATGGGCTGATGAGGCCAGTGGACTCGATGATCAAGTCGATGAACCAAGTACATTACATGAGACGTCGTTGGAGAGATGAGACGACGATGGAGAGCGAGGTAGAAAGATGATAGCGCTTAACCAAGATCGGATCGAGAGTGAACCGAGGACGGATTCAAGTCGCTGGCCACGAGGTGAAACTTTACCTGAATCAGATGACGCTGGGTGGATTTCAGGTCACAAAGGAAAGACGATCGAGGGGGAAAAGGGCTGGAACAAAGGTTGGGAGTCTCTGGGTTCTGGGAGAGACGAACGTCCCCTCACATCGATCGCAACACCAAACGACCAGCTCATCATCCAGACTCCCTCGCTACAACCTTCCCTTGACTCCCCAACAACGCTTAAATCTACACAACCACTCCCTTGAATGCCAAACGCTCACGGACCTCTCATCAACGGTGTAGGCGTTCGTGAGTCCAACCCGTCTCTCCCCTTGCAACCCCCCTTCCTTCCCTTCCTGCTCCCCCTTCAGACTCAGAGACTCATCCTGCTCATCCAACCTTTCATCATCATTCAAACAGCCACTGAGGACCCATCAAAAGTCTTCACCGTCACTGCTCAAGAGGGCAAGTCAGGCAACCAGAAATCAATCTCATACACAAACTGTCGGTTCATCGGTACGTGTCCCTTTCCTCCTTGCCAGTCTTTCTCCCTTGAGCCTCGCTGACTTTGCTCAACCTGCTTCCATCTCACTCTGACCCTAAATGCTCTCATATTCATCCACTCACTTCCTCGTTGGACAGGCCACGGTAGTTTCGGAGTCGTCCTTAGCGCCAACCTGAGGAATGAGGGAGATGGATCTCTGGGCGAGGCCATCGCCATCAAGAAAGTCCTTCAAGATCCCATGTTCATGGTGAGTCGACAAGCTGTTTCCCTAGTCTATACCCCTGCAGGTGATGTCTTGAGAGATAGCAATCGAGGCACAGGATCAGGGGACAAGTCAGGCGAGATCGGCCCAACTCAAGCTTTCCCCCTTACTCCCCTTCGGACGCTTCCCCCGCATCTCACAAACTCAACCTCACTCCTTCTCTACGCCCTGACCTGAGATCAAATGCTCATCAATCTTTCTTCTCGATGCGTCCTCTCCTTTGCTCTTATTCACTCGAAACCCTGCCCAAATCGCCCTTTCGACTCCCACTTTCGCTTGCCGCCGACCCGGCCGCGATTGTTTACATCGCTCTTCGCACCTCTTGATCCAATCAACGCTATAGAACCGAGAGCTCAAGATGATGCGCATAGTATCCCACCCGAATCTTGTTGAGCTCAAGACGTTCTTCTACTCGGATGGAGACAAGGTGAGTGCAAGAGGGATTTCAGTCTTGAACCTCGTTTCTGACTCCGTCCCTCTCCCCATCTTCCTCCTTCCTCCTCGGTACGCCGCTCCTCGCGCATTGTGAACATCAACCCTGCACGCACGTACATATCAACTCTCCGAACTCAAACGCAACCTAATTCTCCAACACGACCCGACTCGTACCTATGACGTATTTGGACGCTTGAGCAGAAGGGCGACGTCTACCTGAACCTTGTCATGGAACACCTTCCCGTCACCCTCGCCGATGCCAGCAAGCACTACACTAAGCAGAAGCAAATAATGCCAACCATCGAGATCAAGGTAAGCGGTCGAAACCTTGCCTGTGTCCCCCCCGACCCTAGCCTCGGGTCTGATCCATCGCTAACAATGTGTCTTGTTACTGGTGGTGATAGCTCTACATGTACCAGCTGTTCAGATCGCTAAACTACATCCACGCTCTGAGTATCTGCCGTTGGTATCATCTCTCTCCTGTCCCTCCGTCCAACTGTCTCGATTACTGTCGAGCTCAGAACGCAAGCCATCAAATTAACACCGTTCCCCCGATGCACCTATATATCCATGATCATAATAGATCGAGACATCAAGCCTCACAACGTCCTCGTTAATCCGGCTACTGGTATCCTCAAGCTCATCGATTTCGGATCGGCCAAGGTCCTTGCCCCAGGAGCGAAGAGTGTGTCTTACATCTGCTCGCGGTAAGTTCCTCTCGCTTCACTTCCTCTTCTTCCTTGCGAACAGTCCTGACGTCTTCTCGATCCACACTTGCCCAAACCTGCTCTACCGTATCGTGCACAGGTATTACCGAGCACCAGAGCTTATCTTCGGAGCCACTGTCTACACTACCATGATCGGTCCGTCCTCTTCCTCGCTTAACCCCGGCTCAATCTGGACTGAGTCTCGTGATTCGATTCGACTACTGATGCTTGACCATGGTGTTTCACAAATTCAGACATCTGGTCGACGGCTTGCGTGATGGGCGAGCTGATGCTTGGGCAGCTGCTGTTCCCAGGAGAGAGCGGCATAGGTAAGGATGAGCTTTTTTGATCGAGTAGCTGCGCCTGGTCGAGTTGCTCCTTCGTTCTTGCTGACAGGGCTCGATCTCTTCCTACTTCAGATCAACTTGTTGAGATCATCAAGGTTCTCGGCACGCCATCAAAAGCTCAGATCATCACGTGCGTCTAACATCTCGCTTCCTCACAGCTGCAATGAGTGTGCCTCGCCGTCCACCCACTCCTCGACCAGTCACGTCATGAAGCTTACTCTCTACTGTTCCCTGTCCAATTCCTTCAACGCGTCTCGCCTTCTTGCAGCATGAACGAACACTACAAGGACCACAAATTCCCCCAGATCAAAGCCCACCCTCTCAACAAGGTCTTCCGACCTCGAACGGCACCAGACGCTATCGACCTTATCTCGAATCTCCTTCAATACACGCCGAAGGCCAGGTTGTCGGCCGTCCTTGCGATGACACACCCCTTCTTTGATGAGATCAAAGTTAAGGGAGGACGAGGGGATCAACTGGACCTGTTCGCGTGAGTACATATGGGTTGATTTCGATCTCGAAGACGAGACACGAAGCAGAGGCAAAGGAGGGCTCGG
Source organism: Udeniomyces megalosporus (assembly GCA_039545415.1). Classification (NCBI taxonomy): domain Eukaryota; kingdom Fungi; phylum Basidiomycota; class Tremellomycetes; order Cystofilobasidiales; family Mrakiaceae; genus Udeniomyces; species Udeniomyces megalosporus. The sequence goes on along the minus strand of BCKM01000010.1, from coordinate 534,794 downwards.
TAACGACCAGGCTGTGCAAAGGTCACTTGTTTGTCGCCTACTGACGCATCTATCTCTTTCTTTCCTCTCGTCAGCTTCACTCGCGAAGAACTCTCGACCAGACCAGATCTTAACGCTAAACTCGTCCCAGATTTTGCTCGACCAGCCCTCCAGGCTCGCGGGATTGACCTCGCTTCGCTCAGTGAGTCCTCGATCCTTGTCTCTTAGGTCTCAATCTGTTATCGTCTAGTTTATGTGATGCTGATCCGGATCGCATCGCATCACACCCCATCCCAAACCCCTTTCAAACCGATCCCCTTGCATAAAACCTAATTCAGGCCCTCTATCGTTCGACGAGATGCGGGTCTCGCTTGACTAAGTCAAGATCACAAGTCAAATCCAACTCAAATAACAATTCGACACACACATATCTTATGCTTCTATCCCATCAAACCATTCGCATACATCACAATCAGTTTCCCGTACCTAATCCGAGCAAGTCCATCGTCACGAAAGCAAAAGGGTGATGAGAAGATGGCAGAGGCAATGTAACAAAACGGCTTGGCCTGGCATTGGAAACGTTTCGCAGACAAAATCTCTTCGTCAAACACATGTCGCTACGATCAACAGCTCGATACTTTCTTCTCCCTTCGCCCCTTTCGTCTCATGACCTCTTTCCTCTCTACGGCAACTTGACGCCCTTTCCCCCGATCACCTACTTCTATGTCGCTCGAGTCGTTCCTTGAGCAATTCATTCGACTTACCAGACCAAGCGCCAACTCGCCTCATACCTATGTCCTCTTGTTCTTCTTCTACTCACCTCCTCTCCTCGTCGGCGGACTGTTCGCAACTTCGTCCCACAACTGTTCCTTTTGGTTTCCTCCTGTCCATCTGCTGCTTTTCTCCTTTTCTTCTTCATGCCCCCTTTCTCGAACCCTTCCTCTTTTTCCCTTCCCTTCTCTCTTTCCTCTATCTACTACCACATCAAGCCCCAACTGTACACTCATTTGTCTTTCACGTTGCAGAACAAAAGGTTTAACCTCTCTTATCCCTTCCCTCTGCCCTTCCCTCACACCATCGCTTGCCTTTCTCCTCTTTCTTTCTCTCACCCCCTCTTTTCCCTCCCTCTGTTTACCTTTGTCTCCGTCTCTGCCGTCTTTTCGCTCATATAGCCTGTTCGATGCATCTGAAATTTCACTCTTGCCTCTTGAACTGCCGACGAAGCAGGATCCCGCTGAAAAGATCAAGATGCCTAAGATGAAGGGGCGAAGCCGTCGCAAGATGGATGACGTTCCGTGTCGTCGATTGTCCATCATCCCGTCGCAAACAAGGCGGCAAGAAGAAACCAGTACGCAGTAGGTCCCTAGGAGGGTGTGAACGTCAAGCGCCCTCTTGATAACTAGGAGAATGCGCAGCACAGAATAGCTGGAGTTTTGCCAATCAGACAATCAAATCCCCCTGCCTGACCTGATATCAACCCAAATCTCACCATCTCAACACATATCCCTCGCCCAAAGAAAAACAATCTCACCCCCTCAATCAATCATGACTAGTCCACCAGTTTGCCAGTTCCAGGACAGACTCTCGAGCGCCCTCCCCAACACCTCAGACTCCCTTTTCCCGATCCATACGACTGGTTCTGGTTCGAGTCACGGAGACCTTGCTCCTCACCATTCTCATGCTGGCGTAGAGGATGCTCATTCCCATGGAGGTATCTTGACACCGGACGTGAGTACTTCACTTTTTGGATGGTTGTCTGCTTCTTTCTAGATGGAAATCCTCTCAACTCGTTTTCGAGATCTTCTCGAATCCATAACGATTGGGTCGGTCTCTCCGATGTTGAACGTCGAGGTTATCGCTCGCTACGTCTCGCCGCTGAGGGGTTCATTCCAAGTTCTATACTGATGGTACTGGTCTTCTTCCCCGATCTCGTGCAAATCAAATCCCTCAACTCCGTTCCAACGACAACAGCACGGACATAATCATGAGCACCTTGTAAGGTTTCCTGACACCCACCACCTTTTTTTTCTTTTTTTTCTTCTTTCTTTTTGAGTTTCCTGTCGTACACCGCCTGATCACGCTAGTCATCTTCTCGATTCGAACAGGATCACGCTGGCAAGTTCGCCGAGCGGGATATGCCAGATTACTCAACTCGCGATTGGGACGAGAGAGCGTTCACTATCGGAATCGGAGGGTTAGTTCGTCGTCATTAAAACCGCCCCCATCAGGAAGAGAGAGAGAGGAAAGGAAATCACGTGCACAATCCATTCATTTTACGGCTCTCGGTTCGGGGACTTTGCCTCTCTTCGGTTTGGGGTTCCTCTCATCCATGTCAAGACCTGACGAGAGTTTTATGATGATTTCTAGCCCTGTGGGGTCCGGTAAGACTGCCTTGACTCTAGCACTGTGCAAGCGCTTGAGAGATGTATACAATATTGGTGAGCCATCTTTTTTTTTCTTTTGCTTTCTTTTTCTTCCCTCGATGATGAAACCTGATGATCCTTGGATTGGGTATATCTCAAGCTGTTGTTACCAACGATATCTTCACACAGGAGGACTGCGAATTCCTTATCAGGAACGAGGCTTTACCGGCCGGACGAATCAAAGCCATCGAAACCGGAGGCTGCCCACATGCTGCCATCAGGTGAGTGAGTTGCTTACTCAGTCACGAGGTATCATGTGTATTGCTTGCTGAACGAGTGCCTATTTGATCCTTATCGACGGTCCAGAGAGGACGTCTCTGCTAATCTTGGAGCATTGGAAGAACTTCAGCAAGAGTTTGGGACTGAGCTGCTCTTTGTGGTTCGTGCACTTTCTTGCCCTCTGTATCTCCCCCCCCCCCCCCCCCCCCCCCCCCCCCCCCCCTACCACATGTTTGATTCGCTTGGCTTACTTTCATCAATTACAGGAGTCTGGTGGAGATAATCTGGCTGCTCAATACAGTCGGGAGCTCGCTGATTACACCATCTACGTCATCGACGTCGCGGGTGGTACGTATATATATTTTCATCCTCGCTGACTCAGGCATCACTCACAGGTTCTCATGGCGATCCTACTCTCAGGTGATAAGCTTTGTAGGAAGGGAGGACCTGGGATTAGTCAATCGGGTCAGTATCTAAGCTGAGGCAACTCTGCCTATCAATTCCGTGGCTGACCAGTCTTGAATCTTGTCTTCTTTCCTCAGATCTTCTCGTCGTCAACAAAGTGAGTGAATTTAAGAAGTCATGAAAAAAGAATCTCTCATCTTCTTCTTCATCGTCGTAATCGCGATTTTACTTCTTTTTCCTAACAATCGAAAACGCCCCCCCCCCACCGTTGCCAGACCGACCTCGCCCCTTACGTTGGAGCCTCTCTCGAAGTCATGAAACGGGATGGAGATCGTTCGTCCCACCTTTCCTTTCCTTCCTTCCCACTTTGATCCTGAAACCATATCGCAGAGGCCATTCTTTCCACCTCCGTTAGAGTCATCTCAATCCCCTGCTTACTCTTGTCCACTTTTTTTCCAACACACAAACCAACGATTTTTGATTTTTTTTTAAAGTCATGCGAAACAATGGACCTATCGTATTTTCATCTATCCGACACGATGAAGGTGTCACTGACATCATCGACCTCATCCTCGGTGCTTTCCGAACTTCTGGTAGCGATCGGAGAGGAGGAGGAGGAGGAGGAGGAGGAGCTGATGCTGCAAGGTGAAGGGTTGAGGTCAATTAAAATGACGATATTGGTACCATTCGCCTTTAAACCCTTCTCCTCACGTTATTCCTCCACCGGGTATCATATAGCTCGATAATCTTCTAAACTCTTATCATCTCTCAAACGACTGTGCAAAGGAGAAATGAGCGACAGGGAGTCTCTGCAGGTCGAAAGAAACTAAATCTGTCGAGTGAGGATAGAAGCTGAAGAAGATCGAGTAAGAGGGAAGTCGTCTATCTCGAGCCTTCCGCCCCATCTCGTGTCGTAAATTGTACATCATATCACTGGCTACGAACTAAGGAAGAAGAAAAAATAAAACAAAAAATGAGGAGGTCTTGGCGAAATAGTTCAAATGACAAAACTCTTCACCCTAGAATCAAACCGCTCTTGCTTCCAACATTTTCAACTCCCTCTTCCCTTTTGGTATCCACCTTACTACAGCAGCCAAAGATCCCACGATCCCACAAAGACCCGTGAATACAACGATAGCACCCCACCTTCCTTTCTCCAATCCGTAGGCGCCCTTGACCCCTTCATCATCGAACGTCACCGACCCCATCGATCTCCTCAACAACCCCGCCGCCATCGGGCCCGAGACGAGGTTTCCGATTCCTCGACTGGCGACGAAGAGGGAGAAGAGTAGGATGGTCTCGGATGGATCACCTTGAGAGATTTGAGTAAACCCTGACCAGAAGGCACCGTAACTCGGGGAAGAGAACCCATAGAGGAGACTAAAAGTGAGGAGAGTTGGATAGGTTGTGGAGAAACCCCAGAGGAGAAAGACGGAGAGCTATGAATGGGACGGGAAGTAGGAAAGACGGTGATGATGGTGATTAGGATCTGATTCTCTAAGAGCTTATCTTGATGGATAGAGATGAGCAAAGTAGAACTGAGATCCTACCACAGAGATGACGGAAGAACTGATGATGCCGACATTGAGCTGCCTGTCAGCGACTGAGAGAAAGCATGATAAGGATGAGTTGTCAACATGAGAGGGAGAGAAAGGAGTACATTGAGGAACGCCGAAAAGAGATCGTTCGACCTACGATATCCAAAGAAGGGATACCCGAGACCTTTACACCGTCAGAAGAGAAAGATCATCAGGGGAGATTCGTCGGAGCGCCGACGGATAGGGGAATCAACGTGACAGGGTAGAGCGGACCGCTGTCAGTATCGAAAGAAATATCGACAGAGGATAAATCGATACTGACCATTACTTGCATTCAAGAGAGCAAGTGATAGAGTGCCTTGGAAAGGTGAAAGATCGAGTGCACTCGTGGCGAACGTAGGAAGATAGAGGGTTGGACCAAAATTACCGCAGCCTTGAACGACGCTGACGACTACATGAAAAGAATACGGTTATCATCTGTCAGTTGGATCGATACTAAATGAAAAAAAAAGCGAAGAGAGGATCGAAACGGATGTAGTTACTCAACTGAGTAGGAACCAAAAAGATCGTTTCTTCAAAAATTTGACACTCAACCTCCTGTTAGTCTTGACCACTGAATCTGGTACCCGACCTTTGATCAAAGGTGCCGCACATCCAACGAGGATCACGTAAGCCACCGCCAAGGATCGTAAGGTCGTCTGATGACCGTATTTCGAGAGGAGTGTCTGAATGACTAAAGGAAGGAAGAATCCTCCGATACCACTCCCACTGAAGAGGACGCCGAGAGCTAGACCTCTTCTTTTGTCGAACCATTCCCAAATATATGTGCTGACGGGCCAGTAGAGAAGACTACCACCGATGGAGAGAAGACACCCTTGGGTCATGACTAGTTGGACTAGATCATTCCACCAGACCGATGATTTTAGCAACGGTGACAAGAAAACTCGACTATTGTAATCTTCCTGGGAAGCAATCTGACGTACGAGGTGTTTTTGAATACGAAGCTCCAATCAATCCCATCGTCGCTAAAGTCAAACCCAACCCCATAGCTGGCCTTCTCCACCTAGGTAACGCAACCGAAAGGCTCATCGTTGGGAAGGCCAAGATGTAATTCAACCCCGATGCCAATGATCCTACGAGCGGGAGTAGATCTGATGAAGTATCTTGAAAGACTTGACTAGTGTAATATTCTAGGAAAACACCGTTGGCAAGAGGAAGACCCCAGACGAGTAGTTCGAGAATGTATGAGGCTCCTAAACAGGACCAAGCTTGAACTCCACCGTCCTGGTGATATGATGAGAGGTGAAAAAGGAGAAGAAAAGTCAACCAACGCGATTGTCATCGAGAGCGGATGCGCAAAAAAAAAAAGAAAAAAGAAAAAAAAAAGTTCGTACGATCGGAGGAAGCTCATCGTGTGCTTGTGATGATCCACCTTGATCATCCAAAGAAGGAACCGTTGAATCTTCCTCGATGATAGCCGTTGACTGTGGTGAAGGAGAATGTCGAAGGACGAAAGCTGAGGACGAGGACGAGGAAGTCGAAGAGGGATGACGATATTCGTAATCGAGTTGAGGTTGTTGAAGGTGATCTTGGTTGTTTTCATCAACGACTGAAAGATCCTTGAGTTCTATCTCGGGTGATTTATCTATCTGGTTGGCGTACGAAGAGGACATGATGATGATGATGGTGATGGAAGCATTTGGATGACTCGAAATGTCAGAGGAAGTATTCGCTTCCATGAGATTTCGATTCCTCTAATCCCTCCGACCCGCGGCCAATTCGAACTTATCGTTTCCGAGTCCGACAAGAGAAAGAGAAAAGTCCATCCAAATTGGCCGATTTTTCATCAAGAGCAGTGATGGTTCGTTTTTGAGAAAGTAAGAAAAGGGATCAAACAGAGTCGAAAGATAGATGGGGGGGGGGGGG
>BCKM01000010.1:412392-528259 GCA_039545415.1 Udeniomyces megalosporus | reverse complement strand
GGACAGAAAGGGACTTGAGTCGATGAACGAGGATGAAGGGAAAGATGGATGGAGACAATTTATGGAGAAAATGCAAGCCCATGTATCAAGAGAGAGAGAACGAGAGGAAGAAAGAAGAGTGGATGCAGATAGCTGAAGAGGAGCAAGGAGACGATGTTGTTGGCGAGCAGCGAGGAGATCAAGGGGAGGTACGAAAAGAAGAACAGAGCAGATCAAAGGAGGAGCGACAATGAAGTTGACGTTCTCCATCCCTAAGCGGTCGATCGCTTCTTTTTGAGGCTCTTTGGCTTGGAAGCTGGTCCAGTAACGAATTTGACGAGTTCGTCAACCTGTGTGGGTGGGAGAAAAGGAAGATGATTAAGATGATGAGCGTCAATTGAAATCAAGAGACAGATGAGGAAAGAAGCCTTGAAAAGAAACGAACCTCGAGGTGACCAACAGTAGCAATGTTGGCAGCCTTCTCCTTTGCCTCCTCCTCCTTCTTGATAGCCTTCGACCTAGCGGCGAGCTGGGCAGCTGTCAATGTTCGCTTTGAGGTTGAAGCAGCGGCCGAGGGGACGGCATCGTTGCCTTGGCTGCCAGCTTGAGCCTCAGCCTGAGCGAGCATCTGAGCCTGCTGTCGGAGTTGGGCTTGAGCTCGCTGCTGAAGCAGTTTCCTCTGTTGGGCAGGACTGAGCTGTTGAGCATTACTCTCAGCGTTGGCACCTTGCTGAACTCCCTTGAGCGTTTGCTGCTGTTGTTGCTGCTGAAGGACTTGCTGAGCCTTGGAGCTCTTAAAAGCTTCGGCGAGGGTCTCTGCCTCCTTGGAGAGGTCGTTGTCCTTGCCGAGTCGCTTGACGAAGATGGAAGCTGCGAGTTCAGAGTGCTCGAGCGCACCAGAGAGGTCACCAGTGCAGAAGAGAGTCTGGCAGAGGGCGTGGTGAGAGTGAGCAGCCTGGAGCGAGTCCGATCCGTAGATGTGGTTGGCGTTGGAGACGAGAGCTCGGAAGACGTTGACAGATCGCTCGAACTGAGAGCTCATCGAGAGAATGTGACCAACGTTGGTCTGCAAAGCAACACCAGAGGAAGGAGTAAGCACGAAAGCAGATGTATGATCTGAATGGATAGGAACAGAACGGGACGAACGAGAAGGATGCTCTGATCGGGGTGGTCGGGTCCATAGATGAGATCCCAAAGGGTGATGCAGTGTCGGAACAGCTTAAGCGACATTTCGATGTCCTCCGAGAGATGCTATTCGTCGGAGGGTGGAAGGAAGGTCGCGCAATGAGCTTCAGCCAGCACAAGGAGGGATAGGTGTCGAAAAACTCTTACCTCAATCATGGCGAGGTGCTGGTAGTACGAAAGCGTATCGGGGTGATCAAGACCGAGAGTCCTCTCGGCGATGATGACGGCCTGTCTCTGGAACCTCAAAGCCTGAGCAAGCTCCTGGGCGAATTCGAGGGGTTCCTCATCGGCCTTCTCCTCATCCTGACCCTGCTCTTGTAGCTTCTGAGCCCTCTCGGCAGCGGCAGCTCGGTAGAGGGAGTGAACGGTGACGGCGTAGGTGTTGTATGCCTTTGCGACGTCCTTGTGGAAGAGGGCGTGAACGCTCTCGAAGAGAGAAACGGCCTCGAGCATAAGCTCAAGTCCACCGTGCTTGTCACCTCGCTGGATGGTAATCTTTCCGGCCTCCATGGTCTCCTCAGCGGCAGCGCTCTGTGAAGAGAGAAAGGGACACAAGGGAGTGTGTGTGAATTAGTGATCATGTCAGAAGGCAGACGAAGATCAAAGACGCACCGAAGCTTCAGCGTCCTTGACGATGGGAACGAGAGCGATAACATCCTCGGGGACAAAGGAAGTGGTCCTGCCAGCGTTCTTGTTGGCCTTTTTGTTGACGACCTTCTTGCCTGCAGGCTCGGACCCATTGGCGACAACGGCAGTCTGCCCCTCAGACGACGACGATGAGGTAGCCTCGAACTGGTAATCCCTGGCGGCGAGCTGGAAACCGAATCTGGTGGCCAACTCTCGGACGATCTGCCTCTTCTTGAGACCCTTGACGAGGTAATCGGTGGGAAGAACGTATCGGAACCTGCTAGCGACCTGATCGGCGATCTCGCTTCGAAGCGACTCGGGGGTGAGCTTGGTCCAGTCGGACGATCGGTTCTCGCTGACGAAAGGAGAAGGCTCATAGACGGGCTTGGGGGAGGCCTCTAGGGAGGATCCAACGAGGCAGTTGAGGAAGTGGGAAACGACGGCAGAGTGCTCGTCGGGAAGGAGACCTCGGACGAGACCTCGAAGGATTCGCTTGGAGGCTCGGAAGACCATCTCTTGGTAGAGAATGACCTAGAGAGATGATGAGAGCAAGGTGGAGATATATTCAGCCAGACGTCCTAGGCACGGCTCAACGACAACTGAGCGAACGTACCTGAAGGGCGGTGAGACCACCGATAGCGTCTGGGTTGGCGTTAGCGAGTAAGACTCGGTCGTTGTTTGCGGCGATCATTCCGATGTACCTGAAGGAGCAAGACAAGTCGCATGTTCAACTCGATCCTTCTTGATTGATCCTTCTTGGTTGCCTCTAGGCAAGACAACCTGACGACTAACCTCATGTTGATACCCTTCTTGTGTAGAGATTTGGTGAGGACGGTTCCATCCGCGATGGTATCCCTTCCGGTCAAGACCTCAGCAACGAAGCTGGGGATAGCGACCTGCCTGAGGAAGAGACTGGCGTCCCTAACAGCCTTGACGCTCGGGTCAGACTCATCGGTGATGTCACTGGGTTCGAACTTGGGCGAAACGTCCTTGGCGGTCGATCCCTTGGGAACAAAGGGCTTCTTCTCGACGAAGGCGTCTGGGTTGAACTTGAGGGAGAACGAGGTGGTCTCGGGTCCGGCAGGGGTGATGGAGGTCTCTCCGTTGGTCTTTCGAACGAGGATGTCTCCGTTGACTTGCACGACGATCTGGTCTTGGTCCTTCTCCTCCGGGGCGGCGGCGGCAGCATCAGTGGTTTCGGTTCCATCCTTCTCCTCCTCCTTTTTGTCTTCAGTCGATCCCTCAGCGGCTGCAGGGGCAGTCTCAGACGATGCCGAGGCACCGACCGTCTCCTTCTGCCTCTTGGAGGCGATCTCGGTGGCCCACTTCCTGAACTCGGTCTCCCAGAAGATTGAGAGAAGCTCGGGTCGGAGCAAGACGAGTCGATGGGGGTAAGGTCCGACCTCCTTGCCAGCGGGGACCTCCTTGTCGGCATCCTCGGGTTTGGCGGCTCCGGTCCTCTGCATGACGTTAGAAGAATCGTAGGCGGCTCCTTCGAGATCTTGCTGGAGGAACTCGACGTCGACTGGGGAGAGTCGGAAAGCGTCCAGAATGTACTTCCTTCCGTCGGTTCCGTTGAGACCCTTGACCTCGACGGAGGACCAGACTTTGACGGTCTCACCATTGTCGCCAGACTTGACATCGTGCTCGGCGAGGCGGAATCCTTCGGCAACCTTCTCCATCAGCGAGTGGAAGGGGGCGGTCCATCGAACGACGTTGGGTCCGGCTTCCCAGTCGGATCCGTAGACGATAAGGTGGTTGTCCTCCTTGGTGGACTTGGAGTCAGTTGGGGACTCGGTCGAGGGCTCCTCGGTGGCGTCTCCGTTGATGGCAGCTGGGGTTTCCTCGTCCCTTCGTCGGAAAATTCCAGGCAAGAACGACTGGCAGACCCATCGCTCACCAGCCCAGTCGACGACGGTGTGCCCGAGGAGGCAAGCTCCCTCGACATCGAGCTGGTTGAGGGCCTTGATACCGGCAGCGTCCTTTCCGCAGGCGACGTGAGCGGCCTCGTCGGCTCCGAGATGAGAGAAAGACTCGATCGAATCGACACCCTTGGTGTAGAAGACGTTGTGGTGGAGCCACATGTGCGAGGATGATGGTTCGTGAGGGTTGAGAGGTTGGACGTCTCCTCGCTGAAATAAAAGAAGGATGGTGATCACGTTGGTCAGCCAGAGATAAGGAGATGAAACAATACGACAGTGGAAGGCACAGATTGATTTCAAGGGCAGGACAACGTACAGAGATAGCAAGAGCGCCTCTGACGCAAACAGCTGTGAACTCGGCTTGGATTCGAGCAAGGTTCTTCTCTCGGAGGACTCGCTCCTGCATCGTCTCCCTCGACATCTCTCTCGACTGCTGAATCTCATCGTTCCAATCCCTAGCACCCTCGAGTCCCTCTGGTCCGACAGCTCCAGAGTGAAGGAAAGCGGCCTGCTGCCTCAGTGGGTCGGCAGCGATCGTCGACGTGGGGTTGGTCAGCCAAGGAGCGGCGGCAAGGGCCTGGGTAATTGGCGAGATGGCGAGGGCATCTCGTCGAGAATCCGAAGGCTCTCCGAGAACGAGCTTGACGAAAGAGTCGGTGAAAGCGGGGGAGAGACCATGAAGCAGGTCGAGGAGAGAGTGACAGGTGTGGTCCTTGGGGCTGGGTCGGGGGTTTGGGTCGAACGAGACAGAGGTCGACTTGGATACGAACCAGCCTCGAACAGTGCAAGTAAGCTGAACGGACTCTCCCTCGAGTGTGGTGACGGTAAGGTAGAGAAGGTGTCCCTTGGATCGGTACTGGGCAGGAGGTGGGTTCCAAGGAGAGACACCAATCGACTTGAGGCAAGCCGATGGGGAGATGGACTCTGAAGCTCGCGGGTGGAAGTTGGCGAGAGATGTAGATGACCAGGGTTCACTTTCAAAGTCAGAAAAGAGAGGCTTGTCGTCTGGAACAAGCTTGGAGGTAACGCGGACAGGGGCGGTCTGCTGGGGGGTAGATCGAGTGGACTTCTTGCCAGCCTTGCCTCCCTTGGAAGGAGCGGATCCATTGGTTTGAGTAGTCTGCTTGGGAGCTAGATGAAAGGACGCCGATAAAAAGATGAGTCAGGTTTTGTATCGATCCAACTACTCGACCCTCTCGATCTATCGTCGCCTGACTCACCCTTCTCCTCGCTCACAACAAGACCATCTCGAACCTGCTCGTACATCGAAGCTCCTTGGCTGACAGCGAAGTCGGTGGCGACTTGAGCATCGGAACCGGTGTTGAGGTACTCTCTCAGCCTCAAGACCTGCTGACGAGCGTCAGTCTCCGAGAAGGGCTCTGATCAAGGCGCAAGCGGATTTGTTACATCAGTCCGAGAACCTCGTTGCCAGATTGGGTTCACCATGTAAACGTTCGACCCAAGAGGTTTGACAGACTCACCTCGAACAACCTCTAGAACCTTTTCCTCGTTCTCTCGACCCTCACCGCCAAAGACCTCTCCGATCTCGATGAAGTCGCTGAGCTTCTCTCCGATCCTAACCTCGAGACCCTCCCGACCCTTATTAACAACTTCTCCTTTGGCCTTTCCACCCTCGGTCACTGGGAGTCGAAGGGAGAATGGACCGAGCCAGTAGCCTGAAGGAGAGTCCTGGACCTGGACTCGGATGTCCTGCATGATGTCCATGACGCTGGAGTTGATGGTGAGGGTGGTGTTAGGGGATGTGGGTTTCGATGAAGAACCCTTCTTCGTAGCGGGCTCGTCGTCGGAAGACGGGACAGGGAGGTAGGCAGAGGTGTGAGTAGGAGTTGGAAGTCGGATCGTGATAGGGAAAGCGACTGTTGTTCTCAAGGAGAATAGAAGAGAATTTCAGGCATGTAAGAGTGGAACAGAGAGAACAAGAGGGAAAGAAGAGGCAGTAAGGAAGTCAAGAGCCGACATCGACGCCAGCAGTCAGCGGGTGTCCATATGCCGAGAATCAGACTGAACGTCAGAGACTTACACTCGGCAGCAGCATCAGCGGCTACTTCCTCCTCGGTCTGCTGCTTCTCGGTGGAGGGGACTGTAGGCGAAGAAGCAGCGTCGGCAAGGGGAGAAAAGGGCACGAGCGGAATGAAGTAAAAGGAAGCAAGCAGCGTTAGTTGATAGTTTCGCTCGCTCTAAAGCTGCTGTGGTCATCTTTCCCATGGGACAGAAGTAATCGACAATGGGAGCTTTCATCGCAAGCACTCAAAGGTGAAGAGAGTTGTGACGAGGCCCCCTCTTCTTGACTGCTCGCTCTCCCTTTCGGTGGCCAATCGGCTTCTCGGTAGTTCATAGATGCTTCGCCACGTGAAAGAATACAAAGGACCGTCAGGATCAGGTACGTACCATCGTCGTTAACCTCTTCCTGTTGGTTGGTGGGTTCGGTCGGAGCCATGATTTGAGATTTGGTGGACAAGTCGAGATTCGAGCCGATGGAAGGAGCGGGGATTGAAGATTGTTTAAGATCTCAAGGTTGGTAATCGAACAGCAAAGGCGGTACTCGAATGAGCCGATGAGTGCTGGGTGTATGTGGGGGAAGGTGGGGTTGGAAGGGCGAAGAGGTGGTGAACGTCCAACTTTTGCCCTACAAAAATCGAGCGGCTTTCGGCACTACGCCTTTCGGATCGGATCGGCTATCGATCCTCGTCTCCATCAGTCTCATATCCTCAGCCTCGTATGCCTTCATCATTGACATCTAATCTAGCATTCACAACATATCTATCCCATCTACTGTCCGTCGAGAACCTGCTCGACTGTCTTTTTCGACTCGACTACACTCTTGACGTCCGCAAGCACGTCGTCAAACGTCTGGAACCTACACACCCGACGATCAGTCAATCCAAGGACACAGTCAGACGATCATGAGCGGAAGTCAGGTATGAAGGGCAATCGAAAACAATCCAGGAACACTAACATCTTGTGCTTGATCGAGTTCTTGGTGCAGAACGCAGCAAGGTCGTTTTCTCCATCTTGCTTGTCTTTGACAAAGAGGCAGTCGGCGTGGGATGCTGCAGAAAGATCACTGACACCATCCCCCATGAAAAAGAGCGTTGGCTTCCCTGGCAGGGCGGCATAGGGGAGGATCGCCTTGCTCTTGTCGTGACCAAAGTGACTGGAGGGACGGATAAGCAAGAGGATAAGCTGCGGCCTCCATACGATGCAGGATACAGAAGCGGAAACCATTCAGCTTACCTTTCTGGATGACGGAAAACAATCTCCCAAGTCTCTCCTTTCTGAGCCTCGTCGGTGAACTTGACGTCGTTGGCGATAATCTCCATCTCCTTGGCTTCCTGCTCTCCCAACAGCTCGCTAAGTACCGCTCGAATCAAGGGTTCCATTCCAGAGGAGACAATGATGACAGGAACCCCGTGAGCCTTGCACCAGAGGTAGAACGACTTGAATCCGGGATCGAGCTTGATGTTTTGTCGCAGGACAGAGGCGCATTCAGCGAAGGGGGTCTTGACCGAGCTGAGCATGTCTCGGAAAGAGTCTCTGCAAGGTGAATACCACAGCAGATATAAAGTGTGATTAGTACTTGGAGGTACCAGTACAGGGGAGCAAGGGTAATCAAACGAAGGGGAAGTTTGGGAACGGACCGGAAAGACATGCGATCGTGCAGGACTTCGAGGTTAAGCCTACGCCTCTCGGATTTTCCGAAACCGAGATCTGACGACGAAGCAGATCGAAACGGGAGGTCAAGCAAGGGAAAAGAGATAACATCAGGTTCGGGCCGTGATCGAATAGGAGGGATGACGCAGCTCACTATCGGTGAGATCTGAGTGAGTGAGGTAGCCAGGAGAGACATCAGTCTGAGGAAAGAGAGGTAGTTGAGTTCCTAGTTGATCATCTTACAGTCGTTGGAATCCATGTTGGTACTACATTTGGCGGAGGTAGATGAGAACAGGAAGATGAGCAATCCGTCAGGTGCTCGCTCGGTCTGCATGAACATACATGGTTCCATCCCAGTCGGACTGACAAGAATGAGAGCAACAGTCAGAATCTAGGTCGCCAATGACTAGCTGAGCTGAAGGAATTGAAGCTCACGAGAACAACGCTGAAGAGGGGGAAGAGAAAGGAGGAGGGAGGTGAACGAAAGAAAAGTTGTATGAGTCTCGACGGCAAGGAACTGGAAGGGATAGACCGTACATACAAGGGGGCTTTCTCGTGCAAAGGAGGGTAGGGTAGAACAGACATGACGGCTGAGGGATGTGAGGAGAAGGAAGGAAATGAACGTTCGGGCAGGATCCGGGGCAGGGGGAAATCGAGAGGTAACGGACGAGAATATTTATGATTTTATACTGATGATCGGTAGCAAGATCGACCGAGCGAGGCAGCTCAACATACTGAATGCAGACATGATATTCTTCCTGCCTCTTCAACAAGCAGGAGCAAAATGGGACAGAGAAAAGTCAGGTCACCCCTCATTTCCGTCTCGACCTACTTGGACTGCAAGATCCCCTGTGCTGTTCAACGTTCCAACGTCCAGCATCCCGTCATGTCCTCTCCCTTTGCTTCATCATCATCGTCATCATCTCAACCAGGGCCATCTCGTCCGATGCCATCGTCTAGACCACCGAAACCACCAAAGGCACCATTCATCAGACGCTATCCTTTCCTCGCATACGGCATCCCCTTCCTCGGTATCGTAGTCGGCAGTTCTTTCTTTCTTACCTCCTTCACCGATCTCAGGTGAGTAACTTATCTCTTGTCTCCCACTCGTGTGTCATGTCGCTAACGACCTCCGCTTGCGATTCGACAGATACAAGGCCAGAGATTCGAAACGATCCTACGTAAGTCACGGAGCCCGGGTCGTCTTGAATCGCCTAGCATTTATCATTGACTCAAGTTGACGATCTTTTCTCTCAATCAACGGCACTCCCCAGACGAATCAGGCCAAGTTAGATCAGGAGAGGGATGAAAGTAGTCGAATCGACATCCGAAAGGCGTACTTTGTTCGTCCACCATGTCCTGCTGAGAATCTGTGATCATATATCATACTCCAACTACAGTGATACTGATACGGCAACACACTTCTCTCTTTTGATCGATCCCTGGTCGTACCTTTCGAACCCTCACCCTTGCTTCGCCCTTTTTCGCCCTTCTCCCTCTTCCTCGAGACTTAGGAGGAAGCTTACCGCGCACCCGAGCCCAAAGCGTTCCACAAAAGTTCCATCATCATCGACGCCTCTGGTACCCCCGTCCAAATGGTTGACAAGCCTGTGAAATCCCTTCGAAACTACCCCAACTTTGTAGCCAAGACAAAAGACGACCCAGATATATTTGAAAAGATGGCATCGAAGGATCCGGACGATTGGGACATCGTGAGAGTACCGAGACCGGAGGGTGTGGCCGAATGGGGAGAGCTTGAGAAGACGTGGGAGGAAAAGAAGGCGTTGAGGGAGAGAAAGCTCGTTTGATGGATTGATGCGATTGTAGTCGAGAAGGAGAAGACATTATATCGGTTGGGCTATCTGATGTGAGACCTGACTGATTGATGTGTAGCGTGATGTGATGGAGCAAGAGGACGGGAGCAAGAGGGCGACGTTCGATTCAGCAACGATTCCAGATATTCGGGTCGACACCCTGAAACTGAATCCCCCCTAACCTCCCCCTTCCACTCCCCAATCCTTCACATTCTTCTCAGCCACCACCACCACCGCCGCTCTCTCCAATGTCCATCATATCCTCGAAGCGTCTCAGTCTTCTCATCACAGCCGCTACTTGTCTCGCAGCCATCATCATGATGTGAGTACAACCGAGGATTCTTGGTCGAGTCTCGCGAGAGACCTTCATCCTTTCGCTCCCTCATCTCCAACTCCAACTCTCATCGGCTTACTCTGATCAACGAATCAACGTATATATACTAGTGTCAGCATATCTGCGTCATCTATCAGCACGCTCAGTTTCGTCAAATTTCATTCCTCGAATCAACCATCAGCAAAACCACCACGCACGAACCCTTTCAGTCTTCCAGGCCTCGTTCTCGGGCGACCTCCGAATCCTTCCTCCCGACCTCATCCAGACGATGTATACGAGCTGTATGACGAAGTCCGTTGGATTTCTCTGACGGAATCAAGTACCCTAAGGCGAGAACTTCGGGGTACGCCCTCGAAGCTCAGCAAAAAGCGACAAGAAGAGAAGAGCGAGAACCTGATGAAGGATCTCAAAAGAGCTTTGAGTGGAGAGGACGAATGGGAAGATCATGTGTCGAGTTGGGATTGGGCAAAGAACAAGACGTAGGTTTGATAATCGCTGCTTCCTCGTCCATGTGATGCCGAATTCGGGAAAGTGATGTGATATGGGGGTTGCTGACATCTTGCTTCTTCGCTTTACATACATCAGCATCCTTACCATCGGAGACTCCATCAACAGGAACAACGTTGCGGCTCTCTCGAGACATCTTGGTCCTGCAGTGAAACGAGCCAACTTTCAATATCAAGACTCAGCGGGTAAGTCAGTCGCCGCTCGTTCACTCAGCCGATGCCAACTTAAAAGAGGTATGTTGTGCTGAGCTCACCATCTATACTTTAGGGAAACAATTCGGACAGAGTCAATGGATGGGATCAATTGATATACCTCAGTTGGAACTCAAAATGTCCGTAACCTGTTTGAACGAGATCCCCCACCATTCAACAGCCTCTCTGACTTCCTGTGTTCTCTTTCGATTGATCTTACTACTTAGAGCCAATTGGTTTCATCAAGGTCTCATCGAACAGGACCTCTCGAACTTTTATCAAACTGAGAAAGGACCTGAGAATGCCCCTCAACGATTCGAGGACAAGTTGACCGACGTCTTCCTTCCATCTATCCTTCATCCAAACGGCTTGGCGGATCGCATCCCGGATCTGATTGTATTCGAATCGTGAGTGCTTATAGGGAGTTTCGATGGGTCAATCCCATGTGGGTTTAGTCGTCATGTTCATTCGTGCTCAATACCATCCCTGCTCACTTTTCCTCCCTTCTGGCAGTTTATCGTGGGACCTTGTCTTTCTTAATCGACTCTCGATGATAGGCAAAGACGCCAGACATCAAGGTCGACCGTTAGATGATATCGAACTCGAGTTTTATCGAGGTCGACTCGTCACTGTCCTCGAGTTACTCAAAACGACTTTTTCTACGTCCAAGGTCGCTTGCTCATCTCAAGATGGATTCTGATCCAGTCTATGTGCTAGCTTGAAGCCGTATAAACTGATCGATGCCTATCTCTATATCATCCCCCTGGTTTCACAGATTGTCATCCAAACTCCTCATCATGGTTCAAGATCAGACTCCCACGTCTTTGGTCCACTTCGAGCCTTCCAACAAGTAAACCGCTTCTCTATCACTTGATTCACACTTGCGTTTCACTCCCCCAACTAAACTTTCCACTCATCCTACCCCAGCGACAAGCCATCAAAGCAGCCTCTATCCAAACTGGACTCCCTCTCTTCGACTGGGGCCGAGTCGTTTCGCCTTTGACGAACGATCTGCAGGATGGTTTACATTTCAGACCTTCAGCAGCTACTTGGCTCTGGGGAGAGATGGTACGTGCCATGTCGTTCCCTGTCCCAAGCCTTCAGGTTTCTTAAGTGCTGACCAGTTGTTCTCTTTTGATCATCTTGTATCTTCTCTCATCACTCAATCTAATTTCCACTCGGCATCTGCGCAAACTTCTATTGTTCTCTCTACAAGGCTCTGTACTACCTTCGTTCGACAACCGAATCACCGTCGTCAATCTTTTCATCGTCTTACGGTATTTCCTCGCTCGACGACAGCAGTGAGAATAGTGCCGAGGTGGAAAGAGTCCCTCTAATCACTCAGGAGGAATTGCTCGAATCGTATCGTACGAAAGACAAGATTTGGCATGAAGCTCCGAACTGGTGAGAGGGCATGGCTGGATGGCTGGGGTGTGAGGCTGTTGCTTGGCTGCCTGCTTGGTTATCTGCGATTGGTACCTATTGATGTGTATGGTCTGGTACGAAAGACCTCGCCTCGCTTAGCAGAAGACCTGAAGAAGGAACTCTTGGTTTCAAGACCGTCTTCCGGCCCGCATCATCCGGATCAGTCGATCATCGATCGTCCACCTGCCAGCACCAATCCGCCAGCACCAATCTGCCAAGGAACAATCTGCCAGCGAATCATCATAACGTTTTTCAAACGACCAAAGTGTTTCTCTCCCTCTGCTTGCTTCCATCATCCATTACAACCCATCCAACAACTCGACTCATACGATGACGACCATCGACAAGACGATCGATCTCTCAACGCTTTCTTACCATCCTGATTTTGGATCATGCAAGCATTCCATCTCCAACGATGGGTCTTCTATTTCCCTCCAAGTACGCGTGTCTCGGATCTTCATTTCCCTGATCCTAGATCTTCTTCTAACCTGGAACTATCATTCATCGTCGTCACCTGCACCGTTGTCACATTCCATCTTCAATTCCGTTTGATACCTTAATCCGTTCTGTTCAAACCTAGACAAACCAAAAGACCGATTGGTGGAGAACCGACACTGAATGGAGATCTTCAGGTCCTCTGCTAGGACTTGAACTTGAGGAAGATAGGGTGAATTGGAAGATGCAAGTCGAAATGGGTGGAGATTGGAAAGATCAAGTCCGTCGGGTTCATTTGTTCATCCATCCTCTCAGATTTTCTCTTGAAACATCACGCTGATCGGTACCTTATCATTCTCTCTGATTGATTGTCCCATCCTTGTCGACCACGATTCATCAGTAGTAAGCGAAAGATGATGATCCATAGATTGGCTAGTTGATTTATTTGCTGAATGACATTCGTCCTGACCGATACACCCTTAACGCTCACAAGTGATCAGGCGACGATGATGATCTATCAATCCAAGGAGAGATGGATCAAAGCAGGAATCGAGGTGAGCTTCTTTCCGACAATCGAGAATCCTTCCTATCATATTGTGAATTGCGCTCGTACACAACGAACGTTGGACGCCTCTTGTCATGTTCCTCTGAAAAAAAAAAACAAAAAAAAAAACAATAATACATCGTCAAATCCTTGTGCTTGCCCCTCCTCTTTGCAAATCTGCAGTACACAGAAGACAAACCTTGGTTTTCAGCCGTCGTCAATCATCCTTTTTCCGATTGGTCTCTTCTCCCGACTTCACCCTCTCCTCTTCCAACCTCCGCCTACTCTTCCTTCGAGATTGAGCGGATGGGCCCGAGAGTCAAGGTTTCTGCTAAATTGGGCAAGGAAGGTTGGATAGTGATTCGAGATGTCGTCAATTTCTTCGATGGAAGTGATGGTGATGGGAAACTCTGGGTTGGTCTCATGGGCTGCAGTCCACTTGGGGATGGGACTGAGGTGAGGTTCAAGAATTTGAGGTTGGAATGAGAAGGCTGTCGTCGCGCGGTCATCGGTCACAAGGATACGAGGGAAGTTCACATCATCGCTTCCAAATTCGGCCGGTGATAGGAGTGATCTCTGCTTCTACCTCGCAACGACCGCTGTTGAGGATCTTCCCTTCGTCTCGCTATCATGTTCACATTGTTGATCATCGCCTTTGACTCCGTGCACCCTCCATTCGCGCTTGAATCTTCTCTCGCGTCTTCTTGTCTCCTCTCTTCTTGTCTTTTGGGTTATATTGACTGAGCAAATTCTCCCAAGTTCTTAAACGCCACGGATCAGGAGGAAAGAGAAAAGGGAGCGAGTTCAGTCCAGCCAGAGTCACATTTCGGTGTGCGAATCATGGAACCACTTGCGATCTCTACCAGAAGATGAAAGGAATTCGCTCGCCAGCCAGAGATGGTAAATAAACAAATAAAAACGTCATGATGTCTCATGCAAAGCTTCACTTGTCGCCAACGATGGTTGACACCGTCCCAGATCATGCTCGATGCGTCAACTGCCCCCTTGCATCGAGCGAGGCATCTGGCAACATCTGGGCTTGTCGGAGTTGATTATCATCAAATTCGCGATTTAAAAGTCAAGGGGAAGGCTCCCGGATTCTGGAGGGAATTTGGTTCCGCGTCGTCTTCCTTCCCCTTTCCAGGAGTCGGGTCTGGATCGTCGGTCTCTTTCTTTCTCGATCGCTTTTAAATCCTCCTCCCCCCTCTCTCGAGCCATATAAAGATCCCAAGGGATGAAACCTTGGAGCTGCCTACGTCGTCACAAATGTTGACACCGGACGTTCTAACGACCTCCTTCAAGCCCCCCCCCCACCCCCCCCCCCCCCCCCCCCCCCCCCCCCCCCCCCCCCCCCCCCCCTTCCCCCTCTTTCTCTCCCACTTTCCCATCCACTCCATCATCGCTGAGATCGGTAGCTCAAACGCAACATGTACTCTTCAGATGATAAAATCATGATAACCCATGCCGTCTTTGGGGGGCTCGTCGGGGTTGTATTCTTGCCTTTGGCAGTTGTAAGTAGCATCGCCTCCCCCTTTCCTTTATGTCGTTTAACATTGACTCATCATCGGTCGATACTCAACTACCATCATCTATCCCGTTACGATCACTTCCCTGACTTTCTCTATCCAATCCAATCCTCGCCGATCATCAAGCTCGCTGCTCGATGGATCAGAACCTTCTACCCTCGCTGGGTCCGACTTCACTACGCAGTCATCATCGGTCTAGGCGCTACAGGAGTTACCATCGCGTTCGCAACAGGCTGGGCTCACGTTGGTGATGCTGCATGGGGTGAAGAAGACCATCATCGATGGGGTTTGGCCATGTTCATCGTCGTCTGGATTCAAATCGCTCTGGGTACCCTAGTCAGTTTAAGCAAATCTTTCTTCCACTATAACCCCTCATCCTTTTTCCGATCGTTTGCTCCCTCGGATGTTCACCCTTCGTTCAGTCGATTCGATGATGTCTAACTCTTGAGGATTTTTTTTTTTCTTTCCTTCTCGTCGTCGTTCCGAAAGCTTCACACCGTTCATCCACCTAACATGCCTCAAATCAAACAAAAACCTATTCAAAATTGGCTTCACCCAATCTTTGGCCTCATCATCCTCGCTATCGGTTACATCACCGTTTGGACAGGAATAGATCTTTGGCCTGAAGCAAGTGATCTTCCACCGGTACCTAAATCGGTCAAGGTCATTTACTGGGTCTTGCTTGGAGTAAGCCAGTGATTTATTAACGGTTTAATCAACTTCTGGTGCTGCTCACTGACGATCATCATCATTACCATCCTTTTTTTTTTTTTTTTTTTTTTTTTTTAAAAGGTGTTCGTTGTTGGTTATCTCGCTGGTTTGAGTCTTCTCCCTCGGCAATTCAAATTCGAGCAGCAGAATCAAGCGACGGAGAGGGAGAAAGGTCTTGTCTCGAGGGACTCGGACTAGTCAACTTTCGAGGCTGAAACAGGCCGGCGATGTGCATAGGGAAATTAAAGAAATCTGACTTAACTCTTTACTGGGTATACCATTCCCGTCCCATGCTTGTGTAATCTCTTTTCTTATTCCAATCTGTTGTCTACCTTCTACTTCTCGATCATCCGCCCCCCGGCGTCACTTCTACCACGCTCTCGTATAAACTTATTCGCTACTCGTTCGCTCTAAAGATGGACCATCCTGGCCTTTGATTGTTCCACCTATCCTTCTGTCTGGCTCTCTCTCTCTCTCGTCTTGTTCACTCGATACACGAATGTCAAGTAATATCCGTCTCGAGGAAGGGATATAAAAAAAACCAGAAACAGAAGAGAGAACGTGCAAGAAACGGGGCATTATCGCGATTGGTGCAAGCCCTTAAAGAGGAGATCGCCACTCTCAAGGGCGCTTAGCGTCGTTTGTTTAGTCATGTCCAGCTGATCTGGGGCGAGGGTGTTGGCTCTAGGGTCGATGATGACGGAGTGGACACTGATGACGAGGTCAACGTGCAGGAGGACGAGATGGCTGCCGAGCTTCGTGATTGAGCAGGTACGATTGTTTATGAGAGCTCCGGGCAGTTAGGCTGCTTTCGGACGGTCCACAAACGACGTTCATGCTCATGTTTCGGACTCAAAATCGCGATTTCAGGTCGAGAAACGCTTCGAGACGAAATGTCGCGTTCGGACGTGCCCAAACAGGCTGATCGAGGAGGAAGAGATGCATCGTATGACTTTCAGAAGCACAAAAAGTATGCCCAAGCTTCCAACCTAAGAAGAAAACGCAGATTGACGACCGCCGTGCCTGAATCCTCTCCTCCGTTGGACGCTTGTCTTGAATCACCCTTCCACTCGGCCTTGAACCCTCACGCTTCCGTATTCTCTCGTTGGCGCCTTCGTATCATCACTTGTTGATTTTTTTTTATTTTTTTTTTAGCAAAGGTACTGACGAAGTCAGCGAGCGAAAACGTCCTGACCATTCTTTCGGTAAGGGAAAGGCTCAGACCGGAGAGGACTCAGAACCGAACTCTTCCTTTCCCCTTTCCTGATGTCCCGTCTTCCTTCCCCCTGTCACCCCCTGTCCCTGATTACGTTCCCTCGTCGTCCTACCGGGATGAGGTTTCCGGACAGCCCGAGAGGATTTCGCTCAATCGTTATATTTGGGCGTTTTACACCGCAAAACATTTCGATCTTCCACGTTGAATTCTCTCTTTCCTCATCAAGCACCTCTGTGGCCGACCAGTCGTACCTGTGCTAAACTCTTCTACGCAGGAATTCGACCATCTCTCGGCTTGTCGTTCGGCATTCAGCCGAAAGCGATGTCCTCTCCACCTCTTTCTGGCCGCGTTTCAGCACCTCCAGTCGAATCCGTCCCCGTTCCTGATGGCGAGACTCATGCTCCGCTCAACGCCATCCACACTCCGCCCAGCACTCCCACCAGAGCTCCAAAAATTCGACCCCTTGCCGTGCGAGCTCGCGGTGTAGCACCCATGACCCCTTGCCCGACTCCCCCTTCTCTTCAACGCTTCCTTCTATCTCCTCCTTCGCCGGCGGGATCATCATCGGCAGGTACTGTCCAGGTCAAGAGCAGATCGAGTCCCGCCTCTGACTCTCCGTTGCGACTCGGGGAAGACATCTTGTCCCTAACCGTCGACGGCGGGCCGCGAGGAGGCGGTTCCAACATCCCTGGTGCCCTCGGGTCAAGCTGGGAAGATCGCCTCACGAGAGGATACCCTGATACTGAAAGTGACTACCATACTCACTCTCTCCATCGACATGACCGACCCAAGGCGAGTCTCGAGTCTCTCTCAACCACTTCACAACCCTCGATGATCTCCTCAGCGTTCCACTTTCCCCCAACGTGGAGCCAAAACCCCTCGACTACAGCCAATGATGGATCAACGGTATCTCCACCTTCACCAACTTCATCGTCATCGTTCTTTCCTACCAAACAAACCCCCTCGCCGCCTCTTAACAGCCCCTTCCGCACCCTCTCTCATGCTTCCAGGCGACAAAACCATCTCGTACCCAAAGATCTTCGACGACCTTCTCTTCCAGCAATGCAACGACATCAATCTGCTCCTTCGACCTGTCGCCTCCGGTCATTAACCAGTCCAGCTCGACAACACGGGCCAGTTTCATTCCTTCCTTCTCGCATCGTTCCCAACATCCAAACAACGGATGAAATCGATCCCTCGAACCAGTTGCCATCTTCATTTCATCATTGGAATGACGGATATGGTCAAGGAGGACGCTTTGGTTTAGGAATTTCTTGTACAAGTGCCGCTGCTGCCTCTGCTGCTGCTGCTCCTCATTTGACCAATCAATACAGGAGAAGAACATCATATCCTTCTACGCTTGCTTCATCTTCCATCCAGCTCCTAACCGAGGTCGACCCAACAGACGACAGGACGAGGTTTCCAGTGATTTCCTGTCCTCAACCCAGTCCCAGCTCAACCAGCGTCATCGACGGCGATAGTCATCGCTCGCCCTCGTCACCTTACCCCTCTTCCGCGAAGTTCCTCCTCCCTACGAACGTCACGACCATCTCAACACCCGTCACACGGTCGAATGATCTGACGGACTTTGGCTTCATCCCCGCTCGTGTTCTAGCCTCTTCTGCTTCTTCTTTGTCAACGACGACGACGAACTGTCCTCTTTCATCATCAGCTTCCGAAACAATCACCTACTCATCCTCTTTGACCTCTCAACCTTTCCTGAATCGACAGAAGAAGCAAGGAACTAGTTCATCAACATCATCATCGACAACTTCAAGTCCTTCCAACATCTCTCCTCCTCTGTCTATGATCTTCACGTCATCTTCTTCCTCCGTCCGTCTGAATGATGATGCATCGAAAATAAACGATGATCGTAACGAAGATGATGACGACGTCAACGACCACCACCACCACCACCACCACCAACATCCTCCTCATCATCATCTCAACCAACCAAGTTTCGACAAAGTGACGGTTGTCAACAATCTGAATGATGACGATCAAATCAAAAGGAAGAGATCAGTCGAAGGATCAGAGAACGCACTCGGTTTACTCGTCTGGGGTCATGTTGACACGCCGAGAGATCAAGTTTCGAATCCATTTGACCTCTCCTTTGTCGATCTCGGCGAAGAAGGTTGATGGCGATGATGATTGAGGGGAAGAGGAGGCAAGAGAAGGGGGGGGGGGGGGGGAGGGGAAGAAGCAGATATCAACGTATTCTACTATATATGACGTCTACGGGGAGGTAACGACAAATCGGCCAATTTTTTCTTTCTTTCTAGATGAGCTTTTTGCATCTCTTCTTCTTTGTGTTGAGAGTTCTTTTATGTTGAGAGAGAGAGAGAGAGAACGAGAGATATGACCGAAGGAGAAAGTTTATTTAGAACCCGACAGGACGTTGAGGGAGACAAGCTTGGATAGATGTTGATGGTTAATGTAAGGTAAGGTAAGGCAAGGGGTCGATGAAAAAAAAAAAAAAAAAAAAGAGATACAAGAACACGCAAGGACGACAAGAGTTGAAGGATGAGATCACCCAAGTGGGAAGGAGGTAGGGGAGGAAAGATGGGATGAAAGGTGAGCGAAGGGAGAGAAAGAGGGAAGAGGCAGAGCGGTATGATGAATTCGAGGGTATATTGCAACATGGCAGACAAAAGAGGAAGAGTAAGACAGGGACGAGGCGAGCAGCTAAGGGATACAAAAGCAATGACGACGACAATCCAAGAGAGCGATGAAGGACTTCCAGACTGAACGAAAGAAGGAAAAAAAAATTCTCAAATCGCAAACGATTCGTCATTTCGATCGGTCAATTCAGGTGGGATATCCTTCATGCCGTAATGAGGACTTGACTCGACGAGATGAGTGGGTTGGTCATCATCTGGTGTCGCTGGATCTTGCATCGTTGACGATGAGGTGAACGACGAATTGGATCCGGACGAGGGAGAGGTGGCAGCATCGTAGCTGTTAGAAAGGCTTGAGGTACTATCTCGTGGGTGAGGCGAGTTGATGCCAGGGGTTCTGATAGAGATGGGAGTGTAAGGAGGTGAAGGGTAGGTGGTGGGACGTAGGTTTGAAGGCGTTGAGGGAGATTGTTCTGATGACGTCGTGCTTTGCTGAGGAGCAGCGTTGAGCGTGAACAGCGAAGAAGAAAGGGCAGCCGCAGGAAAGATCTGCACCGAGCTGAATTTGTCGTCGAGGAGTTCCTGTATGGTCAAGACAAGACGAATGAGCCTTAGTGGATGGATGGAATAAGATGCGAACGATCAGAGCCACTCGACACTCACCTGAAGTCTTGACAGTTCTTCGCCATCACAGTTGATTTTCCAGGAGAGATAGCTCAATAGTTCACGCTGAGACAGACGAAACGAAGCGAAGAAGATTCGAGTCAGCCTCAACATGCACAGCCCTGATGGAAATGTTGGGGATCGGGTTGCTGACCTCCATCTGATTGACTTCTGAGAGCTTGAAGAGGTCTTGCCCACAGACGGCCCAGCTCCGGTTAGAGTAGGTGTCGTCGCAGAGAGCCTTCGAGGACAACATGAAAGCAGAGAGCCAGAGTCGATGGCCGCTCGAACCCTTAGCAGAGGGAAACCTCGCCTTTAGGCGGGAAAGGAGGAGTAAAGCCGAGAGGATGACCTCGCGTGGAAGTCTTGCACGGTAGAGGGAGTATGCGATCTGATGGTTTGAATGAATCGCACGAGGAGGATGACGAGGAGAGCAGAGGAGGGCCAAGCGAAGAGAGGGGACGGAGAGGCAGACGTCAGCGGGGGTAGGGGAGGGAAGAGGCTCCTCCGGCTTCGTCCGGCTGAAACCTGTTCACTCACGAAATGACCGAGTGAGGGGGAACGTGAATCGGCTCTGGCTCTGGGGTACTCTGGACATGAAAAGAGGGAGGTGATCTATAGGACAGAGACGCCGTCAGCATGCCTGATGGAAAGACGGAAGACGGAAGGCGAGAGGTGAGAGGTGAGGGAGAGTACAACCGGCCGGAAGGGGGAGGGGCGAAAGCCGTTTAGTGAACCCGAGCCCGGGTCCTTTGTCTCTCCCCCGACGCGCCTCAAAGTGCCACGCCATCCCGACGAGTTTGGACTCACGTAGCGAGATGCTTGAAGAGAGATGATACGATGGCCATAGTACTGATCAGTTGGCTCGAGTGTAGACGACATGTTGAATGACGAAGTGGATCGGCAATGAGAGGCGCGGGCGGTGCAAGTGGAATCGGTTGGTTGAGAATTTTGGACTAAATGGGAAATTGATGTGGTGATATTTGGATAGAGTATATAGGAGGACGTAGAGGGGTTAGGAGAATGACAGGATGGAGGGGTGAATGGGGGGCAGAGAGGGATGAGGGTCGATGATGTGGGTGGGAGAAACCAGGGTGGACTGAAACGAGATGACGGCGCGGACGAAAGGAGCGAGAATTGGGGTCGGTGGTCGGTGTTTGGAAATGGATGATCTGCGAGAGACGATGACTCGCACGACGGATGGCTATCGCACGACTTGGGATCGTTGGTAGGGATCTCTTGAGGGATGAGGGACTAGTGTGGGCTGATAAGTCGTCGACGTTGGGGTCGGAAACACCAGAGAGGGATTCCGGACAAAAACGGGGAGTCCAGTGTTCTTGATTTTTATTTTCAACCTTTTCTTCCCCACTCTTCCTTTCCTCTCATCTTTAGCGGATCTGAACTTTGTGCCAACCCTTCTCTTGTATCATAACATCCCGGGACCACATCCCCTCCATCAACACAGTCCGAACGTCAGTAGACTCGATCGTGATCCCATCTCTCACCGCACATTCCATGACGGATCCTCTGTCAAGCCGTCCTCCCGTCTACCGTTTATCGGCGGATGGAAGGAAGAAATGCTCCCCTCAACGTAGGTGGGGGAGAAATCTCCGGAAGGGGACCTTCTTCCTTCCCCGGTCCGACATTTCTCAGTCTCGACTGAAATCACTCCCCCTTTCCTTCCCCTCTCCCTCACGTGGTCTCTTACGCCGGGAGCCGGCAGGGTCCCAACGTCCATCTACTGATGACGGGGTTAAAGGTGGATGCTTTTTCGTTTGGTTCACACGAGAACCCAATCCGATCGTCCCTCGTCTCTCGCTCTTCATTTTGCGGGGCTCAAAGGCGGGTAGAGTGCCTGTACTGAACGTTGGCTCAACATCGTCAACACCCAACGTCATATGCAAACGCCGTGAATGATTCAATCACAGCACAGCAAGGAGGTAGATAGAAGCAAAAGAAAGAAAAGAAACCTCCGTAAAACTACCCGTATAGCCTTCCGTCCCATCCCAACCCAGTCAACTCCTTCTACTTCCTCCGCCCTCCGGGATCCATTCGTCGTCCACACTCAGGTCATAGCCTCCCAGATCGTCGTCATCGTCATCATCGCTACCGCTTTCGAATCGCCTCGCTAGAATCTTGCTCGCCATCCTTCCCTGCCGAACCGGTCGTTTGGGTATCTCGTCCCAACTGTCAAGCATGACGGCTTCTGGAGGGGAAGATGCCATCCGGGAGGGTGAGGGTTTCGAGCGTTTGCTGACAGTTGCTTTGGTCAACTTTGTAGCTTTGGGTTTGGCCGAGGCAGGTTTGCTGCTGGTAGTGGTCGAGACCAAGGTAGGGTTGTTCACTCTCTTCTTGCTCGGACGAGACGATTCATCATCCTCGTATCGGTCGAACTCGTCTGTGCGATCGGCAGAGTCGTTTGCCGGATCAGGGATGATGTCGTCAAAGATGTTTCCCTCGCAAAGGCGGGAGAGTCCGTCATCCTTGCGAGATCGCTTGAGTTTGGAGAGGGGCTTCGAGGAAGAGGAAGCAGGGGGGCTGGCGGTGGGAAGCTCTTGATCGAGGGTTTCAAGGGGAAGAGATGATGGAGCTTTGCGAGATCGAGAAGTAGTGACAGGGTTGACGCTGTGGGTGGAAGTTGTCTTTTTGCGAGGAGGAATCGGAAGATCGTCGTCGATACAAGACTGTAACTCGGCGATTCTGCCAAGAAGTAGAGAGAATGGATGCCCTCAGTCAAGTGGACGAGAAGTTAAAGCAGAGATCGCAACGAAATTCTCACCTGTCGAGGACGTTGGTGTTGGATGGAATGAAATTCGAGGCCGACTTGTAAACCTCGAGAGCGAGCACTAGCTCTGATCGGTCGCAGTTCTTGTGTGCCCGGTCATGGTGCTTTCTGGCGGTATGGAGAAGCTCAGTCGCGGCAGCCTTGTCAGCTTGCAGTTTCCTAAAGACCGTTCGACAGGTGACGCGATTGAATGGGATAGACAAAAACAGGTCAGCAGGCTGACCCAAAGCGGACAGCAAAGGAGCTCTACGTGCATCTTGATCTCGAGAGTTTCCACTCGATCTTTGAGATCAGTTTTGGATGGAGTGGGCGGAGCAGCTTGAGAGGGCTTCTGCTGCTCGAGTTCAGCCAACTTCTTGGCGAGAGCTTGATCGACGAGGGCAGCAATCTGGTTGGGATGAACACAATTTGGAACACGATCAATCTCGGCGGGCATAGACAGAGATTTCATGTCGACTCACCCTAGCTTCCATGTCTTCCTCCTCAACAGCCGATACAGCCTTTCCTTTTCCCTTGACGCTAACGCCCTTGCCCAACGAGGGCTTCACATTGACCTCTATTCTCTGATTACCCACACTGCCCAGAACCGTTCTCTTGAGAGGTCGTGACGGGTTGACGGGTTCTGACGAGAGGGGAGCGGGCTTGGCAAAGGTAGCGTCGCGGAAAATGGGGACTTGTCGAACGGGTTTGGTGAGTGCAGCAAAGTGCGGTTTCGGGACGGGTTTAGATTCTACATTTGAGGATGAATCAGACTGAGTGAGTCTAGACAGGGGTCATAGAGCTCAGTACGATAGCATCGACTGACCTTTCTCGTTTGCAACTACTCTGTTCTCGACCTCTTTTGTTCTGTAACACGAAGTTTGACGAGCCATCAGCATTTACGAACGCGATGGAACATAAGTCATAACACAACGCACCTTTGAGCAAAGTTGAGTGTGTTGATGGTGTCTAAGATAATTGAACAGCAGAACGAGTGAGGTAAGCGTTCTGATTGATGCATCACAGTCATGCTGGAAACTGACCCTGACGGTGAAGTATCGAAGGAGACAAATTGCAGATCAATAGCCCAACACTCGATCCTCCTAGCGTGTCTTGTAGAATCCGTGTCAGCTTCGAGTCTCGATAAGGCACTCGAGCGTGTTTCTTGTTCAGGGCCTGCATGAGGTTTAGTGAGACTAGATATGAGCGACAGTCGAGCGAATCTGTGCAAATAATTGGAAAGTGATCTACATCGATGACATTCCCGAGGACAGTCAGGGACTTGTTGATGGCTGAGCTTTCTGCGAGACGTTCTCTGTCGTTGCCGGTAAGCTGTCGAGGTCGGATGTCGAAGGTTTCAGCATCAGGCACGTCATTTTGCCGGTCCAGTCCAACCTACCTTGTTGTTTTCCGAGCCAGCGAGGTCTACCAGGTTGATTCGTCCGATATATGCTGCGGGACGGAGAACCTCGCAAAATAAGCACTACTCCCCCCGATTTGATCTTAACATTGCGTAGATCACTCACTCTTGCCTCCTTCCTTCACTTCCTCTGTACGGACTTGGATCGTCAAGACGGCGTGCGATCTCGAAGATTGAGCATTGAGTTTGGTAGAGGCGACCGAACGATGCGCAGCGGCAGCTTGGTAAATCTCGTCGAACTCTTGGGGAGTCTCGATGGGTTTCTATCGGGCGATTTGGAAGAAGTCAAACTCGACTACACAAACGATACTGGAGGATAGCGGCGTTGACAAACCTGTGTCAATCCGGCGATGATGTTTCGGCCTTGATCATTTGTTCGAACGTCCAGTTTGGCCCCCTATGACGGCGAACGATGCCACAGGAGCCAGTCAGAATCATCGTCTCTGCAAGAGTGTCGAGTGCACAACGCACCTTGGACCGAGGGACAAGCAGGTCGAAAACATCATCCTTGTAGATCTCAGAGAACTCGACGGACGTAGATATCTTGACCTTCTTCATTCGAGCCCTCTTGAGGAAGAGAGCTTTGACGACTCTAGGGACGATGCCCATTTCTTTGGAAGAGGTCGGGATCCCCTGCATCGTGTGGGTCTAATGAGAGAGTACGCGAATCAGCTTGACGTGATTCTGTATCGGGACCCAAGGAAATCGAGCGATCCCCTCACCTTGCCCGATCCTGTGCAGCCGTATGTGAAGACCGTGCAGGAGATACCAGAGTAGATCTGATCAAGCATAGGGCTGACATCTTTCTGGAAGACTTCCAGCTGCGTTGAACTCGGCGAGTGAACAGACGAGAACCTGGAATGCGGCTGATCAGCTCGACGTTCATATTCTCTGTCGTCGGGTCCAAGCGGTCGAACGTCTGATTCGGAGAGCAAGAACTCACCCAAACTTATGTCGAGCCCCCTTGTTATAGATAGAGACCGTGTCCTGAGTGCATTCAATGGCCTCTTCCTGTTCCTTGTCGGACGGGATGACGAGCTTGTTCTCGATTTCATGAGGCAAGCTTGGGCGAACACGACAAGCGATTCGAATCGCTAGGTTCTGGTTAGAGGTCGATGTAGAAGAGGAAGAGGCGGTTGGCTGTCGGGACATGATTGGTTACGGGGTGGCAAGGAAGGATCGAACGTGAACTGAGGTTGAGAGAGGCCGGTAGGGAAGCGTGTCGACGCCGCAGGGCGTGGCGGATGGAGGTGAGGCGAGTGACAAAAGAGTGTGAGAGGTTGAATGAGTGTCGGTGAGGCAGGAGCACCTTTGCGCTGGATCGTCTAAGCGAGTGTGTTGGAGTAGCAGGAAGCGCGTGATAGAGGTCGAACGTCAGAGCGTTGAATGTTGAGGGAAGGTCGACGCGAAAGGCCCGTTTTCCTTGGATTTTTCTTTGTCTTGACTCCCCACCACCTCGTTGTTACATATCCCTCCCATCCTCTCATACCGTCATGACTTTCAGATCATGGAACACCGCGACCTTTCACCTCATCGATATGAATTCGTCCATTCTGGTATACCCCTATGAACAGCACGCAACCCCCCACAATTGCTCAGAAAAGGGCAGAAACATTTCTTTTCTTTCTCTTCTTAGTGACATTACTGAGCACTCGAGAACCATGCTACTCCGATATCAGAGCGAAGATATAGGCAAATCTGGCGACATTCACATGATCCCCGCAAGAACGAACCGATTCGCCACTGCCTCCGAGAGCTCGCGCCAACCACATTCCTCGCCCAGCACATCTCATCGCGATGACAGAGCTCAGACTCGAGCTCAAACCAGCCCTCGGTAGTCTAGCTCGATAGTCTAGCTCGCACCGAGCGGATGCTCGCCCCGAGCGGAAGGCGTCATCGTCCAGCAGCGCATCAAGCTCGAGGAAGCAGAGGGGATCTGGGTGAAGGAACACGAGGGGTCTGGACTGAGGAAAACGATGGGTGAGAGGGAAGGACTGGGTAGGCATGTCTGGATCTAGGTGAGTCGATCAAGCCTCGAGATGCTGACTGGTCATCTGCATCAAGAACGACCTATACGTAGTCCGCTCACTCTCCACATGTTGTTGCTCATAACGCAGGCAAACCCCCTTTGTTGCTCATTGCGCAGGTCAAACCCCTCCCTGTGAAACGATCAGAAACAACCCGACTCTCCCTTCCTGCCGAGATGCTACGTCAGGTCATCTCACTCTGCTCTCGAGCAATGGATATTACTCTGTACTTCCAGAAACTTGAGGAACGTCCGGTCTTGCTGTACTGCTACGATGCGCCAATAGTGACTCAGGCTCTCACGACCGCCTCCAGCATCGTTCTGTATGTTCCTCACTTCTCTCATGTTTTTCGCACCCAAGTGATTTGCTCTACCGAGTTTCACCTTGTTCTCGAAACGGCTCCAGCCCTCCTTCAGCATCATACCGACCGCAACATCCAGGTTTCAATATCCCAATACCCATGTTCGAGCTCGGTACTCCTTCAACCACAGCGTCAGAAGACGTGCTTTCTGTGTCGCGCTCAGCATGCTCGCAAACCAGGAAAGAGTCCTGGGCGTGCCGCTCGCGACACTGGAGGATTTCGCTCAACGTGAAGCTCGTCTTCTAGCCATCACGTGGGTTCAGCGTCATTAGAAACACAGGGTGGAGACTGACAGGCGAAATGAGATGGAGTTCTCAGTCCTCTTGAACAAGGTCTGATCTGCGTCCCAGTCGCAGTCTCTCCCCCTTCATTCTCAGCACTTTCGGTCTCATCCCTCCTGTTTCATCCTTTGCGCACTTGACCTTCCCTTCTTGTCTATTTGCCCTTTAGCTCTGCCTTTCCGTCGTCGCTATCTTCTCTTTAGTGCAACACCGCCAACCGGGCGTCTTTGCCCTTGCCTCGCTCTATAGAGAAACCGGGTCAAGGATATAAGATGTTTATTGCTTGGACCGAGGGCATCGTCTCTCATATCAACCTTCTCCCTTGCCCCAACGGTGTCTTTCAGAAGTTGCTGTCTCATCTGCCTCACGTCTGCCGGTCGACGACCTAGATCCCGGTTATCGGTACCGGTATCGATATCGATCTCGCTCTCGGAGCACCAAACAGAGTGCCGTGCGAGCTGCCGATTGATGGGACGAGGTACAAAGCTCGTATGATCGTTCGAAAGTTGGATGTGAGGGAGCGATTGACTCAGGTCCTCGACGATCGCCGTAAAAGCCTTGTTCTATCGCCGCACGGGGGCTGAGCTCAGACAGGGTGAGCATGGTCGATGAATTCTCCTTCCGGTAAAGCCCCCTACGGAATCCCTCCAGGTGACTTTCTTAGATCGTCTTGCCAAGCTCTCCGGGTAAAGCTCAGGCCGAGATCCAGTGTTTGACTTTGAGCTTCCTTCGTGCTCTTGGTTCACTTCCACCTTGAAAGATTCCCCAACTATACCAACAAATCAGTACTAGACAACCGTCCATCCATACCCTTACTCCAAACAACCTATCCCGACATCAATCACACCCGCATCACCTTCCCATCTCACCTCCGTTCTCGATATGGATCACGACAACAAGAAGGTTGACATCCAACACAATGAACATCACCTCGAGAACGTCGACACTCTGGAGAAGGGTGCGGTTCCATATGTCATCGATCCGGTACTCGAGAAGCGGACTATGTGAGTTGTCGCGAAGACGGCAAAAGGACCGGCCATCCAGCCATTTCCCAAGGCCCGGTTGGCGGAAATAAGACTCCCGGAACCCGGCTAAAGTCTTCCTTCGGTCCTTCCTTCTACTCTCGCTTTTACGACACAACAGGAGGCAAGTCGATCGCCGACTGCTTCCTATCCTCGGCGCTCTCTATGGTAAGCCAAAAGATGCGAGACGTAACCCAGAGCGGAGCTGACGAGATTAACTGCCCCTCCCTTCAGCCATCGCCCTTATCGGTACGTGCTTCTTTTGGACCATCTGCCCCTTCGAGTGTGTCTAACCCTGCAGTCTTGTCCTATAGATCGAACAAATATCTCTCTTGCTCGAGCTGCCGGAAGTGAGCAGGTCTGATCGTGTCGAAAAGGAACTTCCCTAGCTGATCCTATCTCTCTCCCCTTTGTTTCAGTGGCCAAGGAGCTTAATCTGCTCATCAATGAACGATACTCGATAGTGACGCTTGTTTTCTTCCTCCCATACATCATCCTTGGTAGTTATTAGTCCAGCAAAAGTCGTGTAGCTAGTCTACGTCGAGCTGACCACATCCTCACGAAATATCAACAGAGATCCCCTCAAACATCGTTTTACGACGATTCGGCGCTGCAAACTGGATCACGTTCATCACCGTCGCGTGGGGGCTCGTGATGCTTGGGATGGGCTTTACGAAATCGTGGGAGGCATTGCTTGTCTGCAGACTACTGCTTGGGGCGCTTGAGGTCTGTCGTTTTCAGAGCCTGCTATCGAGTCGGGAAGCTGACCACTTGATTGTCCATCAGGCGGGATTTTTTCCTGGATGCTCCCTAATCATTTCGTCATGGTTTACGCGATACGAGACCGGAAAGCGACTCGGTTTCTTCTACGTATTGAGCAACTTCATCTCGTAAGTCTTTGACAGTCTTCCCGAATCTCACTTGTCGCCATTGATTGCTCATTCCGTCTCAACTCTTCCCCACTGCTTTCTGCCAATCACCGCCGCCTCCTGTTCACTGGATTGAAATCCACCGTCCCTTCCCATCTACTACTCCACGACCCACTTGCACTTCCGTACTACCTTGCTTCTTTTTCTTCTCGCAGAGGCTTCTCTGCCATCCTCGGCTACGGGCTCACTCAAATTTCGCTTTCGGCACGATCTGTTGGCTACCTCGGATGGAGATGGGTAAGTCGACCGGAACTGCTACATGGATCGAAGAGTCATCAGCTCACGTCGTGTCACACCTGCCCTCCTTTTTGCTCTCTAGATTTTTATCGTCGAAGGTATCATCACTGTCGTTATAGGGGCACTCGCCTACTTCCTTATCGTCGACTTCCCAGACAAGGTAAGATATTATTCGTTGCCCAGAAAGTAGAGCGAACCGATTGATCAAGACATTTTCCTCCCTGCAGGCCAAATTCCTTCGCCCCGAACAGATCACCCTTGTCCTTGAACGGATCCAGCGAGATCGAGGAGATGCTATATACGAAGACCTCACTTGGCCCCTGTTCTTCAGACACATCAAAGACATGAAGCTCTGGTGTTACGCTCTTCTCTTCTTGTCGGGTAAGTTGCGACTTTGTCTCTTCTGCCTGAATATCATATACATTGCCCGGCTGATTTATGCTCGTCTGATGCTTGTAGCTACGCTCCCGTCATACGCTATCGGTAATTGCGTCCTCTATGGCTTCTGATATGATGACGACGACCAATCGCAGTCTGATTTGCAACGGCTTCTTTTTTTCTCACATTTCGCCCCTTCTCCACTATAGCGTATTTCTTGGTAAGTGCATACGCTCATCATGAGATCGACGACCATGATGAGTATGCACTCGATCTCAAGCGGATAACTGAGACTTACCTTTTGCTGCTTCTTCGTTCCCTGTTCATGACAGCCGGTCATTCTGGGTGGTATCGGATTCTCTGTTCGAGACTCGCAGCTACTCACTGCTCCTCCCTATGTCGTTGGTGTGTATGACGAGATCTCGATGATTGTCCCACAGATGATTACTTGACTTGACATTCG
This sequence comes from Udeniomyces megalosporus, assembly GCA_039545415.1. Lineage (NCBI taxonomy): Eukaryota > Fungi > Basidiomycota > Tremellomycetes > Cystofilobasidiales > Mrakiaceae > Udeniomyces > Udeniomyces megalosporus. Next base: position 499,008 of record BCKM01000010.1, on the reverse strand, counting down.
CTGATCGTTTCCCCTTGATCGTTGCGACCTGTCTGTAGCTGCTGTGAGTGTGATCTATAACGATCATCTGTCGTCAGCTTCTCGAACTGAGCCAACCAATTATTCCTGTCCTTAGCCAACTGTCTTCGTGTTGTCGGTCATCTCAGACAAAGTTCGAATGCGAGGGCCTTTCGTCATCTTCGCAAACATCCTCTGCATCATGGGCTTGGCCATCCTTGCTTACCACCCAACTCCAGGGATCAGGTACATGGGTGTCTTCTGGGCTTTGATTGGTAAGCTCAAACCGGACTTGGTGAGACGAAAGGGAGTTGCTTAAAATCCGACTGTCGTCACTTCCTTCCCGTCTTACTCTGCTTCAATCTTGACTAGGTGCCATGTACAACGTTCCTGCGTCCCTTACCTGGAGTCAGAAGTGAGTCATCAGATGCTCAGAACAACGAGGTCTGTCTACTCTACTCGTTGATGCGTACTGATCGATACCTTGTCGTCGATGTAGCAATATCATCGGTTCCAGCAAGCGATCAGTCTCGTCAGGCATGGTGTAAGGCTTTTGCGTGTCCCGCTAACTTTGACCTTTTAGCGTCTCTGACTTTTTTCTTCCTCATCCTCCAGCATCGCCTTTGGAGGTATTGGAGGTATCATGGCTAGTACTACATTCAAACAATGTCTGTGTCGTCAATTCTGAGGTCGAAAGTTTGGGAGCATCCGTCAGGCCCTGCTGACCTTCAATCCATCTCGTCACATCAGCGGAGTACCCTCGATATGGCACTGGTATCTGGATTACCATCGGAATTCAGTTGATGGCGATCGTCATTTCTCTCGGTCTCATGGCACACGGCTACCGATCCAACAAGCTCGTCGATAGGGACAGTAAAGTTGGTCGTTGTTTCCTCTGAAGCTCCCTTCACATGTGTCCACCGAGCTGACCAAATTTTGTGTCTATGTACCAGGTCATCGAGGGCAGGGTCGGATTCAAGTACACTCTCTAAGTGATCTTCGTATCCACTATTTCGTCTTGACTCCTTTCTCGGGCCTCTTGCTCTCCTCTGCTCTTGGCTGTTGTCGCTTTCACTTTCCTCGTCATTTTAGTTGTATCTTCTTCTGTCACACCTTTCGTTCTGTTCTTCTGTGCCTAGTTGTAATCTCATCTGGTTTATGTCGGTCTTTCATGTGTGCGTTCTTCTTGTCACTTGACCTTGGCCATGCCTGTGAGGGTACAATGGGCAGTCACGAGTCGAACGCTGATTCACTCACTGCGAATTCGTCCTGCTCTCGAACTTCCTCATCATCGTTGGTGGTCAGGACTTTGCGTTGTTTCCCCTGCACGATGGATGGATAGAGCAGAGAATGGTGTCAGCTAGCTAGATCCTCATAGATTAGAGTGTCGGAAGGCTGAAGATCCTGAGGCCAATCTGGGAAGGTGAGGGAGAACAAGGACACATTACAATTAGACTCGCGATGACGGCTCATCGAGATGGGGTATGATTGACTGACCTGACTTCGTTCTTGAGAGGCATCGGATGATCTCGAGGAGGGTGTTTGTTGGGAAGCAGAGGAAAGATGAGCGTTAGAGCAGGGAGAGTCAAGTTCAGGAGAGGGAAGGGGAGTCAGGCACGAGCTCCGAAACCGAGATCATCCCCAGCGCCTCCTTTTCACGAATCATTCCACTCAAGAAACCACAAGCAACATATAGCACCTTTCATCAGGATCCGGAGCAAGAATATATGAGAGTATGAAAGTAAGGGGCGAAGATGCGACGAAAAGAGAGTGATTGTGGTGGGGAGTTCGGGGGTGAGACCAATCCAGGTGACGTCTCCAATCGAATGTGTGACCACCCCTTGTAAGCTACTCGATGGCAATCAGCAAGCAAGAAAAAAAAGACATCTATCCATATACTTGACACACACAGATGGATCCCTCCATTCCGAAACCCATCAGAACAACCCCAGCAGATCGTCACTCGCACCTCCATTGGTCGTCGAACCGTTGCTGTTGCTAGCCTTCATTGTCGACTGAGGATTGACTGGTGCAGGTGCGAGCGGTTGACCAAACGTAGATGGTGTTGTGAAAGCGTCCATTGGTGATGATGAGGATGTCATGGATGCGGTCGAGGGAGGAGGAGCCATGGACGATTGAGAGAAGAGGTCAAGCATGTCGTCGAGAGCGTTACGAGGTGGAGGAGCGGATGTAGTCGTGATGGGAGAAATGATGGAGGCTGATGAACCAGTCGGCCCGAAGCTGTCGATCGAGGTAGGAGTTGGCTCATCGTCAAAGTCAAGACTGTTGTTGAAACCACATCGCGAAGAGAACATACGAGGGATCAGCATATATTAGACGACTTCAGAGAGGACAGATGCAGGAAAGCAAACGAACAGATTCTCAGCCTTTTGACCTTGAGCGACGACATCGAGGGCCTTTTCGCGAGTCGTCGAGAGATCCTCCTCTTGTCTGCGACGCAAAGTGATGGACGTTGAAAAGATTGATGATGAGATCAGTCGCCTGTTCACAGGACTCGCGCCAAAGGTACGTCAAGGGATGTTGCCAGGTGACTGGAAAAGCACACGTACTCGGCAGCCCTCTTTTGCAGATCCTCGATTCCTATGCGACCTCGACCGACGAAAGTCTGCACAACGCAAGATGAACGACAAGCATCGTCAGTAAAAACTCACGACCTGATGGTTTCACACAGGCTTGCCAAACTCACGTGAGCAGGCTTGTGGTAGACACTGGCCAAGGTAGAGATCTCGCCTAACAGCTCGTCGAGGATGGCAGGAGGGACTGTCGTCCTTGGTAGCGATATCGGTGGTCGATCGGCAAGGACAACGGCCTACAGTGATCATCGATCAAACAGACAGACCGTTCAGTCGTGGGAACTCGGATAGAGGTCACGACCAGGATCGATGACAAACCTTGGCAGCTGCAGGGTCCGTCGAAAGGAGACGCCAGTACATGTACGCTCTATCCCGAACGTCTGGTGAATCACAGTCTTTTGTAGCCATCTGAAGGACTTTTTGAACAATGGCTTGGGCTTCGTCAGGTTTCTTGAGGAAGAGTTTGACGATGGCGGTCAGGATTTGAAGTTGAACCTGCGATGGTGAATCCGAGATGGAATTTTGGAATGTTCGGAGATGGCTTGAGGTTAGTTCATCCAGTCCGTCACAATCTGAAGAACGTATGACCACAAACCTGGTAGCTCTCCTCCTTGAAGGTAGCGAGGAAGATACCAAGCAGATCGTCGGCGTTGTCAATCTTGTCGGCGTATTGACCGATGATCCAAATGAGAGAAGCCTTTGCTTCCGGCTCGTCAAGTTCGTCGAGACTGGAGCAGAGAGTGGGAATGATTCCCTCGTACTCTGATGGGTATTTTCGGAAAATGTCCTGGTTAGGTGACGAAGATCGCTACGTGAGTCAAGGGATCGTAAAAAGTATCGAGGGAAGAGAGACGACGAGTGACAAACCTTCATGACGACGATAGCTTCTTGAACAACGTAACTAACTCGAGTGCTGATGAGCTCAAGCAGGACATCGACACACCGGCTGGCAGCGCCATCGATCTTGATAGCCGTCTGACCGATCGCCTTGATCGACTTTCGAACGAAATCGACATCAACCTCCGATGCATACCTGAACACGAGAAAAAGATCAGTCAGCGGGTCCATGTCGATCCATCATACTAGACAATCAAGACTCACTCCTTCAGCTCGCTGAGAAGCGTATCGACGTTCTTCTCTCCAGCCAATCGAACCATGATCTCGAGCTTCTCCACCTTGACATATGGAGGGTCGTTGTACTTGCAGAAGAAGACTCGCATCTCGTTCTGGAGGATATCGGGTCGGTGTTGAAGGAGGAGGTTGATGTTTCGAAGGGCAACCCATTGAATTTCAGGAGCGGACGAGACGAGCGTGACTGGGACGAGCATGACGAAGGAGCAGGCTAGTCAGCTCTGAGAGCTGAGAGAGATCTGAGAGCTCGCGTACCTAGTGGAGGTGCCATCTTCCGGACGAGCTGCTTGACGAGATCATCTCTCTGAACATGTTTAATGTGGATCATGACGACCTAAGCGCAGAGATAAGGTCCGGATTAGCACCATAATCTCGAGACACCCATCAAGAAGACCACATACTCTAACAGCACTCAGCAAGACACTCCCGTTGGCATGCTGGAATTGAGGCATGACTCGTTCGCAAATGTGCTCGCTCTCACTCTCATCCTGAGCCTTGTACTTTGCCAAAGCGTTAAGGATGGCAATCCTACCCCATTCTGAACATTCGTTGAGGGCGACGAGGAGTTTGTTGAGGACGTGAGAGTCGATGATGAAGACGCCTTGCGGTGTCGTGGCAGAGGTTGGGGTGGCAGGAGGAGAGTCGGGATTGGACGGGACGTGGAGAGAGTTTTCGTAGTTGATCAAAGATGCTTCGTGGATATCGGTGAGTGCAGTGACGGCATTGGCGACGACCTGACAAGCGCGAATGGAGGGAAAGTCGTAATCAACGATCGCGATCACTGTGCCTACACGGTTCGTTCAGACGAGGGGTTCTGCCGGGTCTCTCCTTGACGAGTGTGACTGACCATTGGATTACTGTCCCCAACCATATCTTTCAGCTGCTCTACGAATCCATTCTCCACCGCGAGTTCCGGCTTAAGATCGTACAGTTTCGCGACGGCAAGCGCAGCCGTCTTACGAACGTAAGGGTTCTCGTCTCGGAGACACTTTTGGAGGGGATCAGAGAGGTAATCGATGATCTTTTCTGCTCGTAGTCTGGCCATAGTACGGATGGCGAGAGCTCGAACAAGGGGGTTGGGATCCGACGTGTCCTAAGATAGATATCAAAGACCATGGGAGAGGAACAGGTCGTTAGCAGGTGTCCCACACGCCTACAGCCTCGAAGCTGTTGCGCTTCGTGCTGCTGCTCTACCATACAAGACACCACCATCTCTGAACACGTTATCGAAGCCAGAGCTAGTCTGGCAAGCTCGGTTCCTTCGACTCTCCGAACGACCCCATCTCAGATTGATAGCAGCGACTGAGACTCACCTTGACGAATGTGTTTACTGCCAGAATGACAAGCTCGGGCTGGGTGCTCGCGTAGTTCATGAGGTACAGGTAGACGAGCTTCTTCTGTTCGAGGTCGTCCGTTTGCTGTGCGTATTCCAGTCGTAATGCAGGCACGGATCATGATGTCAGTTTAGGCTGAATCATACCATAGACTGAAGCGGACATAACAACGCCCACGATGTAGGTCGACCGAGATGAGGGACGCACCATGTTAAGCAAGACACTAGGAAACAACCCGCTGACGTCCTTACCGACCGTCATGTTGGCAATGACTCTCTTGATAGCATCCGCTCGCTTCGATGTGATTTCAGAGTTGAGGTCCGCTCGAAGCTCGTAGTTCTCGCCTAGGTTGAAAGTTTGAGGAGAAGAGAACGAGAGAGGTTGTTGGTGGATTGACGGATACGATTGAGGAGATGGAGCGAGAGGAGGGGTGAGATCGGGCTCTGGGAGGGACGATTCGGATAACTCTATGGAGATATAGGGTGTTACCTTTCGCGGCAGAAGGACGAGACATGGCGACTGATTTGGAGGGAGATGGAGTTGGTTGAAGGGGACGATGGTTAGGACTGGTTAGGAGGGGGCCAAACAATCGCTTGGGCTCTTCAACCACCTCCGTCTCGTTCCCTACAAATGTCATCAGCCAGCATGCCATCTGGATCTTAGTGATCAATGTATCAATCCCAGATCGACCTCATGTTTTCGTGCTATCTTGTGGCACCTTTGACGCGAGGGCAAAGCAAGAGTCATTGTGATAAATTTACTTGCAGTTCTGTTAGCTGACGATACTACTTAACGAGGCAAACAACTTGGTCCGTGCAAAAAAAAAAGAGCGAGCAAAGGGAATTCGAGCAGCAGGAATGGTTCGAAAACAGGAGGAGAGTCGGATACGAAAACACATTTGGAAGCGAAGCAAGACAAAGAAAAGCAAAATCGTCACGTCAAAGCAAAGAAGAACGATACAAGATGTGTACGTGATCGACGAACCGCTCGCTGCCCAGCAGCAGACGTTCAATCGAGAGCGCCAGACAAAGACAGACAACTACAATTCCAGTTGAGATATTGGAAGGTTAAGCAAGGATGTATAGTGCTACCTACTGCGCCTTTCTCTCCCTGCACGTCATCTCAGACCCCAAAGTATCCACGATCTCTCCCAGCGTCATGCCTTCCTTCACACGAACCTCAATCAATCCCATCATAGATCTATCATGTCCCTCCGACTGACAGTGTTGATCCATGATTGGGACCAAAGCCAAAGACAGAGTGATGATCCCTCCATCTCCGGATTCCCAAAGAGACGCGTAACAAGGTGTAGGTGAATCCCTTCGAAGTGGTGGATGGATGGAGATGTGCCGATCTAGATCTAGAACTGAAAGTTCAGAGTAGAGTTGAGAGTATGATGAGAAATCACGCGAGATTCTGGGATCGGTTGGAGTGATCAGGATGACGGGAAGCGGTGACGATGAGTCGAGATGGGCGTGGGTGTGAGGCTCTAGAGAGATGGGAGAAGCGGGTGGAAGAGGGAAGATGTATGAACTGGGCGTAGAATCACAATGAGTTGGGCGAAGAGGAGATGGAAACTTGAAAGAAAGCATATCGCCAGTGGGCGAGCTTGGTTTGCTTGATAGTAGTCGACGAGGGGAATCGTAGATGGGCAACGGAGGAGATAGTACGCTGGAGGGATCCTCAAAGATGGAGTCGGGAGATTTGCTTCGATTGAAATTGGTCGGGTCGGTGGCGGGAGGTGACTGAAATCTTGGTGAAGGCGTTCGAGAGTCGGGCGATTGGGCTGAGAGGGATGTATTTGCGTCGATGAAAGCCTGTGCTCAGATGGATCGAACGGCTTCGGGTCAATGACATGATCAAGAGACACTTAGGTGGCTGACAGTCCTGTACTCACACTCAATAAGGCTCCAGAAGTTTGACCTTGCTCGTCCGTGATGACAACTATAGCGATACCACCTGCCTGTGACACCTTTGACCCTTCGTCTTGCAGTACCTCCTCCTCCTCCTCATCCTCATCCTCGGCTTCGTCGACGCGTCCATTGTTCGTCACTTTCCGACTTGTAATGGGCGATCTTGCACGAGCTCCCCACCGCACCGTCTTCATGCTATTCTTCCTCTGAGAGCCGGACCGATGGAGAATCCTATTCTCCTTGCCTCTCTCGGTCTTACGCACAAACGCTGCAGGCGCGATCTTCGAAGGAGGTGCTCGAGTGGAAGAAATGGTAGATGCATTTTGGTTCGGAGCGAGAGACTGAACGAAAGGCTGACGAGATCGTATGATACTAGATGGATTGACAATTGAGAGCCTCTTCGAATTTCGACGTGAGAAAGAGGTACCGAGCGGGGTTGAAAGTGACTGAGGCACATCAACAGCAGGCGAATTGAGGTCGGGCGATCGACCTGTCGATGATTTGGGCTGAAGTTGTGGACTTCTTTTGTCGGGTATGAGAGGGAGAGGTCCAGTCGGTGGAGGACCCGGGCTACAGGGGTAGATTCGAGGATCACGAGGATGAGGGGTCCCCGATCGAGGACAGGCGGATGACTTGTTTAGAGCAGAACGACATGGATTATCGCCCTTCGATTGTAACGCATGTCGAGGGGACAAACAAGGAGAAGGAGATTGAGTCATAGAGCGAGGAAGGAGGTAAGGAGAGGGGATGACACTCGGTGACTTCAGAGGAGCCAGAGCTGGGCGAGAGGCAACATCAGCGGTGGTGGTAATTGAGGGAAAGGAACTGGTCTTGTCTGATGTAGTTGAAGTGGACTCGAGCAGAGGATCCGGCTTTGCGGATGAGCTTTGAACGACAAGACCACTCTCGACGACGGGAGAGAACAATTTGATCGAGAGCTCCAGCAGCGTTGATGAGAAGTCGACGGTATCTCGTTTCCGCAGGTCAATTTGGGGCAGACGTGGGTCGAGTTTCGATAAAGGCTGATGGGAAGAAGGGATAGATATGTTGGGGATAGATGGTAGGGTCGTACATGATATGGAAAGTCGATCGTGACGACTAAGTGGAGCGGGGCGGATAGTGGAAGCTTGACTGTCAGTCGATAGTCGATCGAAAGAGACAGAAGGAGAAGGGGGATCGCTAGGTTGAGGTTCGCGACGAAGGGATTGACAAGAGGCGACTTTGCGTGGCATGAATCGGTTGGCCTGTACAATGGATGGTCGCTTCTTCGTCAACGATCGCTTCATTGACCCCAACAAGTCTCCTAGTCGAGCGGACTTTGTCCTTCCGCAATCCTTCTCTTTCTCCGCCCTCGCAACTTCAGAATCGATCCCCAGATCCAGTCCGACCCAGTCAGTCAGATCCGATTCGAAGTCTGAATCATCCTCGGTGTGCAGGTAAGACGAAGGACTGTGTGGGGTGAGTCGTGTAGAGTCGAGTTCGAGATTGACGTCGAATGGCGACAGCAGGGGAGATTGTGCGGGTCGAAGATAGCGAAGATTCGGTAGGGAGCCTTTTTGTGATAAGCGCGACAGCGAGTTCAGTCTGGGCGCCGGAGTAAGACTGCTCGAGAGTTTACTGGCAGAATCGGATGGTGCATGAGTCCACAGTTTTGGAAACCGGAGTGAACGAGGTGAGGCAGACATGAAGTCGTGGATTGGATAGGGCGGTAGTGAGTCGAGAAAGAGGGGCAAAGACTAGGAATGGATCGAGAACAGGCGTCTAGTCAGGTCGGGTGGTATAACCATACGCTGGCGACAATGGGATGTCCGGACGTACTTACTAAGGAGAGGAGGACGAGGAACCTATGCCTGAATATCGAGGACGCGAAAGTCGAGCAAGTGGAAGTTCGGTGGAGAACGTCAAGGGGAATAAAATCACCTTTCCGAAAGGGGAAAAGCTCAGGGGTGAAGCATCATTTGGGTCCAAGCTCACCCCTGTCGGAGCAATCGATCTGAGAGAGTCCATTTCGAAGGGGTAGATCCTCCTGACTGCCAGGAGTACAACGTCATCGGGAAGGAGCAAGGGCAACATTCCGGTCAGTTACGAAGAAAAAGGAAGAAAGCACCAAGTACGACGATTGGCATCCAGCAAGCGAGATTAGCTGAGATTTGACTTGGGTGTTAGCTGTCGATGAATATGCAATTACAAGCTGTTGCCTCAAACAAAAAGTGGACAAGGACAAGAAACAAACTAGACAAAAGTAAAAACGCTCTCTCCCCCGACGGCGACCATCTTCCTCGCGTCCTCAGTTCCAACGATCCTCTCAAGCTTCATCCAGTCCCACTTGGAGTAGAGAACCCTAGTGCTGACCTCGCCCTCATCGACCTCGACCTCACCATCATCTTCTCCCGCTGGGTTGTCCGATCGTCCCTTGAGGAAAGCGAACGAAACGAGTTCTGGGTAGAAGACAGCGTGATCGGGAAGTTGATAGAAGACGTAAGTCTTTGCTCCTCGAAGTCGGTATCGACGGTAAAAGTAGAATCGCTCGGTGATCAGGAGCAGAGATTTCGATCCCTTGAAGAACGAAGTTCGAGCACGCGAGATTTCTTGGTTGGATGAGTACCTGAGGTAGTAGGAGGTAGGGGTACAGTCCATCAGTCTCATATCCACTGACACGAACAAAGCACCGACAGAAATGACATGACTGAGAGCATTGAACTCACTCGGAAATAGCGGCAAAACTCATACCACTCTGCTTTCTCATCCAAGATTGAACTCGAACAAAGTCAAAGTAGCTTGGTACGACGATGATGGTGTTCGAAGACATGACGGCTGATTTGAGGATGGCTGGAAGGAACTTGGTGGTAAAAGTCTCGAATCGAACGTCTGGTTCGGCGTTGGGATCGAGAGCCTCGAGTCGAGTGAAGACCTAGATGATGGATGTAGCGGAGCGAGTAAATGGGTCAGTGGTCAGATGGAGCTCCAATTCACGTAGAGAGGAAGGTGATGCACAAACCTGCTTGACACCTCGCTTGACTTTGAGAAGCTCGCCCTCGTATGGACCCTCGGTCCGGACCTTGCCCGCGACGTTGGTGAGGTTCTTGTTGTAGAGGGACCTCATCTCTGGTGTCTCATAAGCGGAAAGAAGGATTGTTTGTCGAAGGAACTTTGAGCTACGTAGGTGAGAATCGAACCACGGTCAGGAACAAATTCTAGTGGAACTGGGACACTCGAGATTGACGACTCACTGTCCATCAAGGTACCATGGCTTGACTCGAGAGAAGTCACAGCCATGAGCGTCATCTGGGAGAGCGTTGAGCTTGGAGAAGATAAACTACAACGGACGAGTGATGCCAGGCGGCGGGTGGTAAGTACGACAAGGTGGCGCGCTCGGAAGCCACATCGATGACACAAACTCACTTGAACGTGCTCCCAGTTCTGCATCGACATGGCATCAAGCTGATCGGCCACAACAATTTCTATCGACGAGAGGAAGTCAGCGCTCCTACAAGCACAGGAGAAAGACGGACGTAGTTCGACGTCAGCTGTCGGATTATCAAGCCTCGTATGCCAAATCGAGAACTCACTTTTCCTTCTCGATACTCATCCTGAGTCCGAGTGGACTACCAACGACGATGTCACTACCATAGAATCCTCCAAACAGCTTCACGCTCTTCCTCGTGACCTTCACGCCGACTCTAAAGTTGTCATCGACGTTCCCCTTGAACGTATCGACGTGATCCTTTGGCCACTCTCCAGCCTTCTCCACCAGTCTATCAGCCACTCCAGGAGGAAGGGAGAACTCGGATAGGAATCGAGACTTGTTCTCAGTCTGAGATTGGGTAGTGGGAGGAAAGAGGGAGAGAAGCGAGGTGATCCAGAGCAGGGCGGTCGATCGGAAAGGAAGGAGGATAAGAATTTTGGGTCGGGTGAATCCTTGGTCGCGAGGATCCGAGGGAGGAGAGGGAGTCGAGATGGAGGTGGATGGATTGGAGTTCTTTGTCGATTTGGAAGCGGATTCAGCGGCGGCCTCGTGGGCGAGCTTTTCGTTTGTCTTGAGAATTCTCCGACGGGTTCTACGGAAAGAAAACATCGGGATCAGAATGGGAGATGAACTGTGTAGGTAAGTGGACTTCGGTTGGAGCTTACTTCATGACGTGGTTGAGGGCGTGCAAGAGGGTGACATCCCTAACCCTCTCCCTCTCTTCTAGCTCCACCCTCGACAAGTAGATATCCTGGTACGCGCCAATGGTGGAAAGAACGGAAGCCTGCAGAGGGTCCATTGGACTGGAGCTCGACGAGGCCGCTGCCGCCGCTTTCGAGGATGGCAGGGTCTTGAACTGATCCATGAGGCTCTCTACGATCTATCAGGGCGCATTTGATCAGTACAAATGGCTCACCCATTGCGGCGAGTATGTCCAAGCGTACAGGTGACCCACCTTGGCCTTGACATCCGACCCTTGACTTCCTTCTGGCAAACTCTCGACGACCTTACCCAGACCATGCTTGGTCTTCCTGGTGGCCGTCCACTTAGACGGTTCAACAGCAGATTCTAGTGAGGCTGGAGTGAAGACCTTTGAGTCTGGTTCTGGTCCGAAGTGGGTGTGGAACGCGTCGTTGGACATAGAAGAGACACCTGAACAACCGAGCCTCGCGGTCAGCGATATGTCGACTCAGCATACCTCTTTCAAGGCTGAACTACTCACCTGCGGGAGTCTCTTCATCGTCCGAGTCACCTTGCTCCAATAGTGCCTCCTCGGATTCCTGAGCCTGGATAGAGACGACCTGCTTCCCCTTCTGTCCTTCTTGAACGCCATCCTCATTCTCTCCACCCTGAGCGAAGCCCACCCTAGCCTTCTTGGACGATTTTCCGGCGACGTCTCCGTGCGTGCTTCCACTTGGTCCTGATTCAAGCTCCTCTGCCCAGATGAGCGACTTCTTTCGCTTTGTAGCGGGCTTCTTGGAGGTGACTGGAGCAGCAGGAGTTGTATCGACTGGCGAGGAGCGGGGGGAAGAGGATGGAAGATTGAGACGACGTTTGTTCTTTGGGTCAACGGCAGAGACGTTGAGAAGAGTAAGAAGCTTGAGTGCGGCAGGGGTAGCCATGATGAGCGAGGGCTTGGGAGGTGTTAGGTCGGAGAAGAGAGAGAATCGAAACTCAGTCGACTCTCGGAATTTATTATATTCTCTTCAGACCTTTCTTTCGCGTCTTTACCCAGACGGCCATTCTGATTCTAAGCAGCCGTTGAACAAATTGCTCACAAACGCCACGCTGACTATCCACTAGACATCTTCGACCAGCAGCTGCCCATATCAAATCAGTCCACCACCGTTAAACCTAGACACCATCTGTCTTCCCTACCGTGGCACACTGCTGATCTCAGACGATCTGCTCGCCTGTCTATCGATTCTATGCCGGCTGCTCGAAAAGGTCGCCCATCGCGATGAGCGTCCATACGATTCATCATCAAACGTCGAACGTTCGCTAGATGATAGTCAATTTGGGAGGTCCAATTCGTGGTCGAGTGTCGAGGTCTATGCCATACACGACAATAACGCATGAGGAATACGACGATCAAACAGAAATACGGACGTTGACACGTACGGTTTTTGATCCACTCCGCTTCTCTCAAGTTACTGGTCAGTCGCTGCACGCTGAGCATGATATGAGGGAACCTTAAACGACGTGATAATCGACGTCGGCAAGCCTCGTGACCTCCGGGTCCGCATGTAATTCATCATCCTTGACTTGAATCCCCAATCAGCTGCGACGAGTTCGAGTCTCGGGAAAGACAAGGACCCATCAGAGGAAGGAACGGTGAATCGGAGGTAGAAGACGGCAGGGATGTAGTAGGCTTCGATAAAGAGGAGTCGAGGGGAAACGGTAAAGTCGAGAATCGGAGGGATCTTGACGAGGGATCGCCAGATATCGAGTCTGATGAGCCGAGGGTCGAGTGATGCAAAGATGAATCGTCGACCGAGAGGATCGTGCAGCCAGTCTGGCGTAAAGGCGAGAGCGTCGATCTTGAGCGATATGAGGCTACCCATGGGGCCTAGCTCGTACGATGGAGGGAGTTCGCTGACTGGAAACTCGAGAGCAACTCCCTTGATGTGGATTTCAAGTTCCTCCTGTCTTGAGGGAAGCGTAGGAAAGACTGTTTCGTCGGACCATTCGACCTGAGATTGAGAAAGGAAGCGTGCCCTTCTCATGGTGAAAAAGGTCTCGAGTCGTTCCCAAGATCTGAATCTGAGGTGAGATTGGATGAAGGGTAAGGCACACGCTCGGACGGACGAAGAGACGAGGTAAGCGGTCTGGAGAGTGGGTCGATCGGCGTGAAAGAAAATGATAAGCCATAACTCGTTGAGGAAACTTGGGCGGTGATTTGTTCGCATCGACTGGTAGAGCGGGAGTGATGAGCGAGGGTCCAGAAGAATGATTTGACGTGACCAGCTGCTACGAGGGAGATGCTGGCATACAAAATCACCAATCACAAGCCGAATATCGACTAGATCCAGTTAACGTATCGACTGACCATCATCATCTCCCCATGTCCTCCTCCAACCCATCATCTAATCCTGACACCTCAGGTCAATCGGCTGCCTTTGCTGCAGATCCGAGGGTCCATTTCAACAAGGCCTCCAACAAATGGGAGTATGAAGACGAGCAGGGCAACGAGTTTGAATGGAATCAACTCGTCAACAATTGGGTCCCCATCGTGAGGCTTCTTGCTCCTTGGATAGCTCATCCTTACCGCTGACGAGACCGAATCATCTTGACCCCTTGGTGTCGACACAACAGCTCGACGAAGACATCATCAAGGCTCAACAAGCCGCTTATTCCGTAGCTGGCGTCGATGAGAACGTGGGTTCACACTTGACTCTCTGCATCATAGATTGCACAGGCCCTCCATTAGAAGCACGGAAGTTCTCACCATTTAAATCTGCACCACCTTTTGTTCTTACAGGCACCGGCAGCACCAGTCCTTGCTCGGGACAAGAAGCGAAAGGACAAACCCGAGGTCGACTACACCTCCAACACCTCGTCTACCTCATCTCATCCCGCTACAGCTAAAGCAGCCAAGGTCAAACGACCCAAATCTAACCCCTCAGACCCGTCTAGCTCCACCGACCCCTCAGCCTCCACGGTAGCCGCTGCCAAACCACCTCGAAAATCGACCGCCGTTTACGTGACGAATCTCCCCCTCGACACGACACCTTCTGAGCTCGCCTCAGTCTTTTCCAAATGCGGTATCATCCTCCTTACACCTCAGAACACACCAAAGATCAACATGTACAACGATGAATCGACAGGTCGCTTCAAGGGAGAGGCTCTCGTCATGTACTACAAAGAGACGAGCGTCGAGCTCGCCATCACTGTTCTCGACGACACTGAGCTCAGACTTGGTTCAACAGGCGAAGGAAGGATGAGGGTTAGGAGAGCAGAATGGGGAGATGGAAATGCTGACAAAAAAGATGGAGCTGAAGGTGAAAATGGCGAGGCACCGAAGAAGAAGGAAAAAAAGAAGCTGACCGAAGAGGAGAAGAAGGAGCTGAATCGACGGATGAAGAGGATGGAATAGTGAGTCGGACGGACCGATGCCTCTGGACTATGATCGTATCAAAGAATCCTAATCTCTCCCCTTCCTGATCTCCTAGCAAATTAACCGACTGGGACTCCTCATCCGACACGTCCGACAACGAAGCCTCCTCTTCTCGTCCTCCACCTGCACCTCCAGCTAACGCCCGACTCGTCGTCCTCAAACACATGTTTACACTCGAGGAGCTCGAAGAGGATGCTACGCTCATGATCGATCTTAAGGAGGAAGTTCGTGAAGAGGCAGAAGGGATGGGTGAAGTTACCTCGGTGACGATTTTCGATGTGAGTGAGAGCTCAATCTTCCTCAAGAGGGTAGAGAAGAGATACTGATCATCATTTCTCTGCTTGCTTCGTCTGGCCTATGTCATGACAGAAAGAAGAAGAAGGCGTCATGACCGTCAAATTCAAGGACCCGATAGCAGCTCGAGCATGTGTTCTGAAATTCAACAGTCAGTTCTGTGCTCTCCGCCTTTTGGTCTGTCCGCCTGTCCATTCCTCTCAGCTTAGGACCCCTCTGTATCGATGATTTCCTCTCTACTCAGATCGCTTCTTCGCCCAGCGTCAAATCCAAGCCTTCCTTCACGATAATCGGACAAAGTACAAGCGATCTGGTGATGGACTCGGCGGTGAAGACGAAGAAGAGATCGCGCGAGAGGAGAAGGCGAGGCTGGAGAAGTTTGAAGAGTTCCTGTTACAGGACTCGGAGGGACGTTAGACCTGCGTTTGCAGTTGGGGTCGCTGCCAACCAGCGATCTCATCATATATTCGCCGCAATGTGATCGCATGTTTACGAATGTGCCCAGGACTCCTCCCACTCACGTGGAGATTTCATTCATCCTAAGGAAAGGCAACGACGCGGAGCGAACTAGGGACGGATGAGATAATTTTCAACGAAGTGCTTGGGGCAAAAGCCGGAAACCTGGGAGAGGAAAGATCTGGATCCGTCCCCGTTGAACTCACAGAGCTCTGCGGTTTTATATCACCAGCCCACGATGATGACGCAGTATTTTCGAGCATCCTGCCGTACATGATCGTCAACGGATCGAGCTTTGACTGAGGGTCCAAGACTGGTATCAACTAGGGGGGGTGAAAGAAAGGAAAGGATTTCAAGGAACGAGATCAAGATCGAGACTGATGCCGATCGAAACTTTGTCCTCCTCCTCCTCCCTCTCTTCACCTTCTGAGATTGTCGCTGAATTTCGAACGGATCATCGGCCATCATGGCCGACAAAAAAGCTAATATCTCTCCGCGAGACCTCTAATTCTAAAGCTAACCACCACCTTAGACTCACCACTAAACGACGTGACCTCTCCTCCCCCTTCTTTCTTTCCTCCCTTGTCGTTCATCACATCCTGCCTCTATAAGGAATCCCTTAAGATCCTTTAGTAATCTCAGCTCGTCCCTCGAGCTCTCGCTTCCATCACTTCCCACGACGCGTCAATTCCAATATCATCCATCGGAGACTCGGTCGAGTTCATGGATCGTCTACCTAGTTCAACGTCGTCAGTCCTTCGCTCAATCGTCATGTTCCCGTCAGGAAGATTACTGCTTGTCATATCGTGCTGAAGACTTCATCTTGCTTGGCCATCGACTCTTGTCTAGGTTAGCGCCGTTCGTTCTGGGAACGTACGTCTCTGCGCTTCTGATGGGGATTCTTGGGGTATGTCCCCTACAGATATGCCTGGGTTTCTGTGATCAGATCATTCCAATTGCTTACAACCGTTCTCACGATGTGATTTCTTGATACTCGCAGGGACAGGGTTTCTTGTGAGACGAACGATCTCAATCGCCGGACCGACCGGGCGCTCTTCGTGAACTGACACAAATGTTTGATCTGACGATCTATCATATCCTCTTCGCCTTCTGCTTGTGTCGAGCTCAGATACGTCAGCAATAACTGGAAGACCGACAAGACCAACGTCCGAATAGTCGTGATTGTGCTCTTCACGCTCAATGTTGCAGAATTCTTCCTTCGGTTAGCCTCGATATTGCCTGTCAACGTTACCAACTCGGAAGGTTCACAACACATGTGAGTCGATTGCCGTTCGTTCAAGACAAAGATTATAAAAAAAATTCGTCAGGGTACCTTACTATCCCCTCCTTTTCCTACTTCAGGGGGACGTTGTTGATAGGTGAGAGAAATCACGACGCCTTGCTGAACAAGCAGGGAATCACATTTGATCGAAGATAACCGACTGATGCGCCTTCCTCCCTCACTCAACCTTTCCTCATCGAAGGTGTACTCTACATGGACGCCATCATCTACGCAATCACCCACAGTTTTGGAGTTTTTCGAGCGACCATGTTCTGTAAAGCGATCAAAGGAGGTCGACTACCTCTGGTCCGAATCATCATGGCAGCATGTGCCTTCCTATCGCTCATCGCTATCACCACCTGCTCTCTCATATCAATTCACATCGCGCGAAGCGTGCAGTGGGCCAGTGACGATTCTTCACGCTCACGCAAAGAGTTAGTTCCAGATCTGTGACATCTTCCGCGCCGCTCGTTTTCCGTAAGGTACGAAGGGTATTTTACTGACAACTCTGACGACTTCCTCCTCTCGTCATCTTGTAAATCACCTGAAAAGTGTGTTTGCTTTGGCTACGGCGTGGCTGACGGGAGCTGTGGTGGTCGACATCTTCCTCACAGGTACCATCACCTATGACTTTCGACGAGTTTGTCATGCTACTGAAGTCGTACAGGTTAGCAAAGCGAATCATATCCTTCATCGACTCACGACGATCGCGCTCAGGAATGGCGGGCTTATTCTCACGTGAGAGACTCGTTCTTCGTTTATCTTGTTCTTCGAATGCTGACTTGTTTCTTTTCGTGTGGGTTGGACATCGTGCATACTTAGCGTTCAGCTCATCTCGCTTTTCCTCTTCCACTTGGTCGATCCAAGTTGGATCTTGGCCGTTTACGCTATTCAACCGAGGATGGGCACCATTACCAGTTGGTCTCAGTCTTGCTTTCTGTCCTCTCCTCAGCCAACAAATGATCCTTGCCAATCCCCTTCATTTCGTTCAGTCCTCAGCTTCATCAACGATCCAAAGATTCAATCTCGTCGAATCGACGCTGAGATCGAACGTCGACTCGATCCATACGCTCCTACAGCCAATCATCACAACGCAATCGTTCCCATATCATCCCCTCCAGTACCACATCCACGTTCATCACTGCCATCAACTGCTCCTTCTGGATCACGCGCTTCTGGACGTGATCATGTCGATTCACAACCTCCCTCGACGTCCTCCTCTTCCTATTCCTCCTCCAAATCCCGGTCTCGGTTCAATTTTACTCGCAGGCCACGGGTCGGTCGGTTCGGTAGTAGTGGGAACATCTTGGGAGGAAACCAGTCCAAAAAACGCACGGGGTTGTCGGGAGAAGGATCGATGAGAAGGAGGAGGGGTCAGGGGGAAAAGGTCATAGTGACTATAGTGTCGGATGAGGAAGATGATCATAATAGGGGTATTCTCGTGAAGATGAGGTGAGTGACGTAACCCCTCCTTCTAGTCCTGATATTCCGGTGTCACAAAGAAGCAAGACTGACTCAAATCTGCGCGGAACGTTCTCCTTGCAGTGGTCAGGTCACGACGGAGTTGGCAGAGGTCTGGGAGGGTGATGGCGATGACGATGAAGAACCGTGGGAAAGCCGTCGTGATAGACTTCAGCTAGGAAACACTGTCGTGAGTCGCTTTCACCACTCATGTAACGAACTCGTTGGATCATCTCAGGAAATCGACCTGACTTGCGGTCGATCTTGTCTATTCACCTCGGAAAAACATTGCCTCTACCAAGACTGTTGAGACTTGTTCACCAGCATCATCATCTTCGTTTTTTCCTAGGTCACCACCTCGTCATTCAACCCTACCTCGACAACCAAGTCTCAACACCATCACCCGAACGCTCACTCCTCGGTCGCCCTATCTTGGTCCTACCACCAACACAACCTCTTCCCTCTCTGCCTCAAGGTCACCACCGGAAGACATTGAAAAATACGCTCTTGAATCAGCGTCAACCTTCACCAACGTCATCGACAAACCTGAATTATCTACTTCTGCCCGTTTATCTTTTCAAACTTCTTCCACCACTAATCCAGAGATCTTTCGTCAATCGTCACAACCACCTACCATCGCATCCACCTCAACAATCCTCAGTTTCTTTCAATCCAACCTCCCCCGATTTTCAGTCTTCCCCTCCTCCTCCTCCTCCTCCTCCTCTTCATACAGATTTTCCGCTAACCCCTTTTTCAATCGACAACGTCATCACCATCATGAATCTTGGGATCCTTCATCCATATCTCTTCCTCCTCCATTAGCCTTCATCGAATCCTTCCCGGATCGAGCTACTCAAAGTCAGGGAGGTGGTGGTACCTTTGATCCAGATGCCAATGAATACGATTTACCTTCCCTTCGCGTCGAGGATGGTGATGGTGATGGTGATGCTCTTGGGATACGAAACTGTTCATCTCATCATCGTCAACAACCACCACCACCACCACCACCACCACCACCACCACCACCACCACCACCACCTCGTCATCATCAAAGACTTCCGGTTCAAGAGGAGGAGACTCCCTCTGCTGTAGCCAGTCGGAGAGGGAGTGACATGGTGTGATGGGAGGTATTTAATTTCTTAGGCGACGTTGTTTCATCTTGAGACACGATTCCTGTAATGACAATGACAATGTCGCACCTCTTTCGAAAAAAAAAAAAAAAAAAAAAAAAAAAAACATCCAAGCGACGTCCAGCGATGGGAGTCCGTCGGTCCTTTGACCTCCATGTAGTCAATGGGTTTTGAATCAAAAGTGAGAAAGTTGGAATCGAAGAGGACGGCTTAGATCGAGAGAAAGGGTTAAGTCAAATTAGGGATCATTGTCCAATAAAAGTCCTCATCTGCTCCGTCCATCCATCCATCCATCCATCCATCCATAATCATCCTTCATTCCCTTCCATCTCCCCTCTCTCTCTCTCTCTCTCTCTGTCTCCTTCCCGACGTCTATCCACAACACCGAGATATCCTCATCGGAATCTCTTTCCCCTCCCCCCATCTTTCCATCCCCCCCTTCCAACTTAACTCGTCGAAGGTCCAACGGCGAGTCTCTTGAGATGCTCCATGAAGACTTGCAGAGAGACGTCATCCGTGAGGACGATGGCTCCGTTTCCAGTCGTTCCAGCTCCATAGGATCCTCCACTCATGTGAGTCGTCGATGGGTTGAGTTTTGACAGGAGGAATCGAGCTTGAGATCCTCCTTGGTCGCAGACGATGTATCGAGGGATCGGGTTTCGGTCGGCAAGGAGGTCCTATTGTTCGTAACGAGAGAAAAAAAAAGAAAAAAAAAGAACATCATCCCAATGAGCTTCTGCACATCTTCCTTCGTCGTTTCCTTGACACCAGACCTACCTGAGCATCCGTGACGGGTGCACCCAACAGGGCGGCAAAGTTCTCGTAACCCTCCTGATCCTGGTATCCAGCCTTCCTCCACTGAGCGATAGTCTCTCCGTGGAAGATGAGAATATGGAAGAATGTGTCGAGGAGAAGGATGGCATCCGGCTTGATCGAAACCGAGTCGAGAAGGACCGGTAGAGGTTCAGCATCAATGGCGTAGGACATGAGAGTGGGTTGAATCATGATGAGCGAGTTGTTGACGTCCTCAGCGTTGAGAATGTGACTGTAAAGGTAATGTCGAGCGACATGGTACGGTCAGAATGTTGGCAGACATACAGGATTGAGAGCAAGAGTTGACGGATCGAGAGTCGAAAGACAAAAAAGACAAGAAAAACGAACCGGTAGAAAGCCGTCTCGTCTGGACTGTTGTTGAAGACTTGAAGGAATTGACTTCGACGCAGGTGGAACATGAATTGTGGGTAGATGGAGAAGTTTGGCGCCAGTCGGAAGCTGGTCTGATCTTCCTTGCGGTAATCGGCGAACTTTTGACAGAGTCGAATCAGCATCCTGTCGAGCCATCTGAGCACGTCCGGTGAGTCATCGATCTCGGCCTTGAAGACGGCGATTCTGCTCATGAGGACGGCAGAAGCCTCTTGGTCGAATTGCTGAGCGATGCTCGGCGCTCCTCCTTCGGCAAAGTTTCGAGCGACCGTGGTGACGCGTAAGCGGTAAACGCCCGAGGGGTGCTGGTAGTGGGTGACGAATTGGACGAGTCCTCGCGAGTTGGAAGCTGGCTGACCAGCTGGAGTGACGACCTCAAAGTAGACGGCGAGCGAAGTCTTGTCCGTGAGGGAGCACACCTTCCACGCCGAGGTCTGTCCGATTCCGATTTCAGTCTCGCCGACACACGATCCCTTTTTGTTCGCCGAGATGACGTGACCAATGACTCCAGAAATCTTGAGCTCTTTGGTGGTCTATCTCAAGGATGTGCACGTAGAAAGGCGGGGTGGTCAGCTGCCTTGAACGAGGTTTGACTTCACAGTTGGTCGGCCCACGCACCTGGACATCAAAGGTCGCGTTGAATCCCATCTTGAGATCGCCGTTAGCGTCAGTCCCAAGCGTCCGAAGGAAGGATTGCTTGAAGATGGCCATAGCGAAGGAATCGGCGAGAATCATGAAGCCGTTGGTCGCGTTGCAAAGTGACTTCATCTCGAGAAGACCAATCTGATCGAGGCACCCGGCGTAGATGTCGATGGCATGGCCGTTCGTCGACGCTCGTTTCGCCAGGCTGTCGTAGAACTGAAGAAGGTAGCAAGGGACGCAGTCAGTCTTCATGTCGCACCGACTGGGTCTCCATATCGACGCACCTTGAGTGCCTTCTTGTAGTGCTTGACAGTGTCCCGCTCGATGTCGTGATGAGATCGAATGGGTTCTTTGAGCTCCGGGCCGACGACCATGCCAGGTCCCTCAGTCGCAGGTCCACCAGCAAAGAGCATGATTCGAGCACCAGTGTTGGGGAAAACGCTCTGGAAGGAACAGGTCAGGTCGGGTCAGGTGATGACCATATAGCTTAGGAAGTCGACCGAGGACGACTCACCTCCAACATGCCAACGGCCACACTCATCGCCACACCTGTACACCTTAAAGCTCTCTTGTCGTTGGCGACTGGCCATGAGTCCCTCTGTAGGTTCTCGAGCAGACTCGTCAACTGGAACTCGCACTGTTGGACCGGCATCAGGAATCGGGACGCGCCGAACGATGAAGGAGCCATGGGCTGTCCGGGTCGAGGTGCCGGTCGGTTCGAGGTGTTGAGACCAAGCATGTCAGAGATTTGCTTGGGAGCGTATTCCTTGGATCCTCGGAAGACGTAGGATTTAGGGCACGAGCCGTAACCGATCTCGTGGACTTGGGCCTACAGAAGTTTGAGGGGTCATCAGTGCCAGTCCCATCGTATCCTTGATGAAGGTTTCAGGCAGCATACCATAGTGCCGTAGGTGATGAGTCCGACAAGAGCATGAGGGGGAAGCATGCTCAAGCTGACGACGAGGACGTCCCGAAGAGCCTTGAGATCATCCGCGTCGAGGCAGGTGTCGACGACGTAGAAGAAGATGGGAGGGACGGGAGCCGGACGTGAGAGAGTATATTCGATGGTTGAGTACTTTGGGAGCAGCTCAGGAGGAAGGTTGTTGGCAGTGAGGTCCTTGTAGTGGGGAGGGAAGCTAGAAGAGAGTAGATCCCGTTGGGACGTCGATGAGTTCCAGGAGGGCGCCGACATTTCGTCGAACTCGAAGGAGCAACGACCTAAGTGTATGCTCACCTGTTTCGCTGGAGACAGAATGGACAAATCCAGAGCTTGGCCCGGATGTCGAGTTGACTGAAACGAGGTCATGCAGGTCAGCGTCTGAGCTGCTGTCTTCGCTCGCTGGCAGCATCAAGCACGCCGTTTTCCCCCTTCGTGGCTGACTTGGTCAGAAGCATGGTGAAGCATTCGAGTATCGATCGCGACCTCACCAGTAAGGGTTCAAGATGGCCCTGCAGGGCGGCTTGCAGGTCACTGGTTCGTAGAGAACCGCCGGCAAGTCCTCTCTCGTCTTGAGAGGCGTGTAGATGGATGAGATGGGTACGACGGTTCGCGTCGCCTCGATTCGTGACGAAGGCCAGCTGTTCCATGAGAATCGAACGCCTTGGGGTTTGGAATGGATGTGAGAGAGAGGCAGGGATTGAGGAAGGAGTGGATGGGAATGAGTTGAGTCTCGCCATCTCTGGCTGCATGATCAGACTAGGCCGTAGAGGGTTGAACGATGTGACGCACCATCCTTCTCTTCTTGCTCATCGAAGTCCATGGCTGGCGAAGTGGGAGAAGACAGGGAGGGAGCAGGGGAGATGGGAGTTGGGAGGGGTGACGAGAGACAGTGGTGATGGTTGAGTTCCGCAAGTGTCATCGAAAGGAAATGTCTTTCTGTTCTGTAATCTCGTCTTTCCGTTCTGTAATCTCGTCTTTTCCCTTCCAGAGTTGCATTCTGATACTTGGAACCAACCTAGCACCACACTTCCCTTACCAGCTCAGGGTCGGACACATCCTGGGGATGGCGAAAATTAAAGGCTGGCCATCTTCTCAGCTTCCTCTCTCGTCGGTATCTACAAACGTCATACAGAGTATTAAGCAGGCCACAAGATCAACGCGAATGGTATGTGATGCAAAAGCAAACAAGAAAAGACAAGAAACAAGTAGACAAGACGTAGGCAGAGCAGGATGGATGAGCTACAACACGAAACCAAGCAGAAAAGAGTCCAGGGTAGTCAACCCTTTTTTATTCGAGATATCACAACAAAAGCTACGAGCACCATTGGAGCAAAAGGATGAGTTTGAGGACGAATTCATTTGTTCCAGGCCCAACCCTTATTGAGGAGAGTAGCCATGACTTGAGCTGTGTTGATGGCGATTCAGCAAGACCCAGAGAGTCAGCCGGTCAGCCGGTCAGCCGGCGTCGCTGCCACGACCACGGCAGACATCCAAACTGAACTCACAAGCGAGGATGCTGTGCCCACGAGTGGTAGGGTGAACGTCATCCCAGAACCAATGCGCGTTCGGCTCATCGCAGATCTTGATGCCTGTCGTAGCTCCAGTCGAATCAACCTCCCTGGTCATACAGGCCTGGCCAACGAGCTCCGTCTTGAATCCAAAAGCGTCGGCAGCGGAGATAATGATCTGAGAGGCCGTGTAGAGATCCGAGATGGCGACGAGGTTCGAGTAGGTGGAATTGGTAAAGATCTGGTTGATCGAGGTTCGGAGATCGCTGACATATTTTGCCGCGAATGCCTCCTGCTCTGTGGTCTCGGTAGTGTTTGAGGAAGCCTCTTCGAAAAGTGGCAGAGGGAGAGAAGAGCTGACGGCGAGAAGGTTGATGACGACGATGTGCTGAGCTCCTGCCGCGATGAGTTTGTCGACACCACCCTGGACGCCCTCAGCTGTTTGCTGACCTGTGATCTGGTAGCCTATCGAAGGATATAGGTGACTATGCTTGATCAGATCGGGTCGTCACAGCAGCTCACCGGTCACGACGGAAACCGGATAATCGACTTACCGCCGAGGAGATCGTTGCCACCTGTGAAGATGATATGTAGCTTTTCAATCATATGATCGGGGGAGGACATGAGATAAGAATCGATCTGAGAGACAGCGGATGGGATGAGTTGGGTGACATTCGTCTGGGCATTGGTGATGGAAGGCCCTTTGCCGGTGTCAAATGTTGTGGACCCTCCGACAGCTAAAGGAAGAAAGAGCCGGCCGAGAGAAGAGAAGGCAAGTAATCATAAGTGAAAGTGGGTGAAAACGTATTGCGGAAAGGAAAAAAAAAAAAAAAAGACTCGCCGAAATCCGTCAAATCGAGCCCCAGACGAGATGCCAAGTAAGTCGGATAAGTTGGGCCATTAGAGTAAGTCTGATTGGGATACGCCTAATGAGATGAGTACGGTAGGTACAAAGTCGATGGGAGAGTGGTAAGATGGAGGACCGGACCACAAAGGGAGAAGCTGAACGTAGATATTAGACTGACTGGAGCAGCAGGGGTAGTTCCCCCACTGAGTTGATATGCTCTACCGTTGTCGCTGAGAGAATCACCAAAGACGACGATTGAGCTGAGGTTCGAACCGAAGCTGTTTGGCTGAGATCCGAAAGCAAAATATGCGCCCGAGGGTTGGGAGAGGTGAACGATAGGAGAGACGTTAGATGTGGTTGCGTATTGACGTAACCAGACCGGTGCGGCTGCTGCGTGTTGGAGGAAGAAGAGGAGTGGTAGTGAGAGGACTAGGGTGGAGAAAAACATGTTGAGATGGTGGTGACAACGAGGGAGCTTGGATCACGGGAAGGAGAGACCAAAGACGAGCGCTGCGGATTTTGACTGAGAGGGTAATTCTCTCTCTTCCTCTTCCTCCTCTTTCAGAAAGGACCCCTTATCCTTTCCCTTCCCAACACATTCTTTCCCCTTTTGCTCTCACTGCCTACTCCCCAAAAAAACCCTACTTTTCACTGGTACGACATGCGCTGAACCTCACCTGCCTTACCATCCACCATTTTCTCAGTGCAACCTGGTGTAAAAATCCATATCTGCCCTTTTGACGAGCTTGAGTACCTTCAGGGTCTTGTTTCTCGTTGATGAGTGAGGAGGAACGGTGAAGAAGAAGAAAAAGTGACGATCCGATAGAAAGAAAAATCGAGACGCGTCGAGTAAATACAAATCAGTCGCGCCCGTTTCCATCACCTGCAACAACCTGATGGATCCTGTAGGTATTCCCGGACCTCACCAAGATCCCATGCCCTGATTGCCTGACATCAACTTTTGCCATCGATATCAATCGCTTCCCTCAGCCACCGACGGTATCTCGACTCCCTCGCCCAGCGTCCTCGCCGACAAAGGCTCTCAAACCACCTTCCTCTTCCGCCTCTGGCCTTCCAACGATGGCTCCTCTCGCTCCATCAAATGGAGCTGGAACTTCATCCTCCTCCTCTTCATCCTCCTCCTCAGCAGCCTCCCTCTCTCAAAACCTCAAGCGGAAACCATCCGAACCTCTCTTTCAACCAGCTTCCAAGAAACCGATATCCTCATTGACAGCTTCTCGTTCGACCTCGGCAGCTGGCTCAACCTCCTCAAGCCTTCGATCTTCAACCAGATCCAGCTCTGCATCCGCTCCTTCGACGGCAGCTTCGCGTCGTGCCGCTACCACTTCCAGTACCTCAACTTTGGCTCAAACTCGAGAATCCCGACTCGCTCCTTCTACTCGCTCAACCTCATCTTCTTCCTCGATCCTCTCAGGGAGACGAAGTCCGAACCTCCCTGTTGGAGGAGCTGGAGGAGCTGCCGCCGCCGCCGCCAGTGCGGGTGGCACAAGGACGAGACCGACGGCTGGAACGAGTGCCTTGAGTAGAAGCGTCAACCAGCGACCTGCGGCTGGCCGATCAGATTCTGGTGGAAGCAACGGTGGAGCAAGCTCGAGTGATCTTCATGTAAGTTGTGATGATTTCTCGGATTCGAGGTCAGGGAATGAGTGGCAAGGAACAACTGCGAAGAACCGAATACAAGGAAGGAAGCCAAGCAGGAAGGTAACACGATATCAAGTCCCGTCCAAGACTAAGCGTCAAATCCCACCGTTTCTCATTTACAGCTCACAAACGGACGACTCGGCGAGGTCGAAAAACAGATCATGAACATGAACGAACTACTGGGTCTAGAGAGGTCTCGAAGTAAGTCTTCTCCTTCCGTCATCTTCTCGTTTCGAATGAATCATTTCGAAAGATTCACATATCCTCTTTATGATCCTCAATTCAAGTCATCAACCTCGAAACCGCTCAATCAACTCTCCAAACTCAACTAGCTCAATCCAAAACGTCCGAACAAACCGCTTCCCTCACCATCTCCTCTCTTACCTCTGACTTTTCCCGAGAGAAAGCCGCTTGGGCTCGAGACGTTGAGGACCTCGAGCGGGAGCGAAAAGAAAGAGCTCGCGTCGAGGGAGAGTTACGCAAGATGGAGGACGACGCGAGGCGGATTAGGAGTGAAGGCAGGGACAGAGAAGATGAGATGAGGAGGGATGTTGAGAGGGAAAAGAGGAAGATTCGAGAACTGGAGGAAGAAGTTACCGAGGAACGACGTGCGAAGGAGAGAGAGAGGGAAGAGAAAGAGGCTGTCAAGGTAAGCAAAACGTATCTCTTTTGCGTGCGACAACATATGACGAGATAGATGAACTCGCACCAACTCAATCGACCCTGTATCGCTCTTCACCTCAGTCTCAACTCACTCACCTCACAACCGAATCTCTCACCCTAACGACTCAACTCTCCTTCCTTCAAACTCGGTCAACCACACTTGAAGCCACCGTCTCTCGACTTCAAGCTCAACTTGCCGAACTCACTGCCACTACTGCTAATCAACTCAAGGAAGCCAGCGAATCGGTTGAAGAGGCAGAGAGAAAGGTCAGGGAGGGTGAGACGGAAAGGAGGAAGTTGCACAACACTATCCAAGAACTCAAAGGGAACATCCGAGTCTTTTGCAGAGTTCGACCTCCGATGGGTGAGTGATGGTCTGGATCTGAATTTTGCTGGTACCTTCTCCTTGGTTGAATTTCTCCCTTGATCCCTTCTTCTCGCCCTGAAACTACCTGTAGACGTCGAGGGTCAACTTGCTGCTATCAGTTATCCGGATCCGGCTGGCACTCAAATTATCGTTAGCAATCCATCCGAGTCAGCTATGGGTTCGGCTCGAGAGCAAACCATCCCCTTCCAATTTGACAAGGCAAGTGGTTTCATCGAGATGAGCATTCTACGTCTTGAATTGAAGGGCCCATACACGTTGGTATTTTTACCCAAACTGACCTTTTGGCATCTGGTCCATATAGGTCTTCCAACCCTCTTCTACTCAAGAAGACGTCTTTGAGGAGATATCTGCCCTCACCCAATCCGTTCTCGATGGCTACAACTGCTGTATCTTTGCATACGGTTCGTTCTCTCGCTCCTCTTGAATCTTGTCTTCCAAAACTAGACTCACCCCCTCTCTTCTCTTTCATCCTCCCTGTGATCCCTTGATGCACCGATTGCGTCTCCTTCACCGTCAACAGGTCAGACGGGAGCAGGAAAATCCCATACGATGGAGGGAGGTTCAACGCCAGAGACCATGGGCATGATCCCTCGAGCCGTCGCAAAGATCTTTGAGACCACCGAGAAGCTAAAGGAACAAGGTTGGGAGTACGAGATGGAAGGTCAATTCTTGGAGATCGTAAGTAACCTCGCCTTCCCTCCCCTCCAGTCTCATAGTCACTGCTGACGCGAGACCCTCTCTTCTTCTTTCTCTTCTGCCTCTTCCTCGTTTCCGACCCGGTTCAACAGTACAATGAGACCATCAATGATCTTCTTGGATCGGCTGACTTTGATAAAAAGAAGCACGAGATCAAACACGAGAAGATTGGAAGGACGACAAAGACAACAGTGACGGATGCTGCCGTCGGTACGTAAAAAAACAAAAGAACTTGCCTTCTTTCTTGGTCTCCCTGTTTGCGTGAAGGTTCAAGCCCAGCAACCATACTAAATCCCTCACCTGACCATCTACAGTCCCACTGAAATCACCCACTCAAGTCAAGGGTCTTCTCGAACGAGCCAAAACTCGAAGAGCCGTTGCAGCGACGCTCATGAATGAACGGTCTTCACGTTCGCATTCGGTCTTTTCCCTTCGTGTTACTGGTTCGAATAGCTTGACAGGTGAATCGTGTGACGTGAGTTTTTGGGATCTTTTGCTTCGTTCAGGTCTCGTCACCACCTACCTGTCTTCCCCTATGGTCCTCTCCTTTCTCGCATTTCGATGAATGACAATGAGACTGACGACAATATTTGTCAAATTACTTCCCCTTCGTATCATCATCATCACCATCATCAACATCATCATCAACATCATCATCAACATCATCATCAACATCATCACTCTATCTTATTCAACTTGAATTCATTCCTGATCCGTGCTTCCTTTACCTACTCTAGGGCGTCCTCAACCTCGTTGATCTTGCAGGGTCCGAAAGACTTGCTTCATCGGGTGCAGGTGAAAACAAGGATCGACTCAAAGAAACCATCAATATCAACAAATCCCTCTCTGCTTTGGCAGATGTCATTGGTGCTCTTGGATCCTCTGCTTCGGGATCGGGAATTCATGTCCCATACAGAAATTCGTACGTCTCTTCTTCGAGTTCGTTTGTTTCATACATCGGCGTCATCGTCTGGGGTCAGATCGCCCGTGATCAGAGAGGTGGAGAGAAAAGAGGACAAAAGCAAGTTGGAGGCTCCACACTCTTCTTAGTCGTCTCAGCCTTCCCCTCCTGTCATGTTTCAACCTTGCTCCAAAGGCCCTCTCGGCGATCCCCCTCTGAGATCATAGAGAGAAGAGAAGAGCCCCAGAATTCATTGTCATAAGCAGACGGGCATTCATTTAACCACCTACTCTCTTTTGTGTTCGTTCCTACTCACACTGTCATACTCTTACCCTATCTGTCTTCTCACGCCACTCCTGTAGGAAACTTACGTACCTCCTTCAAACATCTCTCTCCGGTCAAGTACGTCACATGACAATTTCTTAAGACCAAACCCTTTGATCACTGGGGAGAACTACTCCGGCCTACGTACACGCGCGCGTTCGTGACCCGGGGGAATTGGGGGATGGGGGGTCACAACGGAAAAGGAGGCGACGATCCGACCTCTCGGATTCTCTCTCTCCTTGTCTCTTGCTGATTTGTCGATACTTGTGACGTCATTTTTTTTTTCTCTTCTTTTCTCACCTCTTTCTCTCCCTCTTGTTATTCTTTCTCTCCTTCTCTCCCGCAAACAGAGTAAGACCCTCATGGTCCTCAATCTCTCGCCTCTCGCCGTCCATATGTCCGAATCTCTCGTTTCGTTGCGTTTCGCTACGAAGGTCAGTTTTTTTTTCGTCTTTTTTTTTTTTTTCTCTTCTGAGGAAGAAGAAGGAAAAAACCCCTCTCTCGCTCCTCCTCCCTCGCAATCATCGTTATCTTCATATCCGCCGTCGCATCATTTCGACCTCGTGGCACATCTCGATCGGGATCAATATGCTCGTGTCTCAGTATCTCCCCGACGATACTCCTCTGTTTGCTTTTGCTGACCCCTCGTTTTTTTCTTTTTCTTCCAAATCCTTTGTCTTGTCGTACCTTTCCTTTGTGGCTTGGCGCTACGTATGTGTGTGGCTTGGAAATCGTCATCAGGTCAACTCAACTCAAATCGGAACGGCCAAGAAACAAGTGATAGCAAAGTGATTCATACCCCTTCGACCTATAATGACACTCTTTTTTTTTTGTCTTGCCTCGCCTCCTCTTTCGTTCGCTTCACCTCATTATGGTCTTTTCTTCTCCCTGGCCCCTCTGGTTCCGTCGTCGCGATTTGCTTCCCGTTCTCACGCATCTCTCTCTCTCTCTGTGTCTCTCTTCCCTAAATGGAATGTCACCGAGTTAATTCCAGGAAAAAGAATCGATACATAGAGCAGAGACGAAAGAACGACAAGGACGGAGAAGAAGAAGAGAAAAGAGAACATAAAACGAAGCGAATGTCAAGAGAAGCAGAGATAGAAACAGAAAATCAAACGAAACACTGAAGCACAGGAGAGAGAGACTGCGCGCGCGAAAGGCTGGCACAGAGAAAGGGAAGGACGAGGCGAAGCAAGCGAAAGACGTGTGGTGGAGATGAGTTGATGTGGAATGTCCCCCTGGAAAGACAGGTTTGCACTGGGAAGTCCGAGGTACCGGAAGAGAAAGAGAGGCTGTGGGAAGGAAAAGTCATGAAAGGAAGGGATGATGAGACGGATGACGAGAGTCCGAAGGAGAGGGTAAGGGTCGGAACAAAGGGATGGAAAGAGGTAAGGGAGCGAAAGCGATGACGATTACAGGTAGCAAGGATACAGGAGTAAGAAGGAGATGCCGTTGTCCAAGCAGGTGTAGGCAGAGAAAAAGGTCAAAAAAAGCAACATGTACAGAAACAAATCCGGGCGAAATCACATTCCCCAAAAGACCGATGCCTTTTGTGTCCAACCGTTCGAACAGGCGTAAGGAGCGGAGTCGGGAAGCTCGGCATCCATCGAGTAGTCGTCCGATCCAAGCGAGTCTTGAGGGGCGTAGAAGGCATCTTGGGCGATGCTGAATCCGAGACCTAGCGCTGCCGAGGTGCCGTTGGATCGGACCGATGGGAGAGGAAGTAGCGGTGATGAAGGAATGTACTGGTATGGGGCGGGAGAAGATGTGGAGTGGTAGGTTGGGAAGTAAGGGTTGCCGTTGGAAGGGGTAGCGAGGACATAGGAGGGTGCACATTGAGGGGGGATGTATTGGCCGTCGAACACCATGTGTGATGGATGAGACGGAGTCGAGGGCGCCGAGTCGCCGTCATACGAGTCGTTGTATGACGAAGAAGAGTAGGAGACGGACATGGCAGCCGAGGAGCAAGAACTGCTCGAGAACGAGCGAAGGTGGCCTAACGAGGGCGTCGACGTTGGTTCCGTGGCCCACTCGGAGGTGTATTGGCTCTTTTTGAACGCCTGGTCGGCAGGGGGTGGATGAGGTGACGAGAAGGCTGCAGGGTGGAGCTCATAGCCGGAGTAGATAACCTCGGGCGAAGCTGGGTAGGGTCGAAGGACGGATGGGAAGGGTCGACCCTCCTGGAGGCAAGGTCGGGGAGCCTGCGTGAGAATATGATGAGGAGCACGTGAGCCAGAGAAAAGGAGCTAGGCGTTGATAAGAAAACCTTTACCACCGGGACTCGGAGGCAAGGGACGGGATGGAAAAAGGACCGAACGTACCGGAACTTTCGAGGGAGTAGAGGTCCAGTCGAGAGCAAGATCGCCATTGGGGGCAGTCAGTCTGCCCTCCTTGTGGGCCTTGATGGCGGCACCTCCCCGAGGGACGATGAAGCCGAGCTCCTTGAGCGCCTTGAGGTGAGACTTTCTCTCCTTTGTCGCCCGGTTCTCCTCGTCAGGGACGGCGGCATAAAGGCACTCTCGCTTGGATTTGATGCAGTTTTGACAGCGGACGGCGCCATTGCAGCGGACTTTCCTGCAAGGGTAAGAGGCAGAGATGGGGAGAGGAAGGGGGAAGAGAAGTGAAGCGAAGAAGAGAAGGAAAGAGGAGAGGCCGGGAGGTCAGTTTCGGCTCAAGTCCGTCACGAGGAGGAGAGGCGAGGCCGGAAATTACTCCGCGCGTCGGCCCCCGGTGTGAGTGCCTGACTGACCTCTTGCGACAGTATTCGCACGCCTTGTTGATGCGAGAGCGCGAAGGTGTTGAGCAGTTGGCGTGAGTGGAGGATTGGGAAGGCGAAGTCACGTCTTGAGAGCTTGGCATGGTGGGATTGGCAGCGAGAAGGCCCAATAGATGGGGAGAGCTCGAGGTAGATCGGTGCAGGTGCGAAAGGGAGGTGGTCGAGGAGGGGAGTCGAGGATGATGCTCAGAGGAGACGCGAGTGTGGCGAAAGAGGCAGATGGGGGTCGAAGGGAGAGCGAGGAAGAGAGGGAAGACTTGAACAAGATGACGGGAAGGAGGAAGAAGAGAAGGTCGAAATAATTGATCGAGGACAATCCGAGACGGAGGAATTTAATACGTCCCGGTCGACCTCAGGGTCGGTCTCCTGTCCCGCTCAATGGGGTTCTCGAGATCCAGGCACAATATCGTCATTTCCTGTCCTCCCATTGATCCCCTTGTTTAGGATACGTAAATGTCTTCATCTATTCTGCCGCGGAAATGCCACACGGACATCGCGTCCTCCGAGTGCTCGGATGATGGCTCAGGATCTACAGGGACCCTGAGGAACGAGTCCATTCCCTTCCTCGTCCCGGTCGACAAAGGTCGCCATTTTTCTCCCCTTTTCCACGTCGGACACATTCTATCTCGAATCAGGATACGTCGGACTTTTTTTTTTGATCGCGAAGTCCTCTTGCCTCCTCGAGGAGGGATGTTTACCTACCGAGACATCTTTTGGAGAGGCGATCGGCTCCGCGATCCCCACCTCGGGAGAGAATCTCGAAATCCCTTCTTCCCCACCGTCCTTGAGTCTCAGTCATTCTGTAACAACATCTCGTACGTCATGATACTCGCGTGAGTCTGACATGTGGTCTGACATGCGACGACGTAGCGTTCCAGGCGGCATCGTCATCAACGGAGCGAGAGTGCGACTGCCATCCTGCATAGGTCCTCCAGTACGGACCAGGGCCAGGAAACACCTTAGTATCTGGGTTCTTCTGGTCGTCTAGATTTATCCCAACCCGAAGGATGCAGCCCCATCGCAATCGAGAGATCACGATCTTGGCGTTGGCCACACACAACAGATGGTTTGTCAACGTGTCAGGACGATGACATCCTCCCTGCCGAGACATCACGTCCTCAGCTCAAGCCCAGAACGATCAAGATCCTCACCCTGCACCGGGACCTATCTTCTGCCCTGAGCGACATCATATCTTGTTTCAATCGACGAAGGCTGGGTGGGACGACCAACAAGGGGCCAAACAAATTCCCGATGGTCAGAGCCATCTTGTCTCGGAGATCTTGTCTCGCGCGCGAGGTAGTAATTTTTTTGCACGAGGCCACGGCAAGAAACCTTCGCTTTCTCGATGAGCTTGTCGCGATCGACAATCAGCAGATGTATCAGTTGCAGATCAGGTCTTCCACACACGATGCAAGTCCTCGGCGAACTCGGTGAGTGGTCTCGTGTCTGAGGAGTTCTCATTCTTTGCGTGTGTCAAGAACAGAGACCGGTACGTGGACCACCAGGACACGAATCAAGATATCTACTTGCTGCCGCGTGTTGCGTACGCTATTCATGTGTGTCACTTTCGAGCGATTCGAATCCGGCCAAAGAAACGTCAGTCAAGACTCGGTCTCCAGTTTTTTGGTCGGTCAAGAGCGAGGGTACTCGAAACAAGGGGAGGTGGGACAGATGATGTGTGGATTCTAAAGAGAGACAGACTCAGACGATCTATATCATAGAAAAACAAGAGCGAAGGAAGCAATCTTAAGTGACTTACCGAAACGAAAGAAGGACAAGATGTGGTGGTAATCTCTGTCAACTCGAACAGAATCCCTGTCTGATTGATGCTTCTGACGAAACCACAACAGTGAATCTGAAAACCCACGGCAAGAGGCAACAGCAAAACAGGCGAGATACGATAGCCCACGTGACTGGTTGAAAGAATCTGATCGCCAACATGAGATACATCCCTCTCAACCAGAAGTCCTCATCAGTTCGCTCTCTCAAGGCTAGAGTCGAAATCAAGGATGTCGACCGATTCCGGTTCTCACCTCTTTCACCTGGAGGCACATCACCGTGACTTGTGAGAGATGATTTTCGGCAATGGATTGAACAAGGGTCGGAGAGGTAGGTTGGGTATACCGATTGAGTCAAAACGGCAGAAAGTCTATGGTATTGAGGAGATGCAGACAGTTCATGGATTCGAGGAGATAAGATGGTCACATTCGTCGCACTTCCTTTACTGGGCATGTACAGAGATCTGACTGGGTAACGTTCAGGAGAACTGACTCGAGTCAAAGTCGAAAGTCCCGCGAATGTCATTTCGACTACAGCGCAGCTAAGGATCACCTCACAGACCTTATCTCCTCACCTTGATCTCGATGGACAGTCTGCTCCGCTCAGCAGATCTGCAGACTGCAGACTGTGGACGACACTGCAGAATGACAGGCCAGGACTTGAAGTCTACATCTTCGCTCTTGTGACTCGTTCGGAACTGAATGACTCATGATCTTGACTCAGCGATATTTCGACCTCGCTTCCCGGTCAAGACTCTCCCCAGGCCTTACGGTCCGTACACGGTTCGATGTTATCTGTCATCCATCTCGTCTTCAAACGCTTACTGTCATGTCCTGTAGCCTTACTGCTTCATCGTCGGCGTCGCGCTCCCCTCCATTGCACCCATCATCAACAACATCACCACCATCAGATGACTTGCCTCCTTGCTACGAATCATCGTCACCATCAGCATCTCGCCCAGTCTCGCCTCGTAACGAGATCATTGTGCTACCTCGATCATCATCGCCGAAATTCAACACCTCGCCTCAGCTAGTTCTTCATCCTCGCTTGACCCAATCGTTCTCCGCCAGATGGACAGGGAGAGTCTCGCTGACCCTGGCAGAAGCCCTTGTGTTTGTTCGACCGCCCGAGCTGGGCTACGCACCAGAGCTCGAGCTCGAATTGGGTTTGGGCGAGGGGGATCGAGCAGGCAAAGCTGTATGTGATCGAGCCTCTTGTCGCAACGTCTCTCAGCTCATCATCTCAATCTTTGGGCTCTCTATATACGTAGACTAGAGTTAGTGGACTTGTTCGAGTCTCCTCGCCTGATGAGCGGATCGTCTCAGGCGTCAAGATCGCCCTCGTGGCCCGCCAGCGGCTCTTCAAAGAGCATGGTGCTATCCCGGAGGAACGCAACGTGTTTTTCCAGGAAGCCATCTGCCGTGGAGAGTATGGGAAGGACGGGAAGTATCAGGGAGTTATGCTCGAAAAAGGTATCACCAAGTATGTTCAAGTCTACATCTCCGCTTGATCGCATCTCGATAAAGGTCCTCTGCTGACCCTCGATCATCGCTGCATCAATTTACTAGCTTCGAGTTTGCCCTCGACGTTCCTGCCTACGCCCCTACCACTGAGTCAGGTCCACATGGCTCGGTCAGCTACGAGGTCGTGGCTGCTGTCTTACCTGCTGGTGGAGGGCGACTCTCGTCAGCTTGGCAAGACAGCAAGGAAGTCGTCGTCGTTGCAAACCCGCATCGCGAAGACGATGGTGAGTATTTTGGCTCTTCATCGCTTTGATGGTCGATCTGCCTGCACACTTTGCTGACGAATCGGTTCGACTGGCCCATGTTATTAGCCCTCCAGTTTCACTTCCATAGAAGCGTCCCTTCGACCTACTTCGGGGCCATGTCTATTGGTCTCTTCAGCAGTGTGAGTAGTCCTTGTGTAGTACGATTATCCAGCAATATCTTTTCAACTCATCGATGTCTTTTTTCTGTTGACCTGACTCGACGTCGACAGGCTTTCGCTGTCGGCGCTCCCCTTGCCGTAGATCTTCACATCCGTTCTCCTCCACCTAGACTCTCCATCTTTGCCGTGAATTGCTACGTCACCCAAACGACCTGCATCACGTCTCGTGCTAATCCTGGCGAAGTCAGAACGGTCGTCTCGCCAAAGCGCTACCTCATCCGGGCCGGTGCAAAGGGACTTTACCATTCGCCCGACTTTGCACAAAACGCAAGGCAGCAGGGCTCTTTGCTGCTAGATGGACACCCGAAATCAAAAGCGAACGAACACCAAGACTGGCACTGGACCGAGCTGGGACGAATGGTAAGTGGTCTATCTCTTGTCCTGTCTCGTTATATGCCCTTCTTCTGTTCGGTCTCGGCTGACATACGGCCTGTTCACACATCTCAGCCCAAGGACGACGTGATCAGACCCACGACGCTCCCTGGAACTCAGTCTGACCTAAGGTTCTCATGTCAACTATCGGTCGACATCATCTTCAACGAGACTGGCAAGGATGAGAGAATCAAGATCGCCACTGTGTACTCGCGTCCAGTCTCGCCAGCGTCGTGAGTTAGCCTGGTGAGGACCTGCACCTTACTTGCAGATCGTACTGATGCCTTTTCCCAAACCATTTCTTATCGTCAGATGCTGCTGCACACTGGCTCTCTTGACCTTACCGAATTATCAGGCATCCATCGGAGACGAGGGCAACCGCACTCGCCGTCGTCAGACGAGTCCAACTGAGTGAGTTCAAGCCGCAAACGTGGACCGACCCTCTTATAATCCTATGATCTGATCCCTATCTTTGTTCTCATTCATCAGCATTGAATGCACATGCAGAGTCTCGTTTGAGTCGTTGACGAAGCAGGAAACTCGAGGATGGAGAGGGAAGAAAGGGTCGGATTCAGAAATGAAGACGAAATGACATTACACATTGCCACATAATATCGTATGTTGGTTTGATCGCTGTACGCATACATGAGACCGAAGCGGGAGGAGTAGAAAAGAAAGGGTAGAAAAGTCTGTAACGTCAAGTCCCGATTATCCAACCTTTCCTCTCCCCCGGGACATTGAGCCGTCACCGATCCCGAATCGTCCTCTCCGAGATGATCCCCCTGATCTTATTCCTCCCACCCGCGTTCTCCATCTTCGTACTTCTGATCTACCGCACATTAGCCTCTGCCGGCGCCCACCCTCGCCCTCACACCAACTCGGAGAAGTCTACCGGAGGGGGTGACCACCAATCGCAAGGACTACCTCCTCTCGTCAAGAGCTCAATCCCTTGGCTAGGATCCGCTCTTCAGTATGGCAAAGACCCAGATGCTTTCATGAAGAAATGCGTGTGAGCTTGAGAGTTCCAACTGGGATGTGATCCTCGGTCGGACAAGACTATCTCACGCGTCTCTTCACGGTTACAGTTCCGAATATGGATCCATCTTCACTGTCCTACTCGCAGGTCGACATCTCACTTATGTCACTAGCCCACAATTAATCACCCAAGTGTATCGGTCTTCTCGCCAGCTTGACTTCTTACCTATCAGAGGTAGACTGCTCATCAGTCTGTTTGGTGAGTCGATCGTAAAGCCTCAGTCGCTCCAACAGCTTCCCCGTACCCTCCCATCGGTCACTGACGGTATGATTCCCTGATGAATCACTGGTATCATATCAGGTGCATCCACTGAGCTGGGTACTGGAGAATGGATCAAGGAAGAAGTGTACCCAATCAGCCATAAAGCACTCGCCAAAGGTCATCTTGGAGTCCCAACAACAAACATCATCAAGCATATCGCGGAGTTCATCGACGACTGGGCTCTCAAAGTGAGTGGGAACTATACGGGTGCTCTGATGAATGCTTGACTCATTTAATCATCATTTCAAGGCCGACGCAGCAGAGAATGGCAGAAGCCAGGTTTCCCTTCGTAATCTATCTGTTGATGGACTTTACATGGCGAGTTCTCGTGCATTTTTCGGTGAAGGTTAGAACACCCCCCTTCTTCTCGGGCGACATTTTGGTTGTTTGTATGCGGCTCTCTGATATGCTGACATGTCAAGATTGATTCTTCCAGACTTCCCGCACGACCAGATGCTGCCTCATCTCACGCTTTACGATGAGGGTATGCCTGTAAGTTCTCACATTCTCTTCTTACATTTGGTAAGAGCCAGCTGATTGATTTTACCTACCCACGCTCCATGATCCTTCCTCATTTCAGCTTCTCGCCGCCGAACTCCCTGCCTTACTTTCCTCCGCCGTTCGATCGTCCAATTCCGCCCTCACCTCAATGAAAACCATCCTCATCGAATCGAACTATCTTTTGTCCCCCGACCGTCTATCTCAAGCATCAGCCGTTATCGAAGACACCGTCTCTATCATGAAGGAGAACGATCAAAGTATCTCGGATATCGCCTCGGTTATCGTTTCGTATGCTTGGGCGATTCAAGCGAACGCAAGTTGGGCGTTATTCTGGATCTTGGCTTTCACACTCGGAGAGGAGGGAGAAGAGGCGGATCTCCTTAGAGAGAAACTCAGGATGGAAAGAGAGGCGGTCAAGAGGAAATATTCGAATGGTAGTAGCGTGAGCTCATCCTCGACGAACGGTAGCAATAACGACGATGTCAGCAAACACAAAACCCTCGCCGAAGTCCTCGTCGGAAAGGATCAATCTGGAAAAGAATTTGGTGTCTTAGACGAAGCCTTCCCGGTTTTGAGGACGGTCATCAAAGAATCCTTGAGGTTGGCTAGCAGTTCCTCGAGCATCCGAGAAGCATTGATAGATGGAACACAAGTGACTGATGGTCTGGGTGGTAGCTGGAGATTGAACAAGGGTGATCAAGGTATGTTCTCCGGAAGAAGAGTCCTTCGTGATTCTTGTTCGGATCTTTTTCTCTCGCTCGGATACACAGTTTCGACGGAGGATTCTCCTGGCTGACCCGCCAAACTCTTCTGTAACTCGTCCCTTTCCCCCTTACATATCGCATCATACCAAACCCACGAAAGTTCTCTGCTCCACTCGATCCGTTCACCTTGACCCTCAAATCTACAAAGACCCTCTTGTCTTCCGACCAGCTCGATTTGAGCAAGGCGAGGGTAAACTCGGTTCCCATTTTCTGCCGTTTGGAGGAGGAATCTCTCAGTGCGAAGGTCGGGTTTTCGCCATGTAAGTTTCTTCTTCTTTTTCTTCGTTGCCATTTGCTTGCACTGCTCTTTCGCCATCATCCTTCAGTGAACACAACTCACACATACGTTCTCTCTTTTTCGACGACCAATTCATCAATCAATTAACCGTGTCTTGCCCCTTCCTTCCCATCACACTTCACGCCTTCATTCCATCAGGCGAGAACTCACCGCATTCGTCGTTCTCGCACTCGACACTCTCGACATGCGATCCCTCGAACTCGTCGATTCGAAAGGCCAAATCGCCACCCCCATCCACGCCGTCAGTGATACCGACAAACGACCAAAGAGCCGACGACTCGTCCCAAAAGTTGACCTCGACCGGAACGGACTGGGCGTGTTGCATAGTCAACCTGGAGAGAGGGATGTGCTCGTTGAAATCTCTCGTCGTCGTAGAGATGTCAATGAGTGAGAAGGGAAAGGATATGGGACTCCCTTCTTGGATGCAGTCGTCGCTTTGGCGGCGGAATATAATGATTCATGCCCTTGCTGTTCTCAAGTCTGAAGACGATTGATTGATGGGCAGCGTACTAGACACGTAGCATGTTTGTGATCTTGGACTTTCTGGTAACTCAATGGTGCTGGTCTTGAGATTGTCTGGTCTTAGCAACGTTGAGGGAAACGAGGTGGATCAAGCTGGATTGAGACACAAGTCAACACAAATCGGAGGGAGCCAAATCGGATCAGGACGGAACGACGATAGGACGGACCTAACCTTCACCGCTTATCATCTCCACTCGTCGCGACGTTCAACAACCCTCACCCCTAGCCACGACCTCATAGCCCGTCTCTCCATTCTCATCCCCCGACTCAACCCATTTCATGATCAATGGCCCAACACCAAATCGCCACCTTCACCCCAACCGATCCGAGCCGTCCCCTCGTCTGGTTCCCTCTCATTTGGGCGATCATCTCTTGTCTCAAGTCAACTGTGAGTCCCATATCATCTTCCGTCTCATGCTCCATGTCATTCCATATCATATATATGGCCGGACCGACGTTGCGAGTCAACCTGGTGAATGGATCACGACCGAAGCTCTGCCCGCCCGCAGCACTTCCTCATCTTATCGTCAATCGATCGTCTGATATCAAGAAATGACATACTCAATCGAACGTGCTCACAGCCAACGTAGCATACTCGACCCTCGATGGCTTGAACGATAACGGTGACGTACCGGTTTGGGCCGGATTTGACACCCGCCCACCTGAACTCTCCCTTGGGACATCATTTGAGCAGTGAGTACGGTTTCGGGTATAGACAGCGAAGAAGGAAAGGCTTGGATTGAGCTCTTTTCTTCAGTGATCGTAACGAACACTGGGCAG
Source organism: Udeniomyces megalosporus (assembly GCA_039545415.1). Taxonomy (NCBI): domain Eukaryota; kingdom Fungi; phylum Basidiomycota; class Tremellomycetes; order Cystofilobasidiales; family Mrakiaceae; genus Udeniomyces; species Udeniomyces megalosporus. The sequence goes on along the minus strand of BCKM01000010.1, from coordinate 459,023 downwards.
GGTCGGGTGCCGTGTGTGACGCGAGTGGCAAGATCAATCGGCTATCACTCGAACGCCTTAATAACAGCATTACCGCGGTCACACGCTGATGATATCCGTTCGAACCGCGTGATAGTGTCCTGATAGTAGCATTTACGGACAAGATCGTTCTCTACATACCTCCTTCGTCGCCCTCTTCCAAGCCCAAAGAGCTTGTCCAGCTTGTCATAGCGCCTGGCGCAGTCCAATCCGCAACCGTGAAGGGCGCAAGATTGACTCGTCAAGGGAACGCTTTGGGCATATATGTCTTGTATGTTCTGTGTCAATAACATTCCGTTGACGTTCTCTATGCTGACCCCACGCGTCGACTGTAGACTCGATACCGGGCTGGAGGCGGTCCTCCAATCTTACTCACTTGTGACACTCAACGTCACCCACACTATCTCTCTGAAAGGGATTGCCGGTGAAGTATCAGCCTCAGCCTCTGTAGTTGCTGTCGTAAGTCCGACTTGTCAAGGTGTCAATTCGGCGCGTGCTCATCTCGCTACCATTCTTGCTGGATCCAGAGCACGGCCGATCCTCTGGCAATCCATCTCCTCGATCCATCAGACCTACAACCAGTATCTGTACCAATCACGGATCTATCTCCAAATCTCCACACTGGTCTCCCAACGTTCAGTCTCTCTCAGCGGATCCTCACATACGCTACCACGCAGCCGCCCAAACCCTTGACTTCTTCTGCGTCCACACCTCACCGACTTTCCGGACGAGAAGAAGAAGTTCCTTCGACTTCTATTCTCAGCAAAAGCGTACCTATCTTTCGAGGAGCCGTAAGCCTCGCTGGACGGATGGCGGACGAAGGGATGAGCAGGATTCGTCGGATCTCGGAGGACGCGACACATTTTCCTCCGTCATCATTTGGTTCGACATCCCGATCTCCGGTCATCCATTCTGCCCAGCAACTTGGTCATACTCGACCTCGATCCTTCAACTCCTCTCCTATTCTCTCAGAACAGTCATCGATTGGACCTGTCTCCTCGTCAGACAGCGTTATCATCGTCGATGTGCTTGGGGATCTGTTAATTCCTCTAGCCCACTTTCAGGTTGAACCTCGCAACCGTCAGCCAATCAATCATCTATCCCTATCACCCTCCGGATCACGGCTTCTCGTTTCGCAATCACCCTCGACAGCGTTCCACGTTTTTGGCATCCTCTCTCCAGGCAGAAGGAAGCAGGGTGGATGTCTGAAGATAGTGGAAAGTGTCGCTCTCGACCGGGGGCTGAGTTCGAGTTGGGCACGAGAGGTAGTCTGGGATCGGACAGAGCATCGGGTAGGTGTCCTAACTGGAAACGGAACTTTACGTGAGTGATGAGACTTTCTCGGGGTTTCTTCTCTCGAACGAACAGATCTGAACTAACAGAGGCACTTGTGTCATGACAGATGTCTATCCTATGGAGCCCCAACTAGGTTCCACACGACACGCTGTCCGTACCATATCGACTTTAGGTGTTCGATCTACAGCTAACTTTACACGTTGAAACATCCCCTCGCCGTTACTTCACACTCAGCGTCGTCAAGCTTGTGCCAGAATCTCCATGAAAACTGATGCGCCTCGTGATCTGCCAGTCTTCGCATTCGTTCCCTCGACATCAATCCTAGGGCGATCCTTCAGCCTTTCAACGTTCGAGACATCCACACGCACGCTTACGCTGTTGTCACCTGAAATCTTTACAACAGCTTCCTCTTCGCCTACCGGAGCGGAAGCTCAGCTTTTCTCCTCGTTCTCCCCGAGCTCTGGGCTGAGCTTACTCCTTTCGGCCAAAGCAAAGATAGAGACTGAATTGGGTCTCAAGAGTCCCAGGACTGAAGGGACAACATGGTTCCTGCATGCGCAGTCCCATGGCGAAGAGTCCAAGTGGCCGATGACCAAGCGGACGGACGAGATTCTCGAAGGAAAACGGATTTCTGATACGAATGTCACCAGGCGAGTAGACGATCGCTTCATGGTTCATCGCTCATGTCGAAGCGTGGGATTGATGATCACCTCTTGTACTTGTAGCTGGCTCGCCAAAGCAGAGATCAACACCTCATCAGCATCTCTTCGATCACTCCCGGGTCCCCTGCTCAAAGTGCATCAATTCGATTTCTATTCTTTTGCTACTCCGCCCACATCAATCGACGTTCTTCTCTCATCCGACTCCTCAACTAGACTGTCTTTGCGACAAGAAGTTCAAATCATCCCTTCCTCCTCCATGACGACCGGCTCTTCACTGGATTCGACGGATGATGAGAGAAGTCTCGCAGAGGGCATCATCGGTTCTATGGATTCTTCGCTTCCCGGCCCGAATGGTGTCGTTCCTTCGTACCCGAACGGCAATGGCCCTCATCAATTCTCGACCCTGAACTTCTCGGCTGCCCGATCATGGACACGATCCGTCCAGGTCCAGATGTTCCCACGCGTCGCTGGTGGGATGAGATCAAGTCGAGCCAAGGATCCGACGGGAAGAGGGACACGAGAGGAGGGCAATAAGACGAGTCTTGGATTCGACGATGCAGTCTTCGATTCTCGAGAGTTTGAAGTGGTTGAAGTTGATCAAGAGTTGGGAAGTGAGGAGGATGAAGAGGTATGGAGAGAGGCTAGGGCCAAGGATGAGGAGGACTTTGATGATGAGTTCATCGGAGGAGCGATGGAGTAAATACATGGCGGAAGGAGAGGTTTCGTTCTAACTTGTTCTCTTGATGCGTACATCATCATCATGCGTTTCTCTGTTTCAGCTGATCCAGAAGGGCCAGTTGGTTCCATGATCTAAATTCTGCACAGATCTCGTATTGATACATTTGATCGTCGACCCTAAGTACACAACAAGTCCGATTATTAAGTTTTTTCCTCCAAAGATCTGCCATCAACGGATTCGCACACCATCTCCGGCAAGTCGTAGCCCGTATCAGCATTCGGATCGTATACCGCCTCTAGTCTCGAAACAGCATGAGTGCCTGATTCGGGAAAAGAGTCGATGAACGGCACCGGCCCCTCGATAGCAATAATCGGATGATTGCTTGCTGGTTGCGAGTTGGGTTGGTGATGAGACTCAACGGAAGGGAAGAGGGATCCAGTGAGGGAGGACAAACGACGCTGACGAGATGATGGTGTGGATAGAAAGGAAGATGATGTTGTGACGATATCACCGGCACTGACGGAGGAAGACAACTGGGAGAAGTAGGATGATGGGTTGATCCCTCTACAGGTGCCTGTACTGGATCGTCGACGACCACGAGTGATATCGCGAGGCGAAGTTGATGAGTTGTTGGGGGTCTCGACGAGCTGTGGCGATCAGATCCGTATGGTTGCTGATAGTCAGTCATCCTTACTTCCAACGAAACAGAGGAGCAGCAAAATTTACATACAACTGTGTTGCCTAGTCTCAGTCTATCTCTCCTTCGCATCCATTCCTCTTCCTCTGCATCTTCGGCCCTCCTGGCTTCCATCTCGTCATCGATTGTGACCTCTACTGTACTGCTCAGCTCCACCAGAACCTGTCTATGTCTAGATTTGTCCCGATCCTCGTCTACTATTACGACTTGGCCCGCTTGCCTTTGTTTCCTAGCTCGACTCCTCTTTTTACGATCGAGGAAGAAAGAGCTGCCAACGCCACTAGTATTCTTTTGGATGAAGCTTGTGGACACCTTCCCAGTTTTCCTTCGAGCTGCTGATGATGTAATGACGAGATGCCCTCCTCCTTGACCGAGATTTCCTTCTTGCTGCCAAGCCCTTGGACGACGTTGCATTGAGCCTGATTCGATTCTGAGCCCGTTGTTCGGGTCGGTGCTGCTTCCATGATTGCTGCAACATCTCCAACTTCCGGCTTGGCCATTTTTCCCAAAGGGGAGAACATGTAGTGGAAGCGATGCTGATGGTGCTGCAGCTGCATCACGAGCGGCGAGATCGCGAGAGAGTTGACGAGGTTGACAGAGATAGATTAATACGGTGACCTGTCAGAAGGAAACAGCCACAGGGAGAAAAGTCTCGAGTGAGTTGACTGTCATAGTTAGGCAAAAGCAGGTTAAGGGGAAGTAGAGGCTATGTAATGGGGGGGGGGGGGGGGGGGGGGGGGGAGGGGGGGGGGGGGGGGGGGGGGGGGGGGGGGGGGAGGGGGGGGGGGGGGGGGTCTAACCGTGTAAAGTCTGGGCAAAACCACAGTGACCGTCGAGCTCCAACTTGAAGAGGAGAATCGAAAGAGAAATATGCTCGTGACCTGAAAGCTACTCGGTTCAGGTACATGGTGAATTAGCCGAGTTCCATCGCTCAATCATGTTCAAGACACTTACAGGGTAAGGATCGATCCATTACGAAGGGTGACAAATACCAGTTGCCGGAGGATAATGTTTGCTGTCCTCTGAGCTCCGTTTTCAGAACCTGACGGACTCTGACTCATACGCTGCAAAACACATAGAGAAAGAAAAGGTTCAAACGAAAAATCGCATCACAATCCTTCTCTCTCGCACAGTCAATCTCCAACAAAACGAGCAAAGACCTAGCTTACCCAGGCACGATGAAAGTCGATCGAGATAGTAGCAGTCATGCAGATGTCTGTGAGCTAATTTCGAACATGTGACGAGAAGTTTTAGCAAAGAAGCGCACGAGAACAGACGATGATTAACATCAAAAACCTACAGCCGAAAAGGTCATCCACAGGATTGTCCACAGTGGATACCTATCAATCAGCCGCAAATGAGCTGGGTCAGAGGTCGACTGCACAAGGGAGCTGACAAGCAGAAGAAACAGCGGATCGAAAGCATACAACGGGACACCATTGCCTGGTCTAGCCGCTCTTATCTGCTCCCGGTATGCTTCGGAACTGTGCGCGATGAGATACATCTCAGCATCTGCTTCCATTCGATGCTTATGTTGGCGAACTCACTAGTCAGAGAGTCTCTGCGAAGACGAAAGCTGATCAGTGGTGTTATCAAGCTCAACGATCTTGTTCCAGCCTCAAGAGATAGGTTGATCTTACATATAGATAGATAAGTCTCATAGAGCCAGATACTGCTGCTAGAATCGTCAACAAAACCATCAGACCGAATATGGCGAGCCTTCCTTGGCTCAGTTGACGACTTTGAAGGGCTCGAGCAAAGAGGTAACATCTCGCAATGAGGAAGAGTTGACAAGAGGCGGTGATGACTAGGGACCTGAAGAAACAAACGAAAGAAAAGACATGGTATTTAGTAGAGTCAGCCATCGAAAGACGAATGGTCAAACAACTCTGATACCCGAGAAACACACAGGCAGTAGATGACTGAGACGTAGAAGAAAGAGATTGTCCATGAGCTTCTAGAGAAAACTATTCAAATACGAATCCTAGGAGAGTCTCACTTAGATCTTCGCTTCGATCGCGAAACTTGAGGAGCTATGGTTGAGGAAAGATATTACATCGTTGAGGTCGAGTAAAGCAGGATGGATCAGGATCGACCGACAACCACCACCGATAATTGAGATATACATCTGGTGTTGCTAGACTTACATAAAGCGGATCGCTGATATGATCTCCAAATACTCGAATTACGTCCGACAGATTAACCAAAACCTCCATGGTGTTCATTCCAAGGAGGACGACAACGATACGTTTTACGAGTGTGGAGCTAGATTTACCGATGTGTCGCAGGTAATGAGTACCTTGGAGCTAGCCGGAAAAGAGAAAATAAATGACATCTCAGAAGAGGTCAGGTGGCTGGTCCGATCGTTCTATGATCGATCTCGGATGCGTGATCGTGTTCGGAGGCAGCCTCACGAGCGCTACGCCGTATAGGACCTGCAAGCAGAAAGGAAGGTCGCGATTAGCGAAGCGTACGTGTGTGTCTATATCCAGGCAGAAATCTCGCGCATGCCGACATGACGAACCCAGCTAGCAAACACACCAGAAAAGAAAGGAAGACCAGAATCTCCGACATCGCCATCGCTGAACCGGTCGTACGGTGTGCAGTTTGGGATGCTGCAGTTCAACATCATCTACGGAAGAGAATTTCACAGACGGATTTGAGCTGGGTTTGATGGTATGGAAGGGAGAGGCTAGAGGAAAGGAGAGGAGAAGGAGGCGGGAAAGGGAAAGGAGAATGAACCCGATGGGAGACTCTTGGCTTTCACCCGATCTCCTCTTTCGGACGGCGTCTACGGACGAGCGGGCTTAACGGACTACTCAAACCTCAGGAGAGTGGCAAAAATACCCTCCGTCAAACGTTCTGCGAATGTTGAGTTGAGATGAGATTTGGAGTGAAGTCTGAGCTTTACTCTGTTCTCGCTCACGATAGTCCGATTCAGATGAGGATGTGAAAGTTGATCAGGATATGGAGGTGGATAGGGGTATGGAAGAGGACGAGGGTATGGAAGAGGACGAGGGTATGGAAGGGCAGTGGGGAGAGGACGATGTTTAGCCCCACGATGTCGGTACGTAGTTTCCTTTTACCTTCGTTTTTGCTATGTGGTGTTTGTTCGAACATTTTTTTCAGCGCTGTACCAAAGTCCCAACCGCATATTCCGCGCGTGCTACTTTTGAGCGAATTACCTGATCCGAAATTATTGAGAACCAGATTTTCTGGTTCCAACCGACCCAGGCGACGATAGGTTATATCTGACCCTATTGATTAAAGGTGCAAATAGTCCCTGGCGATGTCCGGTCCAGGTGACCCAGGCAAGACCAGGGAACAGAGAGCCAGGCAAAGCCTGGGAAAAGAGAAAAAGGCCAGACCACCTGAAAATGCTATGAACCTATCTAGTCCCGGGTCTAGTTGAGCAAAAAAAAAGTCTGGGCCAAAGAGAACCGACAAGGGAGTGGTTTCCCTGTCCCAGTCGAAACCTGTGCGCTCCCAGGAAAAACCTGGTTCGCCGACCCAGGGAAGGCCTGAGTCAAAACACCGCGCGCATTTCCCACAGTGTATTGTTGTTTCTCTCGCTTGAATCTTTGTTGAATCCCTCGCTTGTCCTGTTTTGGAAACTGAAGATCATCTTTGAATTCCGTCCATAGTCACTTCCTCATTCGCCTGATTACCCCATGAATCGTGCTAGGGTCTCCCTCTTATGTGCATTGGAAAAATCAAACAAACATGTCCATACGACTAAAGATACTATACTCCAGCTCACAGATCCTGCTCCTTGGAGACCCACATCAGGTCAACCTTCTGAGCACCCTCGACGTCTATCATCCGTTGCTGATTTTCCAACCTCTCTGTCTCGTTTGATCCCAGGGATCGAGGGTCCCGTCTTACTCCTTCCACGTATCTTGACAGTAGATTGCTCTGATAATTCGAGGTGACCTCCTCCAGTCGTCGTTCGTAGTCGAGGCGGCACAGGTACGGTTGAGGCTGAAGTTGGATGATGAATGAGGAAGATCGGAGAGAATGGGTGAGAAGGTCGACGCATTGGAAGAGTGGTACTTCTGATAGAACCTGCGTTAACGGATCAAGAGAGGAGGGTAAAGGATTCAGGTGCAAAAGAAACAAAAGGAATTTAAAGGTAAGTCGAGGTCCATGCATGTGTCTACGCGGAAAGAACCACTTGAGTTGTGAACAAGGAGGATATGGTGGTAGGAGGGTCGTCAAACTCACGTGCGGGCGACGAAGGTGCAGATAGTCGTCTAGATCCGATAGTGGGTTCCGTACTAGGAATCCTTCGGGGAGGCGGAAACATAGAGCGGGTACCGTAGAGAAAGGGCTTCCCGTCGCAGAGAGAGGGATTGATATCTGAACGAGGGGAGAGTGGAGGAGATGTCAGGGCTCTTGAGGAGGAGGAGGTGGAAGGCGAAGTTGTGGTTGGGAGATAAGATGAGGAAGCCGCTGAGGAGAAGGTCGAAGACGATGAGGATGAGGACGAGGTACTGGCGTGGGAGCTGGTGGGGAAATACGACATGTCTGTGGGATGCTATGCGTCCTGAGGCTGTTTGATGTCGTGGCTGAGGAGAGGACGGTTGAAGGATCGAAGGCTTTTAGTTCGATGATCCGACTTGATGATTGTAATCAGCCACTCAATCGAGCTCTCAGGTTGAATGAGAAGCAATGTGTCTCGGTGATGTCATGTTGACGGTCAGTTCAGGGGCTTGAGCGAACGATCGATCTTGAGTTAGGGGGAGAAAGGAAGGATGATTTCGACTGAGACCGAACAAGGGTTGAAAGAGGAGAATTTCTGTTACGCCGTCAGGGTCCGATAACGGTCAATCGATAGATTGATGCAAGAAGAGCAGCCGAGGTAGGAGAGGGCGATTTTTCCGGGGAAAGACGAGGCAGTGATCAAGAGGGGTAAGGGGGTTTCTCGATTTCGATTAATACCAACTTGAAATCCCTTTCGCTGAGGATTCGCGAAACTTGTCGTTACCATTCGAGAAGGCATCTGCGGGCAAAGGCAAGAGAGTCAGAAAAGGAGAAAGATATTCAACAAAGATATTCAACGCTTCCTTGTGACTGCCAGTTTCGACTGATGCCCTTCACGTCCCTTCAAGCTTCGATCCTCCCATTCCGACGTCTTTCCATTCCAACATCATGGGCTTCCGCCCAAGGCCTACCTCAATCTCCTCCCCATCCATCTCATCCATCCGGCAGGCCCGAATCCAGTCTTTGATCACCTTCTCCCAGTCGACGCGATCCCTTGCCACCGCCGCAGACGACACCAATTCGGCCACTTCCGGACGCCCATCTAGCTCCGGAGAACATTCTGGCCAACATCGTGAGCAGCAAATATTCCTATTCTCCAGTAGCTCGTTCAAGGTGTTGGCGATCGTCGAGAGAAACGGGGTAGACCGTGACGACAGCGACATTTCTTCTTTTTCGCTCGACAGCTTGTCTCACTACGACGGATACCTCTCCGACATAGAGCTCGACCCCGAAAATCTCCTTTTACGGTCCTCAGGTGCTTGGAGCTAACTCTTGTTCTCCTCGTGTCCCCTCACAGCCGGCGTTCGACGAAACCCAGTCGGGATTCAACTTCTTTCAGAGAAGCTTCATGCTCAAATCTTCCCAGGCGTCCAAGCTCGGAATCCAAAAGCCATAGACATAGAAACCTCGATAAAACATCTCCATTCTAACGGACTCTTCAGCGAGAATCCTCCGGAGACTAAGCCGATCGACCTTGACCTTCCGAAACTCCAAGGTGCCTCGATTGATGAACATTTTCATAATCTAGGAGTACAAGTGAGTCATGCTTTGGTCTTGCAAGTGGGAGAACAAGTATGTCATCAGGGGAAACTGGCACGCAGGATAGGCAATGAGAGGGCAAATGGAGAGCACACATGCATACACGCACGCCTTCTCGCACCAAGGACGAATCGAGCAGTCTTGAAAGCACCCGCCAGCGGGACCGGTTTTGAAGCAAGAGATAAAAGGGTCATACTGACTATGCCTCTTATATATTCGACTTCTTTCCTTAGCAAGCCGAGCCTTACCTCACGCTCGCAGAAACCTACGCCGCCACAAAGACACCCGACCTTCCCAAGAAATTCGTCCACACTTCCGGTTGGACCAAGTACGAAGCCGATGGAAAGACGACCTCCGTTCCTTACCCGGTCGGCGAAACAATGCTTACGTTCGATGTCGAGGTCCTCTACAAAATCCACCCGTATCCCGTTATGGCTGCCGCCTGCTCTCCGACCGCTTGGTACTTCTGGCTCTCGCCCTGGCTCCTCGGCGAGTCCACTGTCCAGGAGCACCTCGTCCCCATGGGTCCACCTGACATCCCTCGAGTCATCATCGGTCACAACGTCGGTTACGATCGAAGCAAGATTCTCGAAGAATATCACCTCGACGGCACCAAGAACCGATTCCTCGATACTCTTTCCTTTCATGCCGCCACTCAGGGAGTCAGCGGTACGCAGAGAGGAGCGTGGCAGAAGCATTGGAAGAACATCCGATCTCTTGAGACTCAACGAAACGAGCTAGAAAAGCATCTCCTCGCCGAGATCGAGGACACCGAGACGAGGATGGCCGCTGGGGAGGTCGAGGAGGAAATTATGATCGAAGAGGTTCCAGAGGGAGACGAGTTCGGTCAGAGTCAGATCACGACGATCAGGGTCACGCTTGCAGACAAGCTCGCCAAGGCTCGAAGTCGACTCGAGCATCTCCCACCCAAATCGGCCATCTCCGTCTCGAAAGCTCAACGATCGCTCGAGCTCGAAGATTTCGAGGTTGAAGATGAAAGTCTCCCGTCGGAAGCCGAAGAGGTCGTCTCAGCAGCCGCTCCACGCGAGGGTGGTGGCCTGTCTTCTCAAGCTGAAACGCTCTCCAAAACTTGGACGGATGTGACGGCCCTCAACTCGCTCGGTGAAGTCTTCAAACTCCATTTCCATGGAGAGGAACTCGACAAATCGACTCGAGAGGCCTTCTCCGCCGAGACCGTCTACGGCGTTCGTCAGGACCTCGACCATCTCATCCGCTACTGTGCATCAGACGTTCATGCCACTCATCGTGTCTTCACTCAAGTCCTTCCGAGGTTCCGACGAATGTGTCCAAGTCCGGTATCGTTTGGTGGTCTGCTCACGATGGGCTCACCTTTCCTTCCAATCGACAAGAGCTGGGACGATTACATCGAGCGATCGGAGAACAAGTATCTCGAGCTCAACGGATCCATCAAAGTCAAACTCGCCTCCCTCGCCGAAGAAGCTCGACTTCGTTGGATCCCCCCTCCAGATGACTTCAAGATGCCTCGTTTGGCCGACGTCGAAACTCTCGAGGCGCTCGCCGTTCCCGAAGAAATTGCTTCGGACGACTGGCTCTCGCAGCTCGATTGGACCCCGAAAAAGGCGAGGTGGATCAAGTGGAAAGCTGAAGAGAAGGACGGAGGGGGTGCAGTTCGTCGGAAACCTGCAGCTGGAGAGGAGTTGAGCGAGGGAGAGCTCCTCATACCGCTGAATTTGAAGGAATTCCAGGCCAGTCGCGAACTACCCGACATCATCGACCTCACCTGGGACGGCTACCCTGTGTCTTGGTCTCACGAACACGGATGGACGTACCAAGTCCCTCTCGACACCTTCAGATCCGCTCCAGAAGACACCTTTTTCTCAGATCCACTCAGGTTCCTCGACCCTCGCGACCAATCCCTAAACCTTCGCACCGTCGGCAGCTCTCCAATCGTCTTCCTTCGTCTGCCTGGCCCATCATCGTCTACTCGAGTCGCTAAAGTCCTCGGCAAGGTCTTCCTCACGAAAAAAAGCAACTTCGAGCGATTGGCGTGTGCAGATCAAAAGTTGCTCGATCTGGCGTTGGAAGGTGCCGATTGGGTGGAGATTGAGGCGAAAGTTAAGGAAATCATGGTCAAGAAGGGCATGTTCGGAGATGGTGAGTCGATATGGGCTTGAGACGATTTCTCTTGAGCTTCATGACTGATTATCTCGCTTTCGTATCTCTGCGCTTCTCAGCCGATCCATCGATTACCACGAGCAAAATTCTCTCGAAACCTTCGACCACCTCAGAAATCCAGGCTTCGTGTATGTCTTTCGACTGTTGGCTTGTACACTCATCCATACCGTATTCTGAGCTGACATCCACCTGCTTATTCATCGTCTTCAGCTTCGACTCCTGCCAAGCGCTCACGTCCCAAACCTACCTCTCAAGACGACGACTTTGATCCCTCAACACCCATCCATCTTCCACCTTCGGCTGCTGCCCTCGAGGCTAAATGGTGGCCAAAGTGGTATGCAGACCTTTTCGCTCCCAAAAAAGGCGAAGCTCACGATCATATGAACATCTCGGTCCGACTACTCGCATCGACTCTCCTTCTTCGTCTGTCTTGGTCCAATTACCCTCTATACAAATCCCGCGAGTACGGTTGGGTCTATCGGGTCCCGGTCGAGGAAGCCGAAATCATGGACCCTTCTGGCAACGGTCGACTCTCCTTCTGGCAAGGGCAAGCGGCGGCGGAGGAGCTGGAGCTGGAGAGAGCCGAGATGGAGATGGAGCCGGAGGAAGAGGATGAAGACGAGGAGGCTGCAGCGGGCAGACGATCTCGAAACGTCAAGATCATGGCGTCGAAGAGTTCTACGGCCAAGAACAATCCCGATCTCGTCCTTCACCGACTCTGTGAGCAAGGCGACACCTGCTTCTTCAAAGTCCCTCACCCAAACGGGGATCATAGTCGAGTTGGTTCAATGATCGCCAAGACGTCCATCAAGCACATCGAGGACGGCGTTCTCTCGAGTGTCTACCCTGAAGCAAGAGAAGCCATCCAGATGAACGCCCAGTGTTCTTACTGGCTCTCGGTTCGGTCAAGAATTCTCGAGCAGATGGCCGTCCAGGATTCCAAATCGGTTCCGATGGGCTTCCCCTCGTTACCAGATTCTTCGCCCTCACCTCCTCGATCTTCACCTGAAACGCCCTCGCCCGAATCCATCCTCCCTCTCTCTCCGACTCAGCAGTACGGAATGATCCTCCCTCACGTTATCGTCATGGGTACCATCACCCGTCGAGCCATCGAAAAGACCTGGCTCACCGCTTCAAACGCGAAGCCCAATCGAGTAGGGTCTGAGCTCAAGGCCATGGTCAAGGCTCCCAAGGGTTATGCCATCGTTGGTGCTGATGTCGATTCTGAAGAGCTCTGGATTGCAAGTTTGATGGGCGACGCTCAGTTTGGTCTGCATGGAGGTTCAGCCATCGGTTGGATGACGCTCGAGGGAACCAAAGCCGCCGGAACGGACGTCCACTCCAAGACGGCAGCAATCGTTGGAACTACACGAGACACAGCAAAAATCTTCAACTACTCTCGAATCTACGGAGCAGGTGTCAACTACGCCGCTCGACTCCTCCTCGATTCGATGTCGACCCCGGACGAACACCTCGCGAAAGAGAAAGCCGACGACCTCTACGCAGCGACAAAGGGGAAGAAGATCGATCGATCTCATCGCGACCTTCATCAATTCTGGCACGGAGGTTCAGAGTCCTACCTTTTCAACGCTATCGAATCCGTCTCTCGTCGCCTCCGACCTTCAACGCCCGCCCTTCGATGTGGTATCACGACTGCCCTTCAGGAGGAGTACCTCGAACATTCGACCGCTCACATGACCTCTCGTATCAATTGGGTCGTTCAATCATCCGGAGTCGACTACCTTCATCTTCTCATCGTCGCCATGGATAGCCTCTGCGAGACGTACGACATCCAAGCTCGATACCTCATCTCTGTCCACGACGAAGTCCGATATCTCGTCAAGGAGGAGGATCAAGATCGAGCTGCCCTCGCTCTCCAAATTGCCAATCTTTGGACTCGTTCACTCTTCGCTTACAAGCTCGGCATGGAGGATCTTCCTCAAGGTTGCGCCTTTTTCTCAGCAGTCGACGTTGATACGGTCTTGAGGAAGGAAGTCGATATGAAATGCGTCACTCCCTCGAATCCATTCCCCATCCCTCCCGGTCACGCTTACGACATCCATCAATCCATCCAACGAACCAACGGAACCCTTCACAAGGATGGAACTCCCATGAACCTCCTCACTCCTACCTCATCCACCTCATCATCAACATCAACTACCACCACCACCACTCCTCACAATCTCCCATCCCTTCCCCCTCGTCCCTACATCGCCCCATCAAACCCATCCGCCTCCGTCCATGATTCCTCGTCAGACTGGCGAACGTTCTTCCTTCAAGCTCAAGCTTCCAAAGACAGGATCGAGATCTCTAGATTATATCAACGAGCCGTTCGTCCCGTCGATCTCGTCAGGAAGATGTACAGAGAGAGGGACACCAAAAAATTCTTTGGTTCGAACGATCAATTCGATGCACCCACTCAGAGACTCCCAGGTGGGACTTCGAGGTTTTGGCCGCCGAGGAAATAAGAAGATGAAGAGAAGGAGGAAAAAAAGAAAAAGAAAAAAAGAGAGGTTCGAGAGGAGAGGAAGGACGGGGGGGTTTTTTTTTCTTCTTCTTGTTCTTCTTTGTTTTCTTCCGTCTGGTGGCTCTTGTCTCTCAGGATCTCTGTCTGAGTCATTTAGAATCTACTTCGCTTCCTCATTCTATCCTCCTATCTCCTCTCCCCCCGCCCCCTCCACCCCCCCCTTATTTTTCATCTTTGCAACCTCTTCTTTTTTCGCTCTTACCCCACCCCTCCTCTAGGAACAAGAGAGCTCCCCCCCCCCCCCCCCCCCCCCCCCTTTTTCTCCCCTTCCCCCCCCTCCCTTTTTCCCCCCCCCCCCCCCCCCCCCCCCCGACCACAGGGGCCCCCCCCCCCCCCCCCCCCCCCCCAGTCCTTCCTCGCTTCTGTCGTAATCATGTTGTGTCTTCTTACAGTTCTCAAACTTCGTTTTCCCTTGATGCCTATCCAACCCACTTAAAAACCTCCGACATATACGTTGAGTCCCTCGGAGGATCGATGCATCAGTCGTTGACAACCTCAACGACTCATCGATTACGCGAAATCGAAATGATTAGTGACGAGCAAGCGGAAGACGGACTTCACGTCTGTTTTTTTTTTTTTATCTTTATCTTTTTTTTTCTTTATCTTTTTTTTTTCTTTTTACTTTCGAAGCATGGACAACGAGTGGGAAGAGCGTTAGGGTAATAAGTCTGGTAGGATGCATGGACCATTCGGGAAGACGTGGCCGGCCTTGAGAAGATTACTTGTCGAACGGAGATAAGAAAACCCAAGAGATGATTGCTTGGAGGAGACGAAAGAAGCAAGAAGGAAGGAGAAAGGCCCCTCTGCTCAAGGGGACGGATTGTTTTTTTTTGGGGGGGGGAGGGGGAAGGGGAGGGGGGAATGGTGAGTGAGCTTGACCGAGCTTAATGGTACGACCGTGTGTGGGAAGGAAGAACGAATGAATGGATGAATGGATAGTCGTTGACGACAAGGATAGATGGCAGAAGGGGAAATATAAGACATAATGATCAGAACCTATAGAGATGGTTTGGAAAGGCTACAGACAGACAAAAAACGATGGAAGGAATGACTGGGATGCATCCAAGTAGTCGAGGACAGAAAGAGGGGGGGGGGGGGGGGGGGGGGGGGGGGAGACGAGGAAGGTTCAAAGGGGTATGTGGATGAAAAGAGAAATCTTGGTTGCTTTCTTTTCTTCTTCTTCTTCTTCTTCTTCTTCTCTCTTCTTTAGGCGAAGACAACGAGTTGGGTAGCGATCTAAATCCGAGAAACAGATATATCCCGAATGGTCAGCTGGTTTCATTCGATGGGCCGCAAATGTAGCCACCCGATCTTAGGAGAAAGAGAGATGATCGAAACAAACCTTGAATGGGACCGAATGGAAGACTGCTGGATGAGGGATTTCGCTCCTCAAACTCCCATCACTGCTTGAAGATAGCGACGAGGGAGGTGAGTCACTCGATAGCGCGCTGGTCGCTCTTGGTGACGGCGACGATGCCGATGCCGGGGGCCGTGGTTGGGTGGGGTTTGTCGGGCGGCGTTCCTGGGAAGGACCTCGCATATGGGAACCTTTTGCTTTTGTCTTGCCACTGGTTCGAGCAAACACCGAAACTGTCGCTAAGCATCCAGCTCGTTCGTCTATGGGTCGCCAAGGAAAGAAGAAACAGATAGAGAAGTATTTGCGATCGTCAGGTCCTGTACTTGGAGATTTCGTGGCGCCAAGAGGAGCAACAAAGTATAGCAAGATGATGTCCCAAAAACCCAACAGATACGTACAGATCCCGATCTTCCCCATCTTCTCACCCTCATCATCCTGTTCCAGCTCCTCGTCTTTGCCTTCGTCATCGTCCCCATTCGAGCTCAAAGCAGGTTCTACGGGATGTTCCCTCCATCTAGCTCGAGATGAAACGCCATCCTGCTCCTCTCCACCCGTTCTTGATTCATGATCTTCCTGCACGACCGGCATCGCTTTGCCCAGGTTCGACCCTGAAGCGGCGATGGCTGCGATGGGAGGGATAGGTGCTGAAAGTGTCGAAGCCGGACTAGAGGGATGGGCGAGACGCTGGCTGGGGATAAAAGGTGGCGAAAGAGCAGACAGAGGTCGTGTATAATCTGACGGAAGCGATGATGTTGATTCTTGATGATGTGTATGAGAAAGGGGACGATTTGAATGCGGGAGATGGTGGGTTTGAAGATGCTGGGGGTGCTGATACGAGCTAGATGAGTGAGATGATGGTGTCAAGCGAGACTGAGACGATGGGAAAGGAGGAGGAGGATGGCGAGTCATGATAGGATTTGCTGATGGGATAGACAGGGGGGAATGCAGTGGGTGGGAGGTCAAAGGAGAAACGAGGAGTTGATGAGGAGGCAGGAAAGGTTGAGATTGAGCATTCAAGTTCGATACGTGGTCAAAACTGGACAGAGGTACGTCCGGGTCGAGTCGAGGCAGGGCGTAGTTGAGTGGAAAGTTCATGGAGCCTGCCGACGGGACGGCAAGATCTTGACGGTACCTGCCCCCGACGACCGTCGATCTCGTAGAGGGGACGGAAGACATCGAAGGTAGCCTGGGCGAGCTCGGAGCATCCTCATCCATGTCGAGACTCGAATTGCCTGATCTCGTGGAGCCGACTTCCTCCTCCGAACTCGTCCTAGCCTTCTCGCGCTCCAACGCTGATCGACGATCAGTCTCCTTGGCATCGACGACGGTAACAGCGATGTCGTCGAAGTCAACCGCTTTGCCTTGGACAAGAATCTTCCATCCAGAGAGAGCAGAGTCGATTGTTGGTGGGATCGGGCAGTAAAGGCCTTCGACCAAAAAGACTGGGACCTCGTCGATGGCTCGTGTCGGACGGATCTTTGACCAGTGGGCTCGATTGGTATCTAGGTGTCGTTGACGGAGAATCAGTAAAGGTTTGGTGATGATCGGAACGTGGCATCATGGTAACCCTGCCGACACTTACCGAAAACGTCAATGATGCCGAGGTTGTAAGCCTGATGATAGCGTAAGATGTGGTAAGAGCACGTTAGCAACCTAATTAGTAAGTCCAGGCAGGAACGAGATGAAGAACTAGAGAAGTCAACCCGATCTCCTCGCGTGCAAGAAGGGTCACCAGACTCACACAAAGATCGTCGAAAACGTCTCCCGTCTTTTGATCGACACCGTCCTCGATTGTCATACCACCGATAATGACGAGTTTATCACCCCCCATGACCAACATCGTAGCCTGCATCCTCTCTAACGGCGTGCTCCCAGTCGTGCCGATGCCGGCGCTACTGACACTATCTCCACTAAAATCGCCAGACGTCCCCGACGAGCCAGCTCCAACTTCAACCTCTGGTGAGATACTAAGTTCTTCGCGCGACGAGCTCCAGGCTGAGGTCGGTGCTGGATGAGAAGACGGTATTGACTGATGGTGGACGTGGAGATAAGCATCAGGGTGAGTTTGATGATGAGGATTCTGAGGGTGAGGAGCCGAGTATGAGTGATGATGTGGATGGAGATGAGAATGATGTTGAGGGCTTTGTTGCAGATGAGAATGATGGGTGATAGACTGGACTGAACCCATCGAGGAACCGATCTGCCCTCCGCTCCCATCGCCTCCAGTCGAACCCGAGCTGGCTTCCTCTGAGCTACTCGCCAGTGTCGTCGTATCAATCTCCCTACGTCGGGTCGATCGACGAGAACGAGAGAAGGCATAGTCTTCTGATGGACGGTAGATATGCCAGGCCCATTCGGACGGAGAACCTTCGCACGAGAGTCTGGATAAAGAGTTGAAAACGAGATCGGTTCTGTCACATGGGAAAAGCAAAAGCAAGGGACCGTGCCGTCGATTGAGATAAGCGTGTGTATGATGATGAGTCTTAGTGTCAGAGGATGTCTCGAGACGAACGGAATATCCTTTTGAGATCCTCCTGAGAGAGATGAGAGAACGAGGAAAGAACCAGACATGTATGATAAATGAGGTGTCAGCTACCGATATACACGATACATAACAGACGCAGAACTCGTCGTACCAAAGATGTAGATGTCATCGCCTACTTGGGCAGAAGCATGCGAAAAGACAGGTGCAGGTGGTCGACCAGGGATCTCGATGTGGTTCCAAGTGTTATGGACGAGATCGTAAGCCCATACTGTCGAAAGGAAGCAAGTGAGCTGATCTGAAAATGACACAATATGCTCGTAACATTCCTGTCCGCTTACCATCGTTTTCGCCTAGATTTCGGTACGATCGTGACGCGACGAGTAAGCCTCCTATCTGTTTCGACAGATATATTTTTTTGGGGGGGCGGATTTTTCTTTTTTGAGGGGGGGGGGGGGGGGGTTGAAAAGTACGTACCGAGGCTATCTTTCGAGGTCAAGCCTCCTAGACTCACGAGCCATCGACCTCTGATGATGTTGATGGTATGTTTCCTTCTCGGCCTGGGCCAGAGCAGAGTTGGCTTCTCCCCCGGTGAATCGACATCGTTGGCACTATTCTCGCCGACATCATCGGCACCTCTAGTGAGATCCTTCAGGTTCCAAGTCGCGGTGTCGATAACGAAGAGCGAGTCTGAACTTTCCGTTCCTCCGTCGGATCGAGATTCGGAGGCAGTGGGCGAGTCTGAGCCTGGGGACGAGTTTGAGATCCGGGTTTCGATGGACGGCTGGGGCACGGTTCTTTCAGAGGATGAATTATCAACAGTGTTCGACTTGGGTCGAACACCGCCGAAGACGTAGATGACAGGTGTATCATTCGAGCTCAAGAATCCACAGACTGGCCCCAAGCTTCGCTGTTGAGCAGAAAGTTTGCCCTCGATGGAAACCTCGCTGGATATCGAAGGGGAGGTACCGATGGTGTCTCGTCGTGGTAGAGATCGAGGCGACTCGAGCGTGGACGACGGGGAAAGAGGCCTGGGTGATCCAGTATCGAATGTCTGCTGGTCATCGGTGTGATTTGTATGAAGACTTGTCGACGTCAATCGTGGTATTGATGATGTCGTGGGACTTGAGGAACTAGGTGACGTGACACCTTCAGTTGAGATGTTAAGCCAGTGTCTGTCGGGGCAATTTCCAGGACGAAGTTGCACGAAGGGAGGAGCAAGATACGGTGATATCAGTTGATGGTCCTTGCCGTGATCAGGTACCGCGAGTGAGTTTCGAAGAACAAGAAAAGAAAGAACTTCCGGTGACTCACCTGGACCAACTCAACGAGTCAAGATCAAGCATATAGCAGCTGGGCCTATCGTTTAGATCAGGCATATAGACCTTGGATCCGATCTGAACTGTAGCGTGGCTGGAATATCTCGGAGGAAGCGTACCGCAGAGCGAGCGGAGAAGGGGTTGATCTTTGGGCACCTCGAAGGGGTAACTACCCGGTTCTGTCCCTTGGCCGAGTTTGTCAAGGGTAACTACAGCGACGATTTGGAATCCTTGCCACCTCGAAACACTATCTCTAAGTTGACGACACGATTGAGTGAGAGATGCGATGCTTCGAGCGGAGCAATAGCCAAAGACGAGGTGAAGAACGTCCTCGTTGAGCCGAAGGAGAGAGCTTTGTCGATTGTTCAGGTCGGAAGAGGAGGTGAAGTCGGAATCTGAACATGACCGCAAGTGGAGAAAAAAAAAAAAAAAAAAGAAGGGCAGAACAGGAGATGATATACAAGGCACGTCAGACTACAACGGGAGCCACCAGGAACCAAAGATACATGTGAGCTGGCTCGACTGGCGTACTGAAGAAGATGAAACAGACTGACGAATTGTTGGTGGAGGAGCATGAAGCTCTAGCGATTCAGGGTGGTCAAATTTGACAAGATCCGATTCTAGGATGCTATCTTGGATGAGCTGCGGGAAGCGCGAAGAACTGGGACGACGACGGATGAAGAGAGGATGAGTGGGCGGAGAATAGGATGGAGATGGGGAATGAGATTGTTGAGGATCAGGAGGAGAGGAAGAGAAACGAGTTCTCGAAGAAGAGTGGTGTGAATGATCGTGAGCGCTGGCATGGCGCTTAGCCATTGTTTCTGATTGGAGGGGAAGGATCAAGGGGAGGAGTGTGAGCGTATGTGGTTCAAGGTGGTGAGAGAGAGGGAGGGGGAGAGGGGGAGAGGGGGAGAGGGGAGGGGGGGAAGGGGGAAGGGGGAAGGAAAAGGAAAAGTGTTGACCGCATCCAGGGAATGCGGGTACCGCCGTTTCCTCCTTCCCCTCCTTCCCTGGACGCGGTCATCCCTTCCCCTTCCCTGTCCCTGTC
Source organism: Udeniomyces megalosporus (assembly GCA_039545415.1). Classification (NCBI taxonomy): domain Eukaryota; kingdom Fungi; phylum Basidiomycota; class Tremellomycetes; order Cystofilobasidiales; family Mrakiaceae; genus Udeniomyces; species Udeniomyces megalosporus. The sequence continues at coordinate 438,979 of BCKM01000010.1, read as the reverse complement.
CCCTTCCCTGCCTCCTCCTCCTCCTTCTCGACCGCTCGACTCCTCCTCACCCCTCACCAAACCCCAACCCTCCTTCCCTCCCTCCCATCCCTCAAGACTCCACACCCCACCCTCAACACAACAACTCACCTGTCGGGGTCTGGTCAGTCATCGTCCTTGAGGACCAGGCCCTCAAACCCAATCTTCCCCCTTCTTACCTTCTCCCTCTCACCACTGTCTTCTAACCCTTTTCTGTGTCCTCTTCTGGACCAATTCATCTTACTCTCGTCCTCTTCTATCACCTCACTTTGTTCATTCCTTGACCTCCTCAAACCCTCCCTCGTTCGCCCTTGCACCCAACGCGCACTCTTACTCCCTCAACCGGTCACATCGTCCACAAACTTCCTCGATCGAATCTAGACCATGTCATCCCTACCAAGAAACCCCGCCGTCTGTCCTACCCATCATACATTCAGTCGACCAGTCCCATTGGAAAGAGAGTCCCTGCAAACGCCGAGCCCGCGATCTGCAAGCGATTTCCCGACGACTCCGTTCGATCTACTTTGTTTCCTTCAAAGCAGATATTCACACCCCAGTATCCTGATGGTTCCAAGCTGGCCAAGTTCCTTGCTAGAAGATACATAGGAAGTTCTGTCTCAAGCTGCTCTGGGTGAAGACGGACGAGGATCCATCTGGTGGCGGATTGACTGTCAAGTTGTATGCATGAGTACCTGGTGTTCTGCCATATGTTCGCTTTATCACTGAGACCAACGCCATCATACGAGTAAACACGTTCTCACGGAGAGCTAAGCCAGACCCAGTCGATTTTTTTTCGGAACGAATCATGCTTGTCCTGATACCCTCACCATTCTGGTTTGACACAAACATCGGTACTGCAGTCGACTGTCGCTATATCCATCCCCCGGAAGTCCATGATCTCTAGACCTCAACGAATTCTTGAGGCTCGTCAGCATCGCCATGTACAGCCAAGTCCTTCTGGATCTATGTCCCCTAAGCCCGGAGTCCGGTCGTGGGATTTTGGGGATTTTTGGGTCCAGCGATATTGCTCGCTACACGGCTGCAAAGAACTTCCTGAAAGTGCATACTTCCTCCATACCGGTAGCAAATTGTAGAACCAAACGTACGGGCTTGAAAGGAGTCGACTGTACTTGGCCGTAGAGAGCTTTCTATAAACCCATATCAAGAAGGTGGCACCAACGGCGGGGATTTCAAGAGATCGGAACCTCCTCGCCTGAAAGGGCAGAGGCTTCTCAGTCGAATCGAAAGGTCGTCGACTTCGAGGAGCCGGGAATCATCTCGCGGCAAAAGAGAAAAAGCCCTCAGTCGGGAGGCTTTCTCCATCTTCCCTGAACGCCCACCATCGCAAAGCCGATCCGACTCGCTCAAACGGCGACCCACCAGTTCCATCGAGTCCTTCGATGATAGTAAAGGGCACTAAATTATGAACAATCTCAGCTGATGGCCTTTGGACTGACGTCTACTCGCTAACCTCGAGGTTCGAAGGAGGTCGACGCTCTGGTATAAATGCCTCGTCTCTCTCCCTCAGCTCAAAATCGCTCTCGTGCGGGGCCGTTCTTCGCTGCAGGTTCTCGTTCTCTTCATTTCGTAACTTCCATCGTTGTTGCCCATCACTTCATAAGCGACGTTTCAAATACTGACCAGGACGAGCCAAATCGTTTCTCTCACTCTCTCCTTCATCCACTTGTGTCCTCATCCGTCCCTTCGTCTCCCTCACGTAAACGCCGTAGGTCTCATCAACAAAGACAATGAACATGTCTCACTCACATCCGATCATGTCATCGGTCTACAGCGCGTATGTTGTATCCTGCTCATCCCAAAAAACTGTCTTGCCGACCACCCTCTACTTACCGCTTTGTCTTCATCCAGCTGTACGCTAGGGAAGCTCAACGGGACATATCCTGATGGGAATCGAGGAGGTGGAACCTTCAGGTTTGGCTGGTACCTCCCAACAGATGAAGAGGTGATGGCGTGTCAAGATGAACATGTGAGTACCATAACCGAATTTCATTTCAGCCAGAGGTTATTCGCTGATGGGGCATCGTTGCATCTTGATAGGAACCTTGGGGAGCCGCCTTCAAGTTCATCTATTGGACAATGTACATCATGTGTGCTTACGTTGGCGTCTGTACCATCGTTAATCATACGGCGAGGTGGTCTAAGCGGAGTCGGTACGTTCGCTCATTTTTGTCTCTTCTTTTCCCCGACCTCACTTTTTCCCGGGACGAATCAGTTAACTTTCCTTTTTGTCCTCTGTTTGTCTTCTTCTAGCGCTCTCGGTCGAGGTGTCATCTTCCCTTGGCCATCTCGCCTTACGGCGATGTTCCGCTGGCTCGACTCTCGACGTCTCGCTACCTGGATGCCTCCTTTGGGGACTGTTCTCGTCTCTCTCGGCTTTTTAGTCTTCGGAAACGGTGTGTGCTTCGGAATCCGTCCCTACTATCGACCAGCCAACTACGGATCTCCCCCTCTGTGAGTTACGGTCCTTCCGCCTCTTTCCTCATCATATCGATCGTACTCCCTCGAGGTCGAAACTCGACTCCTGAAATCATCTCTCTCGACACCGGACCTCAAAGTGGTCTCCGCTCAGAGTGGATCTCGACAGCTCTCATCGTGTGGGTCGTCGCTTTTGGGGTCAAACGCAACGCCCTTGGTTTTCTGACCGGCATCCCCTATCAACGTCTCTTGGATTTCCACAAAACATTCGGCTGGGCTTGTTTCTTCTTCGCCATCGTTCATACTGTCTCCATGATGATCCAGCCCAACGTATTGGACGGAACTCCTTGGTCTTGGACTTGGGCGAGGTACCCCATCTCGTATGGTTGGGCGGCATGGGTGAGTTTCGTTTACACTCTCTAGGCTTAGTCCTTTTGTACTCAGCTAATACCAGAGATGATCCACAAAAATTTCGTAGGGCTCTCTGATCTCTCTCCTCTGGCTTTGTGTCTTGTCTTTGGGACCCGTCCGAAGACTCTGCTATGAGTTCTTCTACGGTTTGCACATGGTTGGCGTCCTACGTAGGTGCAATCCTTCATCCCGAAGAGCTCGATGTTCGCCAGCTAACTCGCTGTTTCGCTCTCGGACAGTCTTCATCGCCTTTATGTACTACCACTGCTCCGACTATCTTCTTTCATGGCCCCTCATGCATGCTGCCGTTGTCGTCCTCGGGACAGCCACACTCTTCCGCTTCATCGTCACCATGGTTCAAACTGCGGGCTTCTTCAAGCCTCAAAAGGCCGTCGTTCAAATCGTCGAGGACAAAGCTCTTCGTATCCAGGTGAAGACGAGCATCAAGTGGCAGGCTGGTCAATACTTCTATGTCAGGTTTACGTCGCCCTCACTCTACCCATGGCAAACCCACCCTTTCACCGCCGTCAGCGTACCCCTCGCGTTTCCCATTTCAAACCCAACAGCCGACGTCGATCCCAACTTGATGTCGAAGAACAGCAACACGGATCTCGAAGTCCAAAACTCTACATCCAACCGATCCAACATCTTGGACTCATCTCTCGTCGACTTCATCCTACGACCTCACTCTGGTCTAACTCGTCGACTCTTCGAACGAGCTTCTTCTGTAAATCACCTCAATCTTTCCGTCATCCTCGATGGACCTTATTCGTCTGGCTCAGCCGAACTCGTCAACGTCGCTTGCTCGGATCGAGCGCTTGTCATTGCAGGTGGTGAGTTCAAGAATCTCTTCCCCCTTCGTGATGCTCTCAACAAGAGGACCTCTGGTTACCTGTTCTGATCATGTTCATCGACTTCGCGTCAAATGCATAGGAACTGGTCTCTCCTTTGCGCTTTCCCTCATTTTCCAAGCTCTCGCCGGCTCTCCTGATAAAACAACATCGCCGAGTCGACGGCTTAAATCCATTGACGTCGTTTGGGCGGTTCGACATGTCTCTTGCCTTGGTTGGTATTCGACTTTGATCGATTGGACAAAGGAGATCGCTCGAACTCGAGGGATCGATTTTAACTTGACTTTGTACGTGTCTCGAGGTAACTTGAGTGAGTTGGAGACTGTGAGGGATCAAGTGAACGAGGAGGACGGGGATGAGGTCTCGTCACAGGAGAAAGTATCAACATCGTCGCCATCATCGGAAGGAGTCAATGTCGTCCTCGGTCGACCCAATGGAGCTGAGGTCGTACGAGAGGCTACAAGAATTTCCACAGGTCGGTTGGTAGTCGTTAGTGAGTGGTTGATTTGTCCCTTCGCCTGCTCTCTTCTCTTTCCAGCATGTGTCAACTGACCCGTCATGTGTATCGTATCATTCGTTTCAGGCTGCGGTCCAACGGATCTCGCTCTCGACGTCAGGAACGCAACTACTGATGAGCAGTTCAACATTGCACGAGGAACCTCAACCATCAAAGATCTAGAGCTTGTCGAAGAGATTTACGAGTGACGGATGGTGGTGTTTCGATTCATTTGGGATTTTCTCCTACATTTCTCTCTTCACAATCCTCTGTAAACTCTTAGAGTCGCTAGACCGACAGAAAGCCAATATATCCGATGCAGCATAATTTTCTAGCAGTATAGAGCATATACCGATCCGATTGTACCACGTCTGGCGAATAGACTTCTGGAACCTCTCTGAGCGTCGAAGCGGTCACCCGCTCACTATTCGCTGGTCGACGACAAACCCGTCAAGACCCGCGATCGGTTCGCGAAGTTTGCTTCGTCGTGACTAACATCTTACTCTGATGGTTTGAAGAGGGAGCATCTAGAAGAAGGGAGCATCTAGAAAGAGTGGGCTTTCCAGAAGCCAGCTAGAGGCAGAGAGAACCCTCTCAGTCATCGCCCTCTGCCGAAGACTGTCGAGATGCTAATTGTGAAGACTCTGTCGACTTACTTTCTACCAACCGTGAACAGACGACAAAAACCCCAACATCAGCTCGTCAGCCCAGAACACGAAGAAGCCATCGAACATGTGGCTCGCCAACGACCCCTGTTCCTTCTACTACATCCCTAACGACCGTCGGGGCAGCATAATCAATCACCAGATCCTATCAATGGGCCAACTCAACTACAACCTCAATCACGCCGCCTAATTACTCCGCCTCTCCATTTGAACTAAAAATGCCCTGCACGTGAGTAGACGCCGTCAACCGCTTACCAAACTGCCCCAGCCCCCTTACGGATTCTGCGTCAGTCCTCCTGCAGAAGCTCATCCTTCGTCCTTCGTTCTTTCTCTGTCCATTTCACTCTCCTCGGCGTCCCATACTCAGCTGCAAGCCAACCTGTAACTGCGCTAAGGGTAGCTGCAAATGCGACACCTGCCCCAACTCGATCAAGGAGACTCCCGTCTCGTCGTGCTGCAGCGGTGGCCCCTGCTCTGTCAGTTCGCCTTCCCTCATACCTACTTGACACCGCAGCTTCATCTGACTTGGCTTCTTCCAATCCAATTCCAACCCAAAGTGTGCTCGTGGACAGTGCAAGTGCGGTGATAGCTGCCCCGGCAAGAAGCAGACCGAGGCGTAAATTTTCCGTCAACTTGACCTCTCTTCTCGACTTCGCCCCGCCATCAGCTTAGGTGACCTGTATATCATGACGATCTAATCACTGGAACTGCATCTCGATTGATCAAATTCCGACAACAAACTGAGAGCTGATTGAGCTGAGAGATACGAGAACTCGACTCGGATTCGGAATAACGCACCAATCACAAGGTCAGCGGTAGGCGAGAAAGGCCGCAACGGATGCATTCAAGGAAGAGAAATGAGAGTGACGTTTTCCATCATTCCTCAAAGCGGTCCCGAAGACGGCGATGGTGAGAGGCTACCTTAGCTTGAACTCAGACGAACACGAGAATGCAGCACAAAGAATCCCCCAAAGAGGTTCCGATAGATTTCAGTGTGCTTTGGCTCGTGACGAGCGAACGATTCAATTCGACTCTTTCCCGAATAACCGCCAAGATCTGAGATCTCCTGGCTTTTGCTCCTAGACTCTGATGATCGTGGAGAATCAGATATATAACGCAACCGAGATCAGAAGATCGATAAGGCTGATATCACTGAGACTTCAAGAAAAAGGGTTCCTGGTTCGGACCATTCAGGTCGACAAGACGCAGTGGACGTCGAGCCGAACAGACACTAAGGATCTGCACCTACTGTAGTCTCTCTGTTGGTACTGGCTACATGACATGGATGGATGTTTGATAACGAAGGGATCTGCTGGGCTGAGGTCCAACGACCCTGAGTCGTCTCAATACTAGTCCGAGGTTCGATGATTGCAGAGTTTTTGAGCCATTCACACCACAATTTTTCTACGAAATGGAAGGAGGGGGGGAGCGATCCGGGAGAATCCAGCGAGTCGCGTTACCGATGACTTCGTTTGCCGACTCTCTTTGGTTTATCATCAACCCGAGAGAGCTCTACGATCTCTACCTTCACCCAACATCATCATGTCGACTGCCATCGAGCTTGACACTATCAAGCCTTTCACCACGTCCGCTCCGTTGACAGATACAGCAGAAGATCTTGCGCCCTCTCTACCTAGTGGTCACCATCCTCAGCAGCTTCACCCGGTTGATCGTGGAAAGAACGCACTCTTGTTCCTTGCTGGAGCAACTACAATCGAAGGGGTGGTACGTGAATACCCTTCTCATCTGCTCAATTTGTCGTTGTGCCAGTGCTACATGTCCGAACATCTCCCTCCGAAACGGCTTTCCTCATGATTGGACACATGAGCGAAAGCTGTCAGTGAGCTGAATCAACCTCGATCTGTTTGACTCAGGTCTGGGGTCTGCCCTTTTCTGTCGGAATCCTCCATTCCTACTGGACCTCTAGACTTTTTGCTGACGAAACAGGCAAAGTCGCGCCGGGAGCCGAAAGTATTCTCACCCTTACCGCCACGCTTCACAGTGGTCTGATGTACCTCTGGTGTGGTGAGGATGTATCTGTGTATCGATATGTTGCAGCACTGAATTCACCTGACTGTCTCAACCTACACGTTTGTCGATTCAACAATCTGCAGTGGCCTGTGGACCGTATGTTCCAGAATTCGTTCCTTGTTACTTCTGCTTCAGACATGGCTGTTGACGAGCTCGCTCATCGAAAAGTGTCTTCAATCGGTTCCCTTACCATCGAGTTCAGATTCAACTTTTGGGTCTCGCATGTGGTGTAGGAGGACTCTGCGGATCGGCCTTCGCGACTGAACCATGGCATCTTCTCCTCACCCTGGGGATTGTGTACCCCCTGGTCTGCTGTACGTCAGCCATATCTGCGTGATGATGGCAAGCACCGCAGTTTCTATGCTGACTATCGTCATCTCGCCTCGATCCTGGCTCGTCGCGTATGTCATCTAGTCTTTTACTTTCCCGCCCCGGATCTCCTTTTCGAGTGGTTCTCGGAACGTCGAGGATTGGCTTCGGGAACACTCTACGCTGGTACAGGTCTTGGAGGTGTCGTGTTCCCTTTGATCGTTAGTCTAGTCCACGTTTCGTCACCACTTTACGAGACTCGGTATCCGGAATCTGATGTTCCATCATACCTCCATTTGGACGATAGATGCAAGGACTTTTGGACAACTACAGTTACAAAACCTCGATGCTCGCTCTCGTTAGTGGTCAAGCGACTCTCTTGTCAATGTGCTCCTTGATCTACTCTCTGATCACCCAAAAAATCCTCTAACCCCTTCTCTTCCATCTCCTGCACGTCAGATGATAGGGTTCTTCGTCCTTAGTGCCGTATCTTTACCCTTCATTAAAAGACGAGTCCCCTTACCTCGTCAAGGAACCTCGGCCGCTAAATCTCATCGTTCCCGAGCGCTCAACCTCAGCTTCCTGGGTCGATCGACGAGTTACGCTTTCTTTGGTGCTATCCTCTTTACGAGTCTTGGAAAGTAAATTCTAGACACCCGACGATCTTTTGATACGTACTTGATACTTCTGTTGGAGAGGTAAATGCTCACATTGTATGCCCCATTCCTTCTTGACCGTTTATTCTACTTCCTCCCCCCCCCCCCCCCCCCCCCCCCCCCCCGCTCTCTCTCTCCCTGCATTCTCGTAGTTTCATTCCAAGTGTATGGCTTCCGGAATACACTAAAACGATCAACTTGAATTCACCTAATGGAACGGTCCTCATCTCCGTCATGAATGGTACGAGGGGTTTTTTTTTTTTCTCCTTCTTCTCCACCGAACATCGTTCGAACTGAGCTGATCCAACTAGATAACGACCTCTTCTTCTTCTTCTTCTTCTTCACAGCCGCATCCATCCCAGGTCTCATCATCATGGGTTATCTCTCCGATCGAATCCCGATCCGAATCGTCATCACCGCCTCCTGCCTTGGTTCAGCCCTAGCTTGTCTCTTCCTCTGGGGTTTCGCTTCTCAATCAGCTGGTCTCCTCGTGACGTTCTCTATCATCTTTGGGTTACTCGCTTTGAGTTTCTCAGCTGTTTGGACAAAATTGATTGCTATCATTGCGAGTGAGTGATGATGAGAATCTCTTCTCCCTTCCCCGCTTGCATCTTCAAGAAACCTCATCTAACACTAGTTGACGACCTCTCCTGCCGTCGACCTCCCTCCCCCGCCCCCTTCATTCGCCATGTAACACGCAGAGGACGATCGATCCGTCACCCAATTAATCTTTTCATTCTTCGCTCTCGCCAGAGGTGTCGGCTGCATCACCTCTGGACCCGTCGCGACAGCTCTCCTCAAGTCGGACGCATTCAGAGGAGCAGCGGGTTCATACGGCGTGAAAAACTACGGAGCTCTCCTGCTTTATTCAGGAATGACCATGATGTTGGGGTCATTCGTCGGGGTGCTGTTTAGGGATGGATAATCTGGGAAGGATGAGGATGGAGTTTGAATTGCACGATGTTGCTTCAAAGAACTTGTGAACTCAAAAAAAGGGGGAACGAGAGCGACGATAAAACATGATATAGTATGGGACTGAGAAACGATTCAAGACTAGGCAAGAGCAAGTGGTGAAAGAAAAAAAAAAAAAAAAAAAAAAGTCAGCGACATGATTCTAAACAAAATCACATGAGCGTATCAGATTAAGAAGAATATGCATTGAGTAGAGGTGGTAGGTATCATGCGACGAGGTGATTTAAGCCTATGGTCGTATCGTATTCTCAACACTGATGTTCCCGGCTAAGGGAACGTTCAGGGGATTGACAGATTTTGAATTGGTATAATCATTTAGAGATGGAATGGATCGATGGCGAAGGTGATTGAAGGAGGAAGAAGGGAGGGAAGGACAGGACAGGAGAGGACGAAGGTCAAAAGGCTTACATGAATGTAGTGGAGCGGAAGGGAGAAGGTTCTGGACAAGAAGAAAAAAGGAAAAACAGAGACCTAAACCAGGTGTCGGAAGGCAAGTCAGTCAACGTTACTCATCCTACGTCCTTGACATGGTGTGTCCACGTGGAGTCGATGAGAGTGAAGGGTTGTTTGACCAAGAGGAAGGTTCAGCGAAAAAAGTGTTCGTCAAGCTGATTCCGGCGAAGGAACGCATTCGGTGACAATAAATATAAGACATCATGAATGTCGTCGATGACATGGAGGTATGGATACGTAGGTTGAGGGGGGAGAAGGATAGACTTACGAGCAAGGGAAGGAGAGAGAGAGGGCAGATGAGGGGGAGGCTAGATGGACGTCGACTCTGAGAAGGGCGGACTGATCGTTTTCATTCTCCAAATTCAGAGAGGTCGGTTGTAACCACTCCTCCCACCCTTTCTCCTCTTTCAGCCACTGCATGATCGAGATAGATCTTCGCTTCACATTCGACCGAGCGAAATAACGACTCGTCAGGCGTGTTCCCCAAAGAGAGTCGCATCTACCAAAGAGTCCCCTCAATCTTTTGCTCATCAACCTCTCAGGCCTAGGGCTCCTCTAAATAAAGTAAAGCTTTGCATGCAAATTTGATGAAATGTTGAGACGTAGAGAAGCAAGATAAAAGAAAAAACACAGGAGGCGTTCAGGAGACGCATCTACTTGGCGCTGAGAGCGTCGACACCGGGAAGGACCTGTATCAAAGAGGACATGAGTCGACAAAGCTCGGTCAGACTTCCGTCCGCGTTTTTCGGCAAGACGAAGGATGGAAAGACGAACCTTGCCCTCAAGCAACTCCAATGAGGCACCTCCACCAGTCGAGACATGGCTGAGCTCGTCCTCCTTCTTGGCCTGAGCGACGAGGGTAGCGGTGTCACCACCACCGACGATGACGGTCGATCCCTTCTTGGAGGACTCGACGGCGGCCTCGAGGAGGGCGGCCGAACCACCGGCAAAGGCGGGGAACTCGAAGACACCAGCGGGACCGTTCCAAAGGATGGTCTTAGCCTCAAGGACGGTCGACTTGAAGAGCTCTCGGGACTTGGGTCCAGCGTCGAGTCCCATCCATCCGTCGGGGATACCAGACTCGTCAGAGGCGGTGGAGGTCTGGGGAAGACGAGGTAGAGACATGCCAAATTAGCCACACGACTCGAATGCATACGACTCTCAACATTGATGATCGACTACACGTACCTGAGCGTCCTTGTCGAACTTGTCAGCGGTGATGTAGTCGACGGGGAAGACGACCTTGACGTTGTTCTTCTTGGCCTTCTCGAGGAGGGCGGAAGCCTTGGAAGCTCCATCAGCGTCGTAGAGCGAGTCTCCGATCTGATGAGTTGTGGAGTTCGAGATAAGATTAGCACATGACACTGTTTCGTTAGACTATCTGCGACGAAGAACGCACGTTGATGCCGTTGATGGCCTTCTTGAAGGTGAAAGCCATACCACCACAGATGATGAGCGAGTCGACCTGGATGAGAAGTGACATAATCCGATGATCAGCACTCAATCGTCGGGCAATACTTATCGATTGCTCCACGTACCTTGTCGAGCATGTTCTCGATGAGCTGGATCTTGTCCGAGACCTTGGCTCCACCGAGGATGGCAAGGAAAGGTCGCTCGGGGCTCTCGAGGGCCTTGGCGAAGAACTCGAGCTCCTTGGCCATGAGGAAACCAGCGGCTCGCTTGGGGAGGTCGACTCCGACCATGGAGGAGTGAGCTCGGTGAGCGGTTCCGAAGGCGTCGTTGACGTAGACCGTTCCGAGAGAGGTGAGGGACTTTCGGAACGAGGCGACCTCCTCGGAGGTAGCTGGATTGAACAAGAGGTTAGTTAGATGAATAGACGAGAATTCCATGGGTACGTGGCGGGCATTAGTTTGATGCGAGGGTACAGCAGTGGAGTCAGGTGGAAGAAACAAGAACGATGTGAGCTCGAATGTTTGATACTTGTTTGGTCGTCAAGAGAACACGAACCCTTGGTCTTCTTGCCCTCAGCATCCTTAGAGCTACCCTCCTCGGCAGCGTGGAACCTCAAGTTCTCAAGGAGGAAGATCTGGCCGTCCTTGCCATCCTTGACAGCCTTCTCGGTCTCCTCACCAACGCAGTCAGAAAGGAAGGTGACGGGCTTGGAGAGGAGCTCCTCAAGCTTCTTGGCCTGAGGTCCGTTGGTGTGGTTGCAGACAAGACAGAGGGAAAATAGAGCGAGAGGTTTGGATGAGAATAACAGACGTATGAAGAGTGAGCGACATGCCGTGGAAGGGTCAGGGAACAGTGTAGATCGAGGAGACTGGGGCACGAACGATGGGCTTGAGAGAGTACTTCTCAACCTTGTGACCGTCAGGTCGACCGAGGTGAGACATGAGGATGATAGAGGAAGCTCCTGTTTGACAGAGATGTGCGAAGGTCAGGATGAGCACATGCGGTTGGGGCGTCTGGTTTTGGCTCTCGATGAGAGGAAATGACGAAGGAACGCACCCTGCTCGATGGCGTGCTTGATGGTGGGGAGGGCAGCGACAATTCGCTATAGATTTGATCCAAGACGAGCGTGAATATATAGCGTTGGCGAGCTTGATTCGAGGATCGGCAGAAGCCACAGTCGAAGTCTGGTCCTTCTTCTGGAAGGAAGTTGAACTCACGGCGGGGTTGGTGATCTCGTTGGTCTTCTTGTCCATGGGGACGTTGAAGTCAACTCTGTTTGCCACAAGGAGTCAGAGCGGACATCGCGCAGGGGAACGAGCAGGACGAGACGAGGAAGGAGAGAGAATTCCGATGAGAAGGGGAAAAGGAGAAGATGTTGAGTTCTTGGTTCGCCAAGTCTTCCTTGTCAGGGGATATATCGTGATGACGAACCGGATGAGGACTCGCCCTCCCTTGAGGGAGATGTCCTTGATGGAGAGCTTGGAAGAGAGAGACATGGCGATGGGGGAACGGTGTAGATTCGGGGGAAGGGGGAGATGGTCGGGGGTCGAATTGTTCAACGATTGGGGACTTCACTCAGGGTTTCTCTGGAAATCAAATCCAAAAAATGCTGATAACTCGGAATTTTGCTTCCATCTCTGCCACGGCGGCGCATCGATCCATCATGTGGCATTTTATCGCAAGAGTTGATCAACTGGCCAGATTCGTCTACCCATACCACTAACGAGCGAAAACCTCACCCCCTTCCATCGTGACGTAGGAACTAAAGATGGTCGACCAACCACTGCATCCCCTTCTCTGACTGCTTCCTCCAATCTCCGTCCTCTGCCACTCGCTCGTCATCAAACTTCCATTCGTACGCATGCGGTGCGTCGTCGACCATACCGACCAAGTGCTCAACCCCGAGTTCTTTGAGTTTGTCGGCGAACGTGAGAGATTGAGATGGTGGCACGAGCTGATCGGCGCTGGGTACGGAGAGGAATGTTGGCGGGAACGATGAGGTGACGAGATGGATAGGGGAGAGAGACCGCCGAACAGCAGGTGTTGGTTCGGTAGATGAAGGGAGAAGATTGACAAACGTACAACCCGCAGACGTGACCTACAACGAACGATAGCGCGATCAATACTTTGTGTGTGTCACACTGGATCTGGAGGAGTGAGAACTTACAGCCCTTTGCCAGGCCATTCGAGGGCGAGGCGGGTCGTCAAAAACTCTGGTTGATCATCCGTTCGAATAAGATCAGCCACGCGACAAGATGATGCTGATGACAAGGAACTGACCCGTCAGCCCATTCGTCGAGTCCTGGTCCATCAAACGCCTTCATCATATATGCGATCTCGTCTTCGCTCTTTCCCTTTTTCCACGCGTTGCGATCGGCTGTCGGACTCCCCAGAGATTCGCTGGCCCAATCGCAAACGCCGTAGTAGCTTGTCACGGCAAGGGGTGGGGGAGATACTTTCTGGGCCTAGTGGAAAAGAAAATTCGAAGCGTAGAGTGAGATCAACCAGGTCAGCTCCACGTCTGGCGAGTTTGAGGATCGGATGAGATGGGACAATGCTCCTACCAGCATCAGGGACAAGTATCCTCCAGCAGAATGGCCAAATACAAGTATCTTGTCCTGATCGAGTTTTCCTTTGTCCTTGATGAGACTGCTCAATTCGTTACGGATCCAGTTGTACGCGAACTCGCAATCATCGAGCTGATCGAACACGGTGTGACTGAAGAGCCGAGACGATGGTGCCAAAGCGTCGACTTTATCAGCTGACGATCCCACAATGATCAGGCCAGTCGGAGAGAAAAAGCTCACTGTGGCGTGAGTCGATAGGAAATAGATACGACAACGATGCCCCGAGAAGTGAGGTAGTCTACCTGATGAGCTGGAATCTGCTTTGCGCCGAACAGAGAGAATGATCCACCATGGATCGCAAGAGCTGAAAGATCAAAGGAAGGGCCATCTTGAGTAGGGTCGTCGAAGGAGGTAGTTCGGGGTACCGGCTCTTACCGACAGGCCAGAGGGTGTCGCCAGCGGTGTTGGGGAGGTAGACATCGGCATGGCACCCGCCTGATTCGATATGAGGAAAGGATCTGTACAGGTAGCGAGTCGGTTCAACTTGGGGGACTGGGTCGGATTTCGGAGCGGACATGATGGTGGGTGTTTGATCCAAATGAGAGGTGCTGGGCGAGGATCGATCCGGTCATGATGATCCAGGAGTAACCGGTCGACGAGCAGTATTTATTTCTGATCGACAAATCTCTCTCTGTTCATCTACTTGGCGCATTCACATGCATCCGTGAACCTCAGTCCGTGCCCTACCTTGATATGTCACACAAAACAACATCTCTCATACCCCTAGCTTCCGTAGAGAATCGCTTGGGTGTCACTTCTCGCCTCTGCCTCGTACCACCACTAGGCTGCAACCCCAGTCTAGCCAAGGTCAGCCTGCCATTGAATTTCTGCCAGAAATCAATGAGAGAGCTTGGCGATCTGAACTTGATACTCGCTGATGGTCGCCCTTGATCTGTGCTCGGAGCTTTGTTACTGACTTGATATATCTCGTCAATTTTCAGCTCTCGTTTCGTCGTTTCTTTTATCTTCTGCCTTTTCCTTGGCACGAGGTACGATGCATCGAGAGTGTTTGTGATGTGAAGGAGTACTTGATTGTCCCCCAGACTTGACGGGGAAAATAAATGCATGGGAAAATGAGGCGGGAGACCTCAACAGTCAGATCTTCGCTTCAGCCAATTAACCTTGACGCTCTTGATTCTAGCCATGACCCATCGACCAACTTCGGGGCATAGCCCACACCTCCATCTACCATGAGCAATGTGTTCGCTGCCTTTCAGCCTGGGACCTAATCTTTGCAGCATCACCCCGGCCTTCCTTGAATTTCATCGTCTTCATCCGTCCGACTATTCTCTCCCGCATTTTTCGCCTCGCTTAGACAGCATACTCGGCTGTCGACCCTTTCCCTTGCCGCTATCGCTACATCCTCCACTTCGCTGGGAGCTGATTCATCGCGGGGGGGAAGGATGCTTCCTCCGCCCGGACCGGCCTTTTTGTGCGGATGACGTGGTATCGGGGGAAACTAAAAAGAGCTAGAAAGCCTCACTTTTCCACCAGCCTCTCTCCTCCACCACCTATCACCACCTATCCACCCTAAGTCACCCACTGTATCTATCACCATAATGTCTGACGCTACCGACTACAAGTTCGAAGGTACATACACATCTGCAAATCTTCCGTTCTTGTCCAACTCCTCGTCCCTGGCACCCTGTGTCCGATCGATCCTTCTTTCAAACACCGTGCTGACGAACACACTCCGCTTCTGCTTCGCTCACCTGCAGGATGGGCTGCCTTTGACAAGAACAGCATCAAGGGAGAGCTCAAGCAGCACTCTTACGAGCCCAAGAAGTATGTCTCTTCGCCATCTTGATACGTCCTCCCCTTTCGTCTTCAGATCACCGGTTGCTGACATGCATGCCTTCTTATTGCCTCCTCAACCGCCTACTCTTTTCTCGTCCACGTCTTGCAGGTGGGATGAGACTGACGTTGACATCAAGATCGCCTACTCTGGTATCTGCGCATCGTACGTTCAGTTTGGATGGTCAAAACGTCACTTTTCGCCCCTCAGCTAGCTAACGCTGCATTCCCATTTCCAGTGACTTGCACACCATTTCTGGTGGTTGGGGAGAGGTTGAGTACCCTCAGGTTGTCGGACATGAGATTGCGTAAGTTCCAGATCGGCCCACTTCAGTTTCGTTGATGCTCTGTCTAAACATGCCCTTTCTTGTCCCTTCTTTTCTCCACCAATTCCTCTACAACCTACTCTCGCGTCTTCGATTTTCCTTTTCTCCAGCGGAAAGGTCGTCCGAGTCGGCTCCAAAGTTACCCACGTCAAGGTCGGAGACTGGGTCGGTGTCGGTGCTCAGAACGACTCTTGCTCCGAGTGCAACCTTTGCAAGGAGGACCGAGAGCCTTACTGCCCCGACATGGTCGGGACCTACAACGGAAAGTGAGCAGATGCGGTACCCCTCGTTCGTCTCCAGGGCCTTCAGTGGACACCAAGCCGATCCCGATTCCCTTATCCCTCTCCAGGTACAAGAAGGGTAACGGAAAGGGTGACAAGTCCTACGGAGGTTACGCCAACTACCACCGAGCTCCCGGACACTTCGTCATCAAGATCCCCGATGGTCTCGACCCCGCCGATGCTGGTGAGAACCATCGTTGCGTCGAAGCTACGACGAATGCAATCCACCTTACTAATCGCTACTTTCGCCTCACAAAGCCTCGATGCAGTGTGCCGGAGCCACCGTCTTCTCTCCCCTCAAGCAGTACGGAGCTGGTTCGGAAGCCAAGGAGGTCGGTATCGTTGGTATCGGAGGTTTGGGTCACTACGGTATCCTCTTCGCCAAGGCCCTCGGTGCCAACGTCACCGCCATCTCTCACTCCGAGTCTAAGAAGGACGATGCCATGAAGATGGGAGCCACTAGCTTCATCGCCACCGGAGACGGCAAGGACGATAAGTTCGCCGACCGAAAGCGCACGCTTGATCTCATCGTGTTCGTCTTTGCTCCTTCCTCGAGTCTGTCTTCCATTGTTTGGTGTGCTTACCTTGACCTCTGGTTTTTCAATACAGCTCGACTGTCAATGCCCCCGACATGCCCCTCACCGGTTACCTCTCTCTCCTCAAGCCAGGAGGACGACTCGTCTTGGTCGGTCTTCCTGAGGCCCCCTACCCCAGCTTCCACCCTGGGCCCCTCATCATGAGCAACGTCTCGCTTTGCGGTTCGCTCATCGGCTCTCCCGCCCTCATCAAGGAGATGCTGGACCTTGCCGTCGCCAAGAACGTCAAGCCATGGATCGAGAAGTGTCAGTCGAGTTCCCGCTTTGATTGTATCTTTCCAGTCCTGCATGTACTGACGATCACTTTGATTCCTTCACTCAGTCCCCATGGACCAGGTCAACAAGGCCATCGTCGACATGCACAGCTCCAAGGCTCGATACCGTTACGTTCTTTGCAACGAGTAGATACACTTTTAGACTTGCCGCTAATTCATACTTAGAAATATGACAATGTATCTATCTGCTTCGATAAATTCTACTAAACATTCACGCGAAATACAATTCGACCTCGGCAGTTTTAGAGCAACTTTTGTTGACGTTGATCTTGATCATTGGTTGGGTTGGGTTGAGCGATGATTGGTCTGTCTCTGCGATCCTCTCCTGATCTCCTCCGATTCGAATCGGTCCGGTCTGGTCTGAGACGAAAGACGAAAAAGGTAAAGATCACATGCAATTACCGTCAAAAATGGATCAGCTCGTCAGTCTGTCCGATTGTTCGATTTTCCCCCTGTTGTCTTGATAGCTCGACGAGGTATGCATGCAGGACAGGCGTGCAACGATAGATCAGGGAATGTTGTGGGACGTACGAGCCATCTCACTGAAAGTCGACATGAGACGCGTCAGGAAATTCGATTCTTGGAGAATGTCTTCAGACGCCGAGAGCTGGGGTTTGATCGTCAAAGGGGTTTCCCGCGATCTTCACGAACAGGCCGAGGCTTCGTCGATTCTTTCTCATCAGACGCCGTTGTTCAAGCCACCGAAGGGAGGATCTTAATATCGAGGAGTTTTGGGAGAGCACGTTTCCGCCGAAGAAGAAGAGAACGAAGAAAAGAACGGGGTGACAAGACCTTTGTTTTCGCGTCGGACATGGGCTGTGCAGCAACATCTTGTCACTGATCCATCGGTGAGATGAACGACGATCGAACATGATGGTTTCGCTGGTCGCTTCATGATAGACCAAGAAAATGAAGGAAAGAAAAATAAAACGGAAAGGCGTTCCGGAGGTGGAACTCAACTTCCTTCCCTCCACTTTCCAGCTCCTCTTCTGGATTCATCTTTGACCTCTGTCGTCAGAGTGTCAGCTCGCTTCCTCTAGTCTGCTCCTGAGGCTGAGATCTCCGCACCTTTACTTCAGATTCCTCCTCACAGTAATAGCCCCTCACTGCGAGTTCAGCCTGTCTCGCCCTCCTCCTCCCCCGTCGAAATACCAAGAACGCGAGCTCGCGTAACATTTCCTTTCTCCCTCTTCCCTCTCGCTTACTGCTCCGTAGATTGCTTGCGCTGGCTCGACCCTAGACCTAGTTCCGTGGCTTCTGGTGCCACCAAAAATTCCGTCGACCTCTGCCCACTGTAGGGTTGTCGATTTCCTCCTTCTATCCCAACCCCTTCGAATTCCGATTCACTTCCATCGACTATGTTCCCTGACGCCGATCCCGTCGATTCAACGAGTTCCTCCTCTAATACAATTCGCGCCTCCTTCGACGACTTCACTATCGACGATGGCGCGTTCGATCCCACCATCAACTCATCTACCAACTCGATGCGCTCCTCGAAGAACGTCGAATTAGATCAGCTCCGTCGACGTTCATTCGAATTTGCGCGTCACTTTGATCATCATCGAGACAGCAATTCTTCGACACCAAGCCAGCAACGTAGCTTCGCTCCTACCTCGACTCATACATCGACCCACACACCGTCGGCTCCAGGAATCCTGTCCGATAAGACTGACGGATCAGAGGCCGAGGAGTGGACGAGGACCCAAATAGACGAGAGGAGCTTGGGCATCGGGAAACAAAGGCAACCAGACGTTACGGAGGGACGACGTGAAGAGTTGGATAAAGATCGTGGAGGCTCGTCAGAGATGAGCTCGAAATCCCGTCCAACGGTTGGGATTCGAGAGAGTGGGAATCCTCCGAAATCTTCGTTTTCTCGAGTAAGTCGTCGGAGTTTTAAACCTTTTCCTCTTCGGGAATACTTCCCTTGCATGAAGCTTCAGTCCACATGAAGAAGAAAAAGACAATAGAAGAGGAAAGAAAAACCTTCAAGCATCACTCGATCTCACTGTCTTCTATCCCTTGCCTTCTTACGTTCCCCCGATCATACATAGCCCAATCAATTCACAATCCCACCCTTTTCAGAAACACCTCGCTACGGACCCCGTTCAATCATCACATCTCCACAACCAAATCTACTCTCATCACTCAATCCGTTTCTTCATCCTTCTTCACCACCAGAACCATCCTCAATCCCTCCTCCCAAATGGCCGCTCACTATCTCCGATGACGAAATGTTAAAAGATGACGATGATGACGATGATGATGATGATGATGATGATGATCAGGATGATCAAGAGGAGGCAGAAGAAGAGGAAATTCCCTTAGACGATGGTTCTATCATTCATCCCCTTTCCAATCAACCCCCATTTGATCTCGATCGAGGAGACGTTCCATCTAATCCAGATCCAACCGCTCTTCGTCGTAGTCAACAGTCAACCAAGAAGAAGAAGAAGAAGATTCAAACCTTTACTTCACCTAAACTCATCGATCCAACAGCGATGACTGGGTTGAAGGAATTCAGGGACATCAACGGTAGAAGAGCCCTCGCTGGTGAAGTTGGTGGTGGTGGTGGTGGTGAAGGTACTACAGGAGGAGGAATCATACTCAATCGTTTCATGATGGAATCAAACCAAGATGATTCATCTAGAGGACCAGATTCGATGATGCCAGTCATCTTGGGTGGAACGAGTGATGCTTCCATCTCTGGCATCTATTCCATCAGAGATGGTTTGGATGGAGCTGGACCGAACATGTCAGGTTTAGATGCTTCGAGTTACGTTGGTGATGGGAACAAAAAGCAGGATAGGAAAGATGACGATGAAGATGGTCGAGTCGTCGTTGGAGGGAGTGGGATTGTTGATCAGGGAATGAGGAATGGAAGAGGAGGAGAAAGAGGAGGAGGAGGAGGAGGTCGGAAAGATGTCAAGCTCAAAGTTGGCGTAGGCGTCAATCACGGTAGTGACGAAAGCCCCCAAAAGCGAGATGAACGACCGGATAGAGGAGAGGAGGATCAACCGCAAGAAGGTATGAATGGGAGGGGACGATCCATAGCAGGTATCAACGGGCAGAGGGAAGGGGTATCAGGAGGATCATCGGGAGTTGTCGAAGAGGTAAAAAATTCAGATCGACAAGGGGAGGTAGATGAATCGATCGAGTGGACAGAGAAGCGGACGAAGGAACTTTGGAGGATGTTGGAACAAGCTTCGAGTTGGGGGGATGCGGTTTTCAAGAGTTGATTCTCCTTGAATTGGGATGGAAGAGATTCATGATGATTTTTTTCTCCCGGTCAGCGTGAGATGTTGAGGCGATTTTGACATGAGTGGATCGATCCTAGGGATCAGAGACGCATCTCCAGAAACAGAAGACCGAGATGGAGAGAGTCAAAATCATGGGGTCGCACAAGGAAAAAGAAAGAAAAGAAGAAGAATGCCAAGGAAGGGAAGGACAAAGGGTCGTTTAAAGAAGGTGGTGGGCGAGTGATGAGAAGAGGGGGGGTGTTCGAAGTCATGAGCCGTTGTATGGTATCCCGTAGTCCACGAAGAATAAGAAGGAAAGAAGAAGAAGACGAGGGAAGTAGAAGAAACGGATCAAATATGGAGAGAGGAAAAGGTTCTTGGTGATCCGTAAAAAAAAAAAAACAGTTGTCGTTTTTTTTTTTTTTTTTTGATGACCCCCTCCCTGATCGATCATCATTCGAGCTCCAGGATGGTTTTTATGCGATCCACGACGGTTGGTCCATCGACTTCGACCAATCCACCATTGAACGCTGGTGATCGCTCGATGTTCATGGTGAGCCAAGTTGATTTCTCAAGGATCGTGTCGTTTCGGACGATTCTTTTTTGTTTGTCGAATTGGCAAAAGGACGACAGAGTAAGGCAGGATGAAGCCGGACAGGAGGAAGAAGAATAGAGGAGAGAAAGATGAAAGATTCGTGGGAATTGAAATCAGTCAGCTACATTGAGCACCCATCAAGGCAGAAGGAGAAAACAAGTGGCAAGAGTAGCAAGGATACATGACGAAGTTGACACAGGAGACTCACAGGTGATCGTGACCGATCATCTCGGATGTCATTTGTTGATCCCGAACGAATGATGCTGGGTCCATGAACTCGAAGACAGTGGACGACCCAACAGCGGGCATCCAGATGACGTTAGTCAATGCTGGGGTATGAACGGAGAGAACAATCTGCGGGGACGGAAACGCAGGGGGATGTTGTATTTTCAGTTTCTCTCGAACGAAATGACTAGACTTCCCCTGTAGCGATACATACAGTAGCCCTCGACAGTAGTGCCATGACTTCCTCCGGCAGCATGTTCCCCAGGGCAGAAACGTGTACCTCTGCCTTGCCCGCGATCGTTCGGAGGGATTTGATGAGGTTCTGATGAGATTCGGGAGAGAGGCAGGGGGCTTCGGCCTTAGATATGAACCCGTCACAAGCGGCGTGTGTGGTTTGTTAGTCAAAATTGTTCATTCAAATGTGTCCCGGTCCGAGAAACAAAAAAATACGACATCACCAACGTTCTTGTTTCGATCGATGTAGACAACGACAGGTTTCTCTCCACGAGGGTTTTGTTCGACGGCTAAGGCTTCAACCGCTTCCGCTCGATAAGGAGCAAACCAATCTCGGACGAGGGACGATTGAGAGGCGATAGAGCTCATCATCTTCTGCCACCGGTGCGTCAGGTCGGCCTGGTGGGCGGCAGCTAGTGGATGGGTTGAGGAACGTAGGACAAATTAGCATGAGTTGAGTATGGAAAACTACAGCTTAAGTACACACGGAAAGTGGGAGAGAAACACGATGCAAGGATGGCGGTAAAGTGGCGAAGGGAAAGACGGATACTCACGTCGATCAACAATCACGATGCGCTCGAACACCATTGGCTTAGTCGAAGAAGCAAACTTGGCCCAATCATCGGCGTCAAGGATCGAAGCGTGAGGAAGGACGGTCTTGATGAGGCGCTCATCTAGCAAGAGAGGAATCGGTTGCAGACGGAAGCCAGTTCGATAAAGTGGAGGAGAGGTGAAGAGACGGAACACGAGTCATATTTAGTACTCATGAGAACCCTTCTTCTTCAAGGTGCCCTTGCACGACTCACTATGACCTTCCCCATCCTTCCAACCGGCAGGGAAACCGCCTCCACCGCATCGAGGGAACACAACTCTTTGGACGTCGACCTCACCCGTTCCGCTTCGCTGGTGATCCGATGAGTGGCCAGCCCCTATTGGTTTCTGAGCTTTGATCTTGGAAGTGGTAGGTGAAAAGCGTGAGATGGCTTTGAGTCCACCGAGGAAGGCTTCGGTAGCAAAGTTGCTGTCATAGGAGGACAGGCAAGCAAGGGGCAGCAGGGACAGGAGTAAGGGTCAAGGTTGAAATGAGGGTAGTTGAGCACAGAAAGATCTTTCAGATAGACCAGAGAGATCATATGGATACTCACTCGTGAAACACGAGGTAGCCGTCAGGTCCAGGTCGATCGTTGAAGAGGATCTACATTGAATCGAACAAATCCGTCGCGATAAGCTTCCGTGTTGGTTTGGTTTGTACGCCTTCAACAAGGAGAAAAGAGACGAGTCTTTACCGTCGTTCCAGGGAAGACTTGAACTCCTTGACCGTCTGGGTCGTTCGCAGCAACATTCTGAGCCCACCATTCGTCACCTTTGGCGTCGTCGATGGATTCCCATGAATTCTCATCGACGCGCCGACTGATAACGGTATTGAGATCGAGGTGGACGTCGAGAAGAGGTGCAAAGGTGAGCTTGCCTCTGTGAAGGTACAGGTTGGTGAAGAGGTTATAGCCCTCGATAGAAGATGAATCGTGCGTCGACGGGATGAAGGTCTGGATATAGGATGGCGATGAAGGTATCGGTGAGGTGATTTCGGATGTGTCCCCTTGTGATGGAGGAGGAGAGAGTTTTGGACGTTTGACACCTCCAGGTCTAGGACGGGACTTGAGTTTGCCGACCTCGGGTTTCGAGTCGAGGATGGGAAGAGGAGGTGAACGATCATCGTTCTTTGGTCGATGGGGCGGTGGCCGTGGGGTTAGATACTGATCCTCAGTGGCATCAGCGTCATATTGTGACGAGCTTGACCATGGAGAGACAAGATAGATGACGGCGATGAGGATGACTGCGAAGATGAGGTGTCGACGCTTGAACATGAAAGCTAAAGGTTGAGGGAGAAGGGGAGGGGGTTCTCGATATGGCTCGATAGCGGCTTGGCTGGTGGAGGATAGTAGGGGAGGGGTATTGGGGTGATTAAATGCAAGGAGACAGGCGAGAGTCTGAAGCAAACGTCGGGGAGGGGCTCAGGAAGGGAACCAAAGCCGGAGTGAGATGTTTGAAACGCTTCCGGGAGGAAAGTTACGTGTCTCACTATTCTTTCTTTCTTTTTTCGAGGGAGCAAGGCCCTCCAGGACACCATCTCCTTTTCTTCGTCTCGTTTCGCTTGCTATCTTGCTGATCTCGTCGTGTTTTTGTGTTCAATCGGGTTTGCTCGAGAAAGAATGAGTACCTGATCGTTCCTCACCGACACGCGCTCTCACCCAGGACCCAAAGGTGGTTGAAACCCCCTGGTTTTCCCCCTCCCTACAACCATCATCATCAGACCTCACAACCCTCTTCAACTCCTCAAACAAACCTCTTACCAACATGCCGTCAGTCTCACCCATCTCATCCTCCCTCTGCCTCATCCAAGAGCTACCACCAGCGAATGCTCCTGGTTGCTTGCCTCGTTCTTTTCTCACCCCTCTTCCCGTCCCCTGTTCTCAAGCTCACGTTGACTCTCTTCTGCTCTCGACCCTTAGTGCCACTTGCTCTGATATCCTCAGTCAGTACAAGTCTTTTCGCTGACGCTCGACCTGGGACTCTGAGCGAGACACTACCCGCATGGTGTTGGACTGCGAGACTGCGAGACTGATTACGTATCTCTCGTCCTCTTGGTACTGGCACTCGACTCCTTGGCCTCACCTCATCTGTTCCGACAACTCCAAATGAACAGAGATCATCCTTGCGATCTTTTTGCCTCCTCTCGGTACGTGTCAAACTTTGCCGAGGTCGTGGGAGCATCGGCTACCCAGAGAGGTTTAGACGAGGATGTTGACTTCTCATCGATTCTCCCTCTACAGGTGTCTTCCTGGAAAGAGGTTGCGGGGCTGACTTCTTCATCGTAAGCATCAAGGCGCAACTCAAGATCAGGAAAAGCCACGGACTACCCATCAGCGTTCCCGCTGCGTTGCCGCCTGCCTGGACTGCACGTGCGCTGACTGCGATGTTTCTTCCTTTCCTCTCATTGCATGCCTGTAGAACATCCTCCTCACCATTCTTGGCTACATCCCCGTTAGTCCATCATCCTGACTGAATCAGTCGAGCTCCCTGCCTGACGTAATCTCGACTTACGCTTCGACTGCCTCCACGTCACGTGCATCTAGGGAATTATCCACGCCTTGTACATCATCCTCAAATACTAGGCGTCTAGTCTCTGCTTGTCGTGATGGTCGAAGGTCGCTCTCGTGGACGCCACTTGGAGGTCGATCACTAATTGCTTTACCTGTTCCACCTTGATACCACTTTGGGCGATTCTCATGTATATTTTCGCTCGGTCTTGGTCTCTACGTTTTGACACGTGAGGGTTAAGATCATGGTGGGGTTGGCCGACGTAAGAAGAAAGATGGCCTCGGATAAGATCCAGATGGATCTGATGCTGAGAACACTTTGGTTCGGGTCCAGGCGGGGATATGGGACAAGTAGTCCGCTCCAACAGGCATCTTGACGGCAGCAGTGCGTTTTCGGGCTGAGGTTGAAAGGGACATCCCAGACGGTCACCTGGTTGGCGAGGGAGGATAGGGGAGCAGTGAGAACCAAGAGAGGACTGAACATTTCGAGTGACTTTGCCCGAACCACCATCCCAAAGCCAACACTCTCTCCCTCCTTCGACCTCAGTCGAACCCTCATCCGGCGTTTCCTTCATCGCCTACTTCCTCGCGCCCACATAGACGACTCTTCCCTAAAACCAGAATCACCCAGTCAAGATGCGATTCTACGAGGACAAGTATCCCGAAGTCGACGACCTCGTCATGGTCCAGGTCAAGCAGATTGCCGAGATGGGAGCTTACGTTAAGCTCGTAAGTAGAGTCTAGCTGCATTCAACAACTATCTCACTGGCGGACAGACCCAGGATGGGCGGAAAAGTTAAGAGCAGGAGAGGAGAAGGGCTCTTGTTCTTTTCCCCTCACGCATCTTAGTTCTTCTCGCCTTCCCTTCTCACCTCTCGCTTACCTTACCCCGTCGACGCCCGTGTACAATTTCCTGACATCTTCCTTGCAACCCTTTCCTCGATCTCAACCAACCATCTATCACCTTCGACTCTTCCACCAAACCTCAACGGCCCTTCTCTTTTTCGCATCCCAACCCCAACACCCTATTCAAACCAACGCCTACATCCATCACCGCATTGAATCCAACTCTAGCTCGAGTACGACAACGTCGAGGGAATGATCCTTCTCTCTGAGCTTTCGAGGAGACGGATCAGGTCGATCCAGAAGCTTATCAGAGTCGGAAGGAATGAGGTCGTTGTCGTCCTTAGGGTTGACAAGGAGAAGGGTGAGTTTCAGCCTCTGTGTCTTGTTAACGTCTGCGTGTCTGGATCTGCTGCGATGGACGATCGCAAGGCTATCCTTGTCAAATGTGGTATCTTGACGTGGGAGGGAACAGTGGCGGCTGGGTGGACAGGGTTGCCTCAAGTCCAGGACTAGCGGGACAGCGGGGTGCTTGAATCGGTCGCGTATGATGGTGCAAGCGATCGGTCCAGGGTCTCAATCAAGATCCTTCGTGAGGGTGGCCAGGATGATCAGAAAATCGGAAGAAGGCGGACGGTGTGCTGGAGGAATGTCATCTTGCTGCACGTGAAGGAACCATCGATACCTCTCGACTTGCTCTCTCCACGTCGACGCCTCTCTTTTGAGAGCGGTCCGATCATCCCTTTCGTCTTCCTTTCGCTCGCATAAAATCGCTCGTCAAGTCTGAGCATCGAGGATCTTCCTCGTTTGACCTATCCCCTCGGCATCCCATTATAATCCCGGTACAATCCAATTACAGATCGACTCAGACCAACTGATTTGACGTTCCTTCCCACGCTTCAGGTTACATTGATCTTTCCAAGCGACGAGTTTCTGCCGAGGACGTCGAAAAATGCGAGGAGAAATACGAGAAGGGAAAGCTCGTTCACTCGGTCCTCACCAACGTCGCTGGAAAGATGGAGATGGATGTCGAGGACCTTTACGCAGAGGTCGCTTGGCCGTTGGGAAAGAAGTTTGGACACGCTTACGACGCGTTCAAATTGAGCATCACGTGAGTCT
Organism: Udeniomyces megalosporus; assembly: GCA_039545415.1. Taxonomy (NCBI): domain Eukaryota; kingdom Fungi; phylum Basidiomycota; class Tremellomycetes; order Cystofilobasidiales; family Mrakiaceae; genus Udeniomyces; species Udeniomyces megalosporus. The sequence continues at coordinate 413,019 of BCKM01000010.1, read as the reverse complement.
CGAGTTCGTTGCCTTTTTTCGTTTTTTTGGTCGTCATCGAGATGGGTGAACGGGTGCATAGGGTGGATGATAGGTTCTGAAAGCAAAGCGACGAACACGTGCAGAGACACCTAGCACGGACGATATCTAATCAATTACTTCTGCATCTGACATCTAAACCTCCCTCCAGCGAGCCCGAGAAAGTTTACGCGGAAATGACCCTCAAGCCCGACCTCCTCTCCGCCCTTCAAGACAACATCGCTCGACGTCTTACCCCTAAAGCCGTCAAGATCCGAGCCGACATCGAAGTCAAATGCTTCTCCTACGAAGGTATCGACGCCATCAAGGCCGCTCTCAAAGCAGGTGAAGCCCTCTCTACCGATCAGGTTCCCATAAAGATTCGACTCGTCGCTCCACCACTTTACGTCGTCACCACCAACTCGACGGACAAGCATGGAGGTGTCGAGTTGATGGAGAAGGCTTTGGAGGTCATTGGGGCCAAGATCACGGAGTTGAAGGGTGAGATGAGTGTCAAAATGAAGGTCAGTCGGTTTTCGGGATCACTCTTTCTGGTCGTCTTGAATCAACTCGCTGCTGAACATTGTTCGCTTTGTCTCATCTCGTTCCTTTTTCTTAATCCCCCCCCCC
>BCKM01000010.1:314957-410527 GCA_039545415.1 Udeniomyces megalosporus | reverse complement strand
CCCATGTGATTCTCTCAACCTGATACTTTCACCCAAACCAGCCAAAAGCCGTCTCAGAAGCAGAGGACCTCGAGCTCGCCGCGCTCATGGCAAAGGTCGAGAGGGAGAACGCAGAGGTCTCCGGAGACGAGAACGAGGATTCGGATGAGGATTAAAGATTGATGTCACCACCCCATCGGGTTCATATAACAATGGAACGGAACAAGAAGAAGAAGAAAAGAGGGGGGGGGAGGGAGGAAGGGCTCTTGGCTAATTCAAAGTTGACATTGACTCTTGAGAAAGGGTATCATATCCAGTGTTGTCTGAATTTGAGATCGTTGGCATGATATATGAAAGGCGAGGAAAATTTCATGATCATCATAAGGTAGTGAGCTAGGAACATAAAAGCTAGTTTCAGGTATACAGGTCTATACTAAAAGGGTCGGAGTGGTTGTGAGTGGATGGAGGGATGGACAATAGACTACCCCTTACGTAACCCGGCTTGTCGAAGCAGCGTATGAAGGACTCAAGCATCATGTCAAGAGGTGGCAACCGACGTGCAGGGTCTTGATCAATGTAAGAGAAAAGATCATCCGCCTCCATCTCTTCACTGAGAAACATGGCGAAGAGGAAGAAATCCATGGGTTCCTTCTGGAGTTGCTGAATTGTGTAGTAGGCGTGACGCAAACAGTCGATCCATTCCCCAAGATATTTTGCGACGAACTTGATTTTCAGATTAGGTCAAGCCATTGACAAACACCCCGTGGCCTAGAGATTCGGTGATGACTCTGATCAGCTCGTATCAACCACATACAAATCGACAGTAAAGCGAGAGAGCTTGACAGGACAGAAGACTTACCCCTCGTGACGATCGAAACTTGGAGGTAAAGTGAATGTACCCCGACCGAGTACTATTCCGAATTCAGCTGCGAGGTCTTCGGCTGTTGCCGCCATGACGTAGTGAAGATGGATCGAGGTTGAGGGGAAAGTGGCAATGTAACGGAATTAACGTCGAATTTCGACTAAAGGGGGGCCGATGTCGAGATTCGAGGAGATTGGGACGTCTTGTCCTTTTTTTTCTTTTCTTTTTACGTTCTTTTTGCTCTTTGATGTCATCATAGTCGATTTGCTTGCTTGAGTGTACTCTGCTAGTAGGATTCATTCACCACAATGTGGTCACCTCAAAGCAATCAAAGCACGCTTTCGACTCGATTAATGAAGCGTACGTTTCCTGAACCTCCGACGACACTGATGAATTCAGATGCTGCAGAAGATATCTCAGATGAGGTATGTTTGAATCTCGTGATTTTTCTTCGTTTTGTCATGCTACTCATGTCCTGTGAAACAAATGCCTCGGTGTCGGTTAGAATGGTTCCCCTCTAAGATCCAAGCTTCTTTCACTTCTACCTTCTTTCTACTTTCCGCCTTCGACTCGCTCCCTCCACTCTACCTCTTATTTTGGCTCGCTACACAACATGATCCCCTCCCTCCTTCCTTCCTTGCCTTCTTCCCAGATCAACCCTCTGACTTCATTCATCCTGCTCTAGCGAATCTCTATGGCATAAACAGTTCAAGCCTCCTGGATTCATCTCGACCTCCCTTTTCCTTCTCTCCAACCACTTTGATCTGATGGTGTTCTTACCTCTCAACACTGAAGCACACCGGTCGACCTCGATCCTGTATGGATTGGCTTGACCCATATGCCTCTCGCAATATGCCTATCGCAATATGCCTCACTCGACGCCAAGAAAGCTGGCCCAGACGGAATCGAACCTTTGCTCAGTCTCCACACGCCTTTCTAGGGGAAGCATTTCAACAGCCCTTTCTCGCGGTAGGGTCTCGAAAACCTATCGACGACGACCTCATCAGTCTATGAAATGAATGTTTTCGAGAAAGTTTCTGATCCTGTCAATCCTTGTCACGCATCCAAAGCCATGCCTTCTTCACTTTCCTACGTCCCCTCGGATGCTCCATCTGAAAAGCCGGCCCTCATCCCCACTCTTCCTCCAACCATGCCGCATGATGAGATCACTTCCGCTAGCGGAGCGAACCATCCTCAAGACTTCAGCGTCGACAAGGAGAAAAACTCCTTTGACGGCGACGAGGAGAGCGAAGTTGATGCACAAAGCGTAGCAAGTCGTCGAGCCGAACGGCGATTCCTTCTCAAGCTCGATATTCTTCGTGAGTAGATCACAAGGGGTCTCCCTGCCATGCTAACGAGGGAAACACCGACTACGGTCGTCTCCCACTCATCAGCGACTGACTTGGGATCTTCTCCTTGTCGCTTCTTCTCTGTTCGGTTCAGTCCTTACCTGGGCATGGATTGCATACATGATCAAGCAAGTTGATTCTGGAAACTACAAGTAAGCTTGAACCGCAGCGCTTGTCGTCCGGCATTGATCCTATTATTGCCTAGTCTTATCTGACAACGTTGTTGCTGGTGGTATCAGATACGCATACGTCGCTGGTCAGAAGGAGGCCCTCAACATGAACGGGAACGAGCTCAACTACTTGGACACTACCTACCGAATCGGTGCGTAATCGGAACTTGCCCCTCTTGGGTCCATTCGTACCCGCACTTTGACTCAACCTTCCTCTTACCTGATTTTCCACTCCTTGCTGGTCACTTCTCACTCTTTTAGGATACGCCCTCTTCCTCATCCCTTCGCAGGTTATTTTGACCAAGATCCGAGCAAGTTACTGGTTGCCCGCGCTCGAGCTTACTTGGGGGATTTTGACTGCCTTGATGGCCGTCTGCAACAGCGTCAAACCCATGTATGCGCTTCGATTCCTCATCGGTGTCGCCGAAGCTTCGAGTTACCCTGGAAGTAAGTTTTCCATCCTTCGTGTCAACTATCCAACTCGGACTTTCTGACATTTCCGCCGCACAGTCATCTCCGTCCTCTGCTCATGGTACACTCCGGCAGAACTGGCTACGCGAATTGGTCAGTTGAGGTGTCGTCCAACCCATAGCCCGAAGCTAGACCACGTCTAACCGAACGGTCACTCATTTGCCATTTTTCTCAGCCATCTTCGGTACGGCTTACCGTGAGTGTCATGCAACAATCATATTCTGGCTCTCTTGCTGTTAACTGACGAGATGATGTCCGTCCTTACCTCCCATCCATACCGTTGCGTAGCCGGAGCCAACATCATCGTTGGTTTTATCCAGGCAGCACTCAGCGAAACGGACCACCTTGGCATACCTGCCTGGAAGTTGCTCTACGTCGTCAACGGTGCCATGACTGTCGCCATTGCTCTCGCTGGATTCTTTTTGGTACGTCTACCAATCGTCCGGTTTACCTCCTGGCAAGCATAGCTGATGGATGGAAATCGTTCCCTTGTTTTTTTGCTCATCCATGACGCTTCAAACCATCAGATTCCTGACGATCCCTCCAACTCACGAGTGAGATGGCTCAGTGAGGCCGAACGTAAGCTCGCCCGGGACCGAGTCACCCGTGTTCGAAAGTTGCCACCCAGCGTAAGTCGACCTCGAGCACCCCCGGAACGATGTGAGGTCGGCCCTTGCTGATCATGTTGTGTCTCTTCTTTTGGCGATCGCTTCAATAGCGATTCACCAAGGAGCTTTTCAAGAGAGTCTTCACCAGCCCACACATCTACGTCTTTGCCTTCGCATATTCGTCAGTCTTTCCTCTCTGCCTCTTTCCGATCGCCAATGTAATACAATAAGACGGCTCCCTGTTACTTACGCTGATGACTTCTCACTCACTCCTTCCAGCTTCTGGTCATGGTCTCAGAACTCGAACAGTTGGATCGTCCTCTTCCTCAAAGCCGTCAAGAACGCAGACGGGACGAAGCGATTCACTGTCGCTCAGATCACCACAATCCCCATCGGAGGTTACGTCCTACAAATCATCGTTATGCTGTTCTTTGGTTGGCTCTCTGGAAAGACTGGATGGAGAGCAAGATTGATCATCGGCCAGGAAGTAAGCCCCTTCTGTGCTATTCGACAGAAGTCAGCAAGGATCGTGGAAAGGCAAACTGACCCCTTTGATTGGCCATCGCTCCTTTCTAGTTGTCGATCCTGTCAGTATATCATGTTGACCTTGGATTTCACAATGGACGAAAAAAAAAGGCCATGACTGACTTGCTCTATATCTGCACTTCTCTTCGCTTCACTCGCTCCTCAGACTCGGACTTGTCATCCTCTCCGTCTGGCCAGCCAGCTTCGGTCTCAAGATGTTCGGTTTCTTTTCTCTCTGGCTCTCAAACGCAGCTGGTCCCATCCTCGTCTCTTGGATGGCCGACATCTGTCCCTCTCCTGAAGAGAGGAACATCATCGTTGGAGTAACGGTCACGCTCACTTATATCGTTGATGCTTGGGCCAATAGTAAGTTGCTTCTCACCTGATGATTGATTTCTCATGGATGCGTGACGCCTTTCTTGGTTTGGTTGGACCCCTAATTGACAATCGAACTTTTTCTCGTCTCTCCTTTTCCCTCCATCCTTTTCCTTCACTTCACTAGTTCTCATCTGTAAGTCATTATTCCCCTCTATCGCTCATCTTGATCGACTCTTCCAATCTCATCACTGACGACCCAACAATCTTCTCGTTGACATCCCGATTGCCAGATCCCGCCAAGGAAGCACCTCACTACAAAGTCGGATACAAAGCTCCAGCCTGCTTCTCCGCGGCGTGCATCATCTTGACACTCGTATTCTACCGCATCGACCCTCGATACCAGAAAGGTCGTGAGGCTTTGCTGAAGTAGTAGATAGGAAAAATGAGGGTTCGGTCATGTTTCTTGTTTCTACTTTTAGTCTTGATTTCTTTGGTCCATGATTCTTTTCGTCCATATGGATGATTTCGATTCTTTCGGTTCGCAGAAAACTCGCATGAGAGCTCTGGTAGTCGATAATTTTGTTCGCTGAGCTGAGCTAGTTCTATCGAGTTGAGCTGAGCTAAAGCAAACCTCCGCAATCACGAGAAGCCACAATCACAATCACTCTCCTCATTCCCACTTTACACATTCTCCAAGTGACCCCGTTCTCCAGCTCTCAAAACGAAATAAGTCAAGATCTCGAAGGTCCATGAATCGACAACGTAGGTAGACAGACGGATGAGGCGCGATTAACGAAACACAGTGTGGGATACAAAGCAGAAAGTAGTCATGTCTATATCGAGGATGATTCCTCATATGGCACTGAACCATTGATCAAGCGCCATGTACGTCGTTCATCGCTTGGCGTATCGCAGGAAACGCGAAGCCACGATGGTAGCGAAGATGTTGAAGACCAGGAATCCGATAAGGATACCGAGATCTCGCCATCTAGTGTCGAACGAGATGCCAAGGGGCGTATAGAAGTCATCCCCACGAGTATAGGGGCTAGCGTGAAGTTATAGAGCAGAGATATCAGCCAATGTTGAGTCAATCGTTTGAGTAACGGTCGATATGTCGCAGAACACTCACCAGAACTGGCAATCTGCCGTAGCTGCCTGGGAGGAAGACGAGAGATATCCTCCAGCAACTGCAATGTACTGAGAAGCGTACTGCTGGCACGTCTGTCCAGATGGAGGTTGGAAGACCTGAGGAGAGCGGATGATATGCGGTGATCAGTCGGGATTCAGAAACGAAAGATACCCGGACTGCTACAGATACACACCTTGTATTCTGACCCAGAGCACCTGACTTCAAGTTCATGCAACTCAGTCGAGACCATCCCAGCAATGAGTCTAGTGAAAGGGTCAAGTTGGCTGTGGGAGTTGAGAAAACGAGAACGTGAGAAAAACGTCAGTTTGCCGTGTTTTTCGTCTCTACCGAGTCCTCCTCCTTCCCGTTGCTGTTCTGGTTCAATTCCAAGCACCCATACAGCTGATATGACACTCACTACATCCATGATCTCCAGAAATGCGGCAGATTAGGCTTGGGAATGGTCACTTTTTTGAGTGAAATGAACGCCACCAAGAGAAAAAAGGGGTACCGGTCAGCCAAGCGGGATCGGTGAGCCTCTGCGAACGCGAACGACCGGAAGTTACTCACCTCCACAGAACAGACTGAAGATGACTGATAGACCAGAAGCAGTGCGTTCAGCGAAGACAGCAAGCGTATCAGCAGGTTGAGCGGATCGACATCGCAGGTGGTAAAGATTCTTATCTTACCTAGGATGAACGGGTTGAAGAGAGCGGCGACCATGATTGTCGGGCTAGAGTTTTAAACAGAAAGGAAGAAGACGTGGGAGGAAGAAGGGGGACAGGCAAAGGGAGAAGAGGTATAAGGTGTGACAAAAAGGATGTGGGTCAGCATTTCCACTTATTGAGCACTAGCACGGTACCAGCCGACGTACGATAGAGCTGCAACGAGTTGACCAAGCGTAACAGAGTAGATCTCGGTGATCAAGATGATGAAGAACTGGTAGCCGGCTCGACTGGGGCTGGTGTTGAATCCCATAGGGAAATCTTCGTGTGGACCAATTATCGTCAGTCAACAGGAATAGTATCAACTACGTAACGATCGGCAGTACACTCACAGAACAAAAGGTAGAAGGCTACAGCACAAAGGATCGAGTAGGGGATCTCAGACACAAGCTGGGCGATAGCGAAGACAACGGTGGAGTACATCTTCGAAGAAGCCTCTCGGTTGAAGGTCTGGACGAGCAAGGTTCTTGTCAATCACTCCTCATTGGACCTCTAACAATATGTAAAAAAGCACCGAGGGGTAGACAAGGGGGGAACTGACTTCTCTTGACATGATGAATTGAGGCTCAACTTGGGAGATGAGGATGGCGGGCAAGATGGTGACGATGAAGATGGCAAACACCCTATATTGAAGATCCTGAGTCGAGTTGCCGAGGTTGAGGAAGGTAAGAGAGGTGATCAAAGCAATCGCTATGCTGAAGTGAAGAGAGATAGCAAATAACGCAGCAGGCAGTCAGCTCAAGACCTGGTCGTATCTGATATAGTGACACTTACTGAGAGAAGAGACGAGTGTATCCATAGTCGGGCTGGAGAAAGCAGGGAGAGGTTCATTAGTATCTTATGTCAAGGTCGAGAAGAGCAGTGACAACTGACCATCCTCCAGAAGGCAATGAGCGTCCTCTTAAGGATAGTCTTGAGCTGGAACATGAACGGCGTCGAGTATTCCTTGACAGCCTCAGCGTTAACATCGTCCGGCTGGGCAAGGGCCTCGTCCTTGAGTTGTTTGATCTCCCGCTTGACGACCTGGAATTCTTCGGAGTCTCGCCACTTCTGTCCCCAATCGCCGCCACCCATCCTCTTGGCTGAACCAGCTCCGATGGCTTCAAGCATGAACTCGGCGGGATTGGCGTCTCCAGGAACAGGAGCCCCGTTCTTCTCAAGGTAGGCGGTGAGTACGTGCGAGTCTTGAAGATATCGAGGCGGAGTGCATGGAAGGCAGAGACGTCAGTTGAACTTCAGTGTTTCACACCGATCTAAGATGACTGATCACAACGTACCCTTTCCAACGTCTGTACGAGAGAGGGACAACCAGATGATCAGACAGATGCACCGCAAGGTGAGGACAGGAAAGGAGGCACAAACCTCCAAAGTAAACACACTCTCCACCCCGCTGAAGAAGCAAGAGTCGATCGAAGTTTTCGAAGAGCAAGGCGTTGGGCTGATGAATGGTACAGAGAATCGCTTGACCAGCAGCACTGAGTTTACGAAGGAACCGGATGATGTTGAATGCACTCTGACCGTCGAGACCGGAAGCTGTGAGCGGATATAATCTGTCAGCATCTATTCGTGGTCCAACACTTAGCAGAAGGAGAACTGACTGGGCTCGTCTAAGAAAAGCAACAACTGAGGCTTTGAAGCGAGCTCGACACCGATGGTGAGCCTCTTTCGAGCCTCGACACTGAGACCAAAACCAGGGAATCCGATCTGGGCGAGAGGTGAAGACGTCAATAAGGATTCGATGAGAAAGTATCGTGGGGTATCTCACCATGGCATCAGCAAGATCTTCGAGTTCGAGCAACTGGAGGATTTCCTCGACGTAGGCATCCTTGTCCTCTTTCGAAATATGGTATGGCTGTCGAAGGTAGGCTGAGATTCGGAATGCTTCTCGGACAGTGGTTGTCTACGTGGACGATGAATCGATGTCAGCCTTACTACCAGGAGGACGAAGTAGATGAAGAAAACTTACCCATTCGTGGACATCCGCTTGCTCGACGTACGCAGCGCCTCGCTGGAAGTCCTTTCCGATAGGCCGTCCGTTCACAAGGACATCTCCCTCGATGACACCAATGGTCTTTCGACCTGTGATTCGAGAGAACAGTCAGTAGCTGTACGACATCACGCACGCGAGTGAGCGTTCACTAACCAGCGATAACATCAAGCAAGGTAGTCTTTCCAGCACCAGAAGCTCCCATAAGAGCGGTCAGAGTTCCAGGTTTGCAGTAACCCCAAACATCGTTGAGAAGCTTTCGGTGGCCTCCAGGGACAGGAACCTGATGAGTCGAGGGCGAGTTGATGAGCACGAGATTCTTCAGAAGGCAGTCGAAAAGACGACGACACGTACAGTGTAGTTGAGCCCCTCCCAAGTGAGTGGCTTCTTGGTCTGGATGAGCGACGATAAGTCCTGTTCGAGCTCGCCCTTTCGGGAGGCAACCTTCCTCTCTTGAAGGACCTCGTTTCTAGCCTTTGTATCCTTGTTTTCTTTGGCGAAGACGGTGATGGCCAATGGTGCGGCTCCGTGCGCGAGATACTCCATGGCGAGGACTTGCTGTAAAGCACAAAATCAAACAAATAAAGTGACCTCAGCCAACGCCCGACCCGATCAAGCGAGATACAGTCAAGTAGCTGGGCAGACGCACCATCGAGGCGAATCCGAGGAAGAAGGCCCAAAGAATTCCAAAGTTTCTCCACAGCTCATCGTTCTCGTAGCCGAATCCTGCTCGAAGGTAGTCGAGACCAGCGACTGAGGTAGCACCAGGACGAGCGCCGAAGAGGTTGCATACCGAGTTGGGGCCAATGGCATCTGGGTAAACACCCTGGAGGACTCCTGCGTTACCGGGGATGATCTACAAGGTGGGACGTGCCGTCAGCTAAGGTTAGTAATGTTGAAAGCAAAGAAAAACAAAAGAAAAAAGTAAGAAAAAGAGCAGAAAGAGATATATTCCACTGACGTATGTTCCAACGCAATCGAGATTGAGGTGTCGGAACTCGTTGATCATGAGAGCAGCAAACCCATAGTTTAACCTGTAAGAGTAGTAAGGAGAAGGAAGAGGAGTAAGGAGAAGGAAGAGGAGTAAGGAGAAGTAAGAGGAGTAAGAAGCGAAGAGATAAGCATGAGACCAACACCAGCAAATGCAAGACTAAATGCCATTCCGTTTCGGTGGTTCAATGGCAATACTAACGGATTCAGATATGACAGCCAGAATAACCACCGACGTTGTGCCTAAAAGTGTGAAACATTATGCAGGGATCGAGAATAAATTGAAGAAAGCCACCGAAAGAAGGAAAAGTCGGTCAGTAAATCTTCCACGACTCTGAAGGTCGAGTAGTCTTACGAAAGTCGGGATGATGTAACCAGCATAGAGGACTGCGATGCAGTGTGTGACAAGAGCAGAGTGTCAGCAATAACGAGCAGGAGAAAAGAGAAGGAAAGAAGGAGAGGAAGGAGGAGAGAAGAACTCACCCATGGTGATGATAAGCATGGAAGCCATTCGTGCTGCCATGTTGTAGTCACGAGTCATCGTCCCTAGATTTTCGTGAAGGGTGATGTGAGTAAACGGTCCTTGCAGTCGAACAACAGGGGAACGAAAAAGGAGAAGAAGAAGAAAAAAGCCGACCGAGCTCTCGCGAGGCAGGAGACGCATTTTCTCTTCTTCCCTCTCGAGAATACGCACCAAGTAAGCGGAAAAATGCAGTCATAACCGTAAAAGTACCGTAAACAAAGAGAGAGAAGATGAAGAACGCGCCAGCGTCCAAGGCCAAGCCCGCCATAAAGTAGATGATGATCTACCGGAAGCAAGACAACAGGATGTGCACGAGGATGTCAGTCAGCTCGAAGACGCGTCAGGTTCAGAGAGAGGGAGACAGAGGCAAGACATACGCAGAAGAGGAGGATCTGGGGCAGGTTGAATGGGATCTCGGCGTAGGACGATGCAAGGGCGAGAGCTCCCGGTCGATAGAACTGGTAGCCGACTTGCTTAAACAGGATTGGACGACCCATCATCTGACTGTTGAGGTTGAGAGGTAGCAGTTAGATAGGATCAGACGGGGGATGTCTGTATAGTGCAAGCACATACGTGGGAAGTTCAGACTTTTGAAATGATCAATTGACGTTAGCTCGGAATGGTTCGGTGAGTCGAGAGAGCAAACGAAAGGACCCACGAAGGCATTGAGGGCATTGAACAACATGGCGATGAAGATGACACCGCCACGGGTGAAGGCCCCAGCAGCAGTCTCAGGTAGCTTGAAGTAGACAGTTCCTGTCGAAGCAGAAAAGATCACGCAATCAGAACGAACCCTACTTTGGTACAGGCAGCGCAATCCAGGACTAACCAGTGATTATCGCGATGATGATAGAAGTCGAGTATCCCGTGACGATCGAGAACCAATCCTGTCGCTTGAGCTGGAATTGACGCCTAGCGAGAGCGTTGACTTGACCGAGGAAGGAGATCGTGTAAGGTGAGTTCTTTCCAACTCCACGGCGCTTGTCTTCTGCGACAGCGGCTCGGAACTCCTGCTGAGTGGTGTCATCATCGGCAATGCTCTTGAGGTGTGCCTGTCGCTCGGCAGAGATCCGTTGGTACGTCTCGGATGATCGGTAGGCCTCTGCAAAGGCTTCGGGGTTCGAGGGGACCGACTGAGGACATCATAGAGGCTGTAGATCAGTCATCGTTTTGATGGATAGACAGCTAGACGACCAACCAACCTTTTCGTTGTGACCATCAGCGAATTGTCGCTCGTTTGGATCCGTGCAACCCGACAGGTAGTCGGCAGCTGGAGTATGGGCAGAACAACGAATAGGGAGCAGTAGGAGTCAGCAGAACTGATCTGCCTGTGCTCGGCATGACAGTAAGAAAGAGACACAGACTGGTCTGTCGAGGAAGATCCTTGTAACCAAGGCCAAGGAAGTAGGCTCGAGCGTCCTTGGCTGGACCGAAGTAGACCTGTCGACCTTGATCAATGACGAGGACCTTGTCGAATTGTTCGTAGATTCCTTCACCCGCCTGGTAGAGCGAGACAAAGGTGGTCATCTTGAAGACGTCGGTGAGGATTCGCAGGGACTTGGCGTAGTCGAGAGCGGTCGAGGCGTCGAGTCCTCGGGTCGAGTTGTCCCACTGGCGGACACGAAAGGAGCGATAAGCTCTTCAGCGAGATGAACAACGCAGAAGTCTCACTTGAGATGACACAAACGAATGGATACATACCGAGGCAACGCAAGCTCGAGCAGCCATCATCTCGGCAATCGAGACTCGCTTCCTCTCTCCTCCAGAGACTCCTCGAATGAATTGATTACCAACGACTGTGTTCTTGGTGTGGACGATGTTGAGCATCTTGAGAAGGACGTCCTGAACAGATTCTCTGAACTGAGCAGGGGAGACACCAGGAAGACGCTTGCCCGGGGTCTTTGTGCTGAGGGCGAAGTCAATGGTCTGTCCTACGGTGAGGGTCGCCAAGTGCTCCTATGAAGGTGAGGATTTGAGATGACAGCGGACGATGAGTTGTGACACCCTGTTTAACACTCGCATGTAAGACGCCAAAAGATCACTCACGTCATCTTCTTGGTTGTATACGACCTCTCCTGGGAACAACTTCCTCATCTCTCCTGCATCAACACCGGCGTATTTCACATTACCCTTGACTTCGAGGAACGATTCTCGCTGGTTGGCGATGGTCTTGAGGAACGAGGAGCAACCGGAACCCTACACGATCGAGACAAACGAATCGAATTTAGGTTCTGGTCCAGAGTGATACCTTGAGATGATGGATTACTACTCACAGGTCGTCCGAGGACGAGGCACATCTCTAGAAATTCAAACATCGGAGGAGAGCGATGAGCGAAAAGGAATCGATAGAGATCGAGATGCAAACGAGTTCACAAACCTCCTGGGTTGAGGATTCCATCGAATCCTTCAAGGATATGTTTGGGCTTAGGAGCAAAGGGCTTGTAACTGGGACGAGTCGATGGAGAGACGATGTCAAGGCACAGTCGAGATGACCGGACCAACGGGTTGTCTCAGAAAAGGACGACTTACCCAAAGAGACCGAGCAACGAGAGGGTGGGTAGAAGGAACTGCTCAACGATGGCATCAGGGAAGGTCCTGATGTGGATCTGTGCTCGGACATGAGAAAAGAATGATCAGGTTGAGTCTCATATCAGCGAGAAGAAATTCAAGACTCGCCTTCATTCCGCCTCCGCCGATGACTTCCAAATTCTCCCAAGTGGTCGAGACCTCCTTGTTCTTGAAACCATGCTCATCTCGAGCACCTGGTGTAGGCGGAAGTGAGCGAAGATTATGACGACACGTCAGCCCTCCCGCCCACAAGCTGCGACAAAGCCTTCGGAGTCAAAGGGAAGCCTACCTTTCGATCCTCTCATGTATGCTAGGAGGTCCTGATCGAGGGAAGCAGTGAAGCATACAGGAACTTCCTCAGCAAGACATCACGATAACGTCAGACAATGCCCGAGCAGAGACTTACAAAGTCATCGCCGTCCTGCTCGTTCGCTCGCTCCTGATCCTTTTCTCCTGTCTGGACTCGATGGAGACTGGACTGCTGAGTAAGCGTTCTTCTGAGCTCTGCGAACTCCTTCTCTGCTTTGGCAACGTTCTGATTTGGGAGGTCAAGCACATGAAACGATCGTTAACTTGCTGAGCCAGACCAGAGCGGGAAGTGGAGGGGGGAGGCCGAAATCATTGCCAAGGGGAGAGGACCCACCACGCCATTGAGAGAGCCAGAGGGGGGAGTGGTGCTGCTGGAGTTGGCGTCTTGGATAGCATAGGAATGCTTCTCATCGTGTAGGGCGAGCGGATCGTTGCCATATCCGACGAGTGGGGTCGCGAGTTTAGGTACTCCCTCCAAGCGAGGAGAACCATGTGAGTCGTCGGAAGGAGCAAGTGTGTGCGCTGCCGAGGGGGTGGCGGACTTGTTGTCCATGATGGCAAGGGGGCTTTGAGGGTGGGTGTCCAGTTTCAGGATGGCGAAGAATCCTCTTCAATGGGGTTGGGGGGGGGGGGGGAAAGAGACGAAGGAAGAGCTAAAGGTTCAGACGGATCATGTAATCGACAATCGAGAATTCCCAACCCTTGGACGGGAACCGAGAGCCGGACCAGAACTCTCCTTTTCTGAGTCAGCAAAACCTTTTCTTCCCCTCTCCTCAAGCGAAGAGAGTCTAATATACGAGCCGAGAGCAGAACAAACATCGAGTCACGTAAGGCGGTCCTCCCTCTCGCTTTTCCGGACGAGGGATTCATTCTGCTTAGATATGACAAATCGCCGAGAGAAACCCAAGGTCTTGCTTTTCCTTATCGGGACAAGGAAACCCACCATCGTACGACACGGTATCACGCAAGTCGTACGACGCAACTGTTCTGAGCTCTTCAATCGGCGAAGCTGAGAGCTCGTTGTGCTTCCCTAAAGCTGAGAAAGTCTCCTGGTACAGCCTCGTGCCTTGGTATTCTCTTCACATGTTAGGTCTTTCACGATGGTGCGTGTTGTCCAGCACAAGGTTCCATCATATACCATGAGATAAACACTTCAAACATCTCCACAGAACATCACTTCAACGATACGGTTTTATAAGTCTCTATGAATGAGCCCGATCTGAGATGTAGCCTCTGTACCTTCCCAGTTCTCCGAAATATTGTCCTGCAGGCGAGAGTGATGTACAAATGAAATTGAACTTTAGTCAGCCATGGGTGTCGAAAGATGAGAAGCGTGAAGAAGAACGAGGCAAGTTGATACTCGCTTTGTCGGTGGAACTGAACGGATTCGACGATGTGGGCTGAGGATATGCCAGCTCCTGGGGAAAGATTTAGAGGGAGACGAGATGATCGTCAGAGGATGACTGCAAGATGAGGCAGCGGGGATATGTAGGAAATAAGCGCTCACGATTCCGTCTTCGTCCTCATAAACCGTCGTCTGGCATGAGAGGAGAAAGGTTTACGCCAGACAAATCATCAGTCTCCTACATCCACGTGAAATTGAGGGAATCTGAAGCGATCACCTTCTGTGTCTCGACTCGAACACCCTGCTTGGTACCTGTAGCGAATCGAGTAACCTTTCCTCCGATGTATCTGCCGCCATTACTCGAGGGGTTATTTTGATCCGAGGATCCTGCAGTCCCATCTGAAAGACGCTGACGTTGATTGAGGTTGAAGAGCATAGTCAAGGTGTAGCTGAAAAAAGAAAGACAAAAGTCAATCGAATTCTGAGACTGGGAAGGTGAACCAGCAAGATCATGGGCCGACGTACACGCGACCCAGGATGAATCCGAACACCAGACAGACGTTGGACTCCGGGTTTGCCTCGTAACTGAAAGAAGAGGTGGAGTAGATAAGAAAGGTGAGCGACATGAGCTCGTTGTTAAACTGATGTCGAGAAAAAAAAAAAAACATACGTGATGAATCCGAGCAAAGCAACGACAGCTGTAGCTGATCCAGTGGAGATCGCCATAGACGAGAGTCGGGTGATGATACTAGTATCAACAAGAAAACCATGAGCAGTTGATCAACGGCTGATAGACGAACGAGTGGATAAGGAGAAGGAGTCTACCTATGCGTTTTGGCCCAGTCGGTAGTTACTTTTTGAAGGTTGTAAACGAGGGCGAGGGCGATGATGATGTCCGTGACAGCATTCGAGACAAGCCATAGTACGATCCTAGATGATGACATATCGAGAGTTCTCGTCAGCTTGAGGAAGCGAGAGGTCTGAAGCAGGATAGACTGACCAGGTGTTGAGGTTTGCACGTTCGGCGAGGGTGTTGAACTTGGAGATCGCAACGACATCACCAGCAGCGCCACTGACACCACAGAGGATCATGGGAGCGAAAAGGACAAGCCAAGCCCACTGCTTGGTCCTGAATTGTGAGGAAGAGATAGTGGGTTCGTCTCAGCTATGGTCCAAGCGTAGTGGAGTCCTCGAAGCTGACGTAAACAACGACAAGACGTACAATCGAAAGACCCTGAATGCCAGGAAAGTTTGAGTAACGAATGCGCTGATGCCGGTTGTCAGCTGAGAACATGCCAAAAGGATGAGAGTGAGCGACGGGTGGTCCGAGAGCGAGTGAGAATCTGACATAACGTCAACCTAAGCAAATTGAGTTGAGTTGATGGAACATACAACATAGATGGGAATAGGCCACGGCTGGCTGGAAATGTATTGCAGATCACCGAAATTGGTCACGAGATAGACTGAAAGGGAGAACAATGGGGCCGTGTCAGTATCAAAATCAGAGCAGACAGCCGGGTTCCTACTACGACGAGAAGCTTACGATACATAGCAGCAGCGTTTGACATGACTGTCACACTGTCTGACGTGAAAGCGAGCACGACAGCTGCCTTGTTGAAGCCAGAATCTCGAGGGTATCGGCGAAAGTACGTGGTCATGAGGATAATCCTGAGTGATAGATTCGGACGATTATGTGCGTGAGCATAGCCAGACGGAAGGAGAAGGTGTGTTGACTGCAAGTACACTTACTCAATTGCGTAAAGTGCAAAGTTGATCCAGGAAGACAGAAGAGGTGGGCCGAGAGAAAGATCGTATGTCGCCGACATGATGTCTAGTTCGTTGGAGGTTCGAGCGAGTTGGAAGGGAATGTAAGCCTAAGGATGAGATGTCCTTGACGAAGAGGCTGGAGACAAGAGAGAGAGGGACCTTGGACAGGGATGAAGGAGAAGTAGGAGTGGGGAAGAGAAGAGCGGAGGGCGACGAGAAAGAGCGGTGATGGATGCTAAGGTGAAAAGGACACGGTTTCATCTTTGACCAAAAGAGGAGGAGGTGCAAGAGTTCGAACAAGAGGGTCGAGCGAAATGGATTGGAAGTCGAAGGCTCGAGGTTGAGGTCGCCTCGAGCTTCAAGAACTGAAAGGGGACGATCGATATCAATTCGTGCTATCAGCCGAGTGCTCCGGTCACTTTTCTCGATCTCTTCTGTCTGAACCCTTTTGTCCGAGCAAGGAGAGATGATGCAGTCGCCACATATCTATGAGAACGTCGCCCTCTGGGTGGGAACCTGTTTCCTTCAATCTACCCACCTTCCTTCTCCTCCTCACTGCTCATCCAGAGACTTTAGTGTCTGCAGATGGTTTGCATCGCATCAGAGCGGAGCATCTGCCTGGCGCAGCCTAGGAGGCCTCGGATACTTTGTAGAAGAAGAACGGAGGAGAGCTGAGTGAATGTTCACGTGTCGATGAGATTAGATAATAGAACTAGAATCGGCCCGCTTCCTCCTATTTTCCTTCACACATCTCTCTTTTGAGACCCTCACCGACCACACTCCCTCAGACCGTCATCATCTGTAGCCGCTCTTCAAGGAAAGGCAATGAATTACCAGACGCAAGTCACGACTTTGCTCTCACTCCTGCGATCATCATTGCAATCGCTCTTACCTTTTCCTTCGAACCGCTGTCTTTAGCCACACCAGGCGAAGATCTCGTCTTCCACTTCTCATCATCCTCATTGTTATCGTCATTCTCACCATTCATCATCGAGCACCCGCTCTTGTTCCATTCGAGTCCTCCCCCGACCTCGTCTGGAAAGATCCCGTTTCCTCCATGCAGACCTCCAATCGGCCTCTCCCCTTTCACCGTCCTCGACCGCTCGTCCCTTCAGTCACTCCCTCAGCCCAAAGAATCACCTTCATTGCAATTTGGAAAGGACTGGATCAGATTCCAGTTTACGTTTCACTCTTCCTCGCTTCAGTGAAGGCCAACGCAAAGCGAATCGATCTTATCTTCATCGCTCGAGCCGAAGGTTCAGAGGGAAAGTGTGTGGATTTAGGTGAAGGAGGGAAGAGTGAGAACATCCGATTCGTTTGTTTGAGCGAGGATGAATATTGGGAGTTGCACGTGGAGTATCTCGATAAGGCTTGTACGCATCAATCCATGCTTGCTTGATCTGTGGATTCGAGATAGCTGACTAAAGCACTCTGCATCCTTCTCAGGGGGTGGACTTGATCAGGGACAGAAAAGGGAACTCAAGGACCTGGTTCTCGAGCGAAGTCCTCACGATCGTGTAGGTTGGGGCAAACGTAGCTGACGTCATGGTGACCTCTGTCGCTGAGAGTTTCACGCTGTTCATGTGTTGGTTTTTTTTAGATTCACAGCAGCTTTCGGTTGTTCCGAGGACCCGTATTCTCTCGTTACTTCATCGAGAACACTGCCTATTGGGGTTGGTGGTGCGTCTGGTATTCCATCGACACATCCAAAGTCTATACTGACTAGAATTCGCCGGCCCTTCTCGACCCGTAGTGATCTTGACGTCATATTTGGAGAGTAAGTCAGAATGGAAGATCATGTCCCTACGCAAGCACATGGCTGACCTCTCCTGGAGCGTCCAGCTTCGACTCTCAGTGGCCTTGGGATCTTGCTCCGAAATTCGACATTGTCGCACCATCAAGGATTCTGTTGAATGACGTTGATGAAAGATTGGTGTTCATGACGGGTCATTTAACCGTATTCCAGAATCGTCTTTCAACCCACACTAAGTTCTATACCTTCCCATCCTTCAACTCCCTCGATTCGTACCTGTCGTCACCTATTCCGGTCCTCGGTATCGAAGAGGAAGACTTCTCAACCCATCTACTTTCGAACGATACATCAGCAACTTTCCTGTTCTTCGACGGTCTCATTACATCTCATTCCAAACTGGCGATCTTGGACCCTCGACCTGCTGTTATCGATTGTCGTCATCCTTTGGAACCCATCAAGACCTATCTCGCATTGGTTGGACCTCCGACTTATCGGGTTCCATTGGGTTCACCATCGACTTTCGACGATGACTTTCTACTCGTCGAGGGTGTGATTCAACTCGAGCGAGGTGTCGTCAAACAACCCATCTGGTATCCCATCGAGAAAGCTATCACATACAAACCTTTGAAGCTCGAGGCATCATCATCGTCGTCCCAGCAAAATCGACGATTCATTCGAAGGGAAGAACCGGGTGGGAATGTGATTGAGAGGGTAGAGCGTTGGGAGAGGTGGGAAATGACTAAACTTGGGAAGGAAGTTTACGAGGGGATCTACATACATGTGCAGGAGGAAAAAAGGGAAGGTGAGTGTGTGAGGGCATGAGAGAGGATAAGCTGATTATTGATTTTGTTTCTTATTGACTTTGGCTCGATGATCATCCATCTCGGAGCAGAGTCATGGAAGACAGTTCCAAAGAACGCATTGGATGATGGAGCTTGGTTGCAACTAGAAGGCAAGCTTTCGTACACCGTCTGGGGGCCAGGATCCGATCAGTAAACCCAAAAGTTAGCTCCTTCTCGGACGTCCATGACTCTAACGATATGACTACGTATGAAGATGCCGAATTGACGATGGATAAGACATGAATAAAGATATGGAAAGAAGGAGCGCTAATTTGTGCAAAGAAGATCAGGCTCCCCATGCAGGAGGTTTGTGTTTGAGCTTTTCAGTCGATTTGTAAGATTCAGCGAGCTGTTTCTGAGTGATGCGAGTTTGAGATGTTGACACAAATGATGGTCGAGATGATGCTGATTGGGATTCCATCGATGATGACGATAATGATGCTGATTTGTCGGGAGTGGGAGGGAAAACAGGAGAAGGATTTTGGGAGGCTGCACGGAGGTAGTAAAGAGCCTGTCGAGGTTGGAGCGGATATGATATCAGGAGGTGTGTATCTATTCAAGGTGTGAGCGTTGATCCAGGAAGTGAAATCATTACCATCTCGCCCCACATCCAACTCGCTGCTCCAGCAGGTTCGAAATGCAAACCATCGGAAAGTTCGTTGGTCAATGGAGAGACAATTCTCCCCCAGTCAAAGAGGGGGACGCCTGTCTCCAAAGAGGCGGATTCAAGTGCTTGTCGCTGTATAGTAGAAGCAATTGATTCACGAATTTACAGATGTTAGGAGAGAAGCGAGAGAAAAAGAAGGATCAAGAATCGCTCGTTAGATAACGATTCGATGATAGAGTCAGATGAGAACCTATGAGAAGTCTCTCACCTGCTGGAAAGCTCGGAGAGGGGAAAATACGTGGGTATCTGGCCGAGAGCCATGATGTGGGGTCTGAATGACAATCTGTCAACGCAAAGTAAAGATAGATGCAGTGGTCAGTCCGTCATCACCTCTTCTCATGTCCGGACATGACGTACTTTTGATTGGGGGAACGCCTTCTTTAGGATTTCCAGGACTTCAACGATCCTGCCCTGGTACCACCTGATCTCCAAATCATCGAGTGGTCTTCCTTCAAACCGCTTATCGCCCGATTCCCTGGCCAACTTGGTGAGCAGAACAAGATCCCACGAGAGTGACTCAAAGATGATGAGGTCTGGGAGGTGTCCATCGAGACCTTCCCTTTTGCTGAGTGAAGGGATGAGGACGTCGAAGAGTTTGGATTCGAATCGTTGAGGATCGTTCTGGCCTGGGTAAAAAGTTGAGACGGGGTCTTCGATCATGCCTTGGTGGAACCAGTTGGCACTGAGAGACGTGGGGTGAGAGACGTGGAGTGAGAGACGATGCCAGCGCAAGACGAAGCCAAAGGAGATCATCATGTGTGTCAGTATCGTATACGAGTAGATCTCCATTCGACTTGTGGCTCTCCTGGGGCGATCTGTCGCGTTCGACGTGATACTCACAGCCTAAGATCCAGATCTGGGATAGTCACTAATCCCGTCCAAGCTGTCGGTTGCCAGCCCTCAATGGGGTACATCTTTCGAGGGATGTGTCGGGCGATATGTCTGGTGAACATATCGACGTTGTTTCTGTTTATGCTGTCTCCG
Organism: Udeniomyces megalosporus; assembly: GCA_039545415.1. Taxonomy (NCBI): domain Eukaryota; kingdom Fungi; phylum Basidiomycota; class Tremellomycetes; order Cystofilobasidiales; family Mrakiaceae; genus Udeniomyces; species Udeniomyces megalosporus. The sequence goes on along the minus strand of BCKM01000010.1, from coordinate 390,656 downwards.
ACGGTGAGAATTCTGAAGGCAGAGGCCCTGACGTCGTCAGCGATGGGGAAGCGAGCAGGAAGCGGATGGAACTCGAGAGTTTTCCCTACTCACGTTTTGTTTCGAGCCCATTCCCAGTCTCCGTCTTCCCATTCTAGTTCATCACTTGGACTGAGCGTTCTCTTCATCAAGAAGAGGAGACTCTCGCTGATTTCCTCCCCTCCCTCGTCGTCGTCCCACCACTGATCCGATTTTTCTTCGGGTTCTGGCGAGGTTAGCTGGTTTGGGAGGGAGAGAGGCTGCCATCGAACTCTGTCGAAAAGACCGTAGACGTCGTTGGGGTCGGAGCGAGTCGGAAGGGAGGTCGGTCGGTTGATGATGATTCCCGGAAGAGAGTAAGGATTGATGGGTGGAGGTGGTGTCGGCAGCGACGAGAGCTGATCTGATGGCTGTTGAGGATCGATTCGGGTGAAGGTGAGGTATGGTGTCGTTGCAAAGAAGGAATGTGAACTGTAAAGAGGAGGAGCATCAAGGATTGAGCATGTTGGACGAACATCCTCTAGAGGGGAACCTTCCTAGCGGCGGAACCGAACGGATACTTACGTCAGGACAACGAAAACGGTCCAGAGAAGGACGATGATCAAGACGACAAGTTTCTTGCGTGAGGCCCTGATGCTGGCGAGGGGAAGGAACTCTTCGTTCATGATGGTTGTTTATTAACCAATCTTAACCAATCTGGCGGGGCCTGAACTGGAAGAAAGAGAGAGAGAGCCTGATCGAATTTCGATTCAAAGGGAACACTGCGGATCGCGAGGGAGTCCCCACATTGGATGGCGGAAGTACACATTTTCGCGCTCATCAACACAGAGAAGAGATGCAGTCGCGCCCTCGACTGTTGACCTCAAGCGTTCGTGGCTAGAGGATCAGAACGGAAAGAAGAAGAAAAAAGCACTCGAATCGGCGGCGGTAGGAATCCTTGGCGGCAATTCTTCCATGTAGAGTGACATGATGGGCGAGAGTACTCTCCTTGATGTTGGAGGAGCAGGTAGGGGCTGGTCCGGGAGCGAGATGAAGGGATTCAGGGCGAGGGAAGATGAAGAAAAATTCGACAACTCAACGTGACTTTTCGCCCTCCTCCGGCTTCGATTCGAAAGGCCGGGAAGGGGGTCTTGACCCCTTCCTGACCCCTTCCTGACCCCTTCCTTCCCCCCTTCTCTCTCTCCCGAGCAGTCCCCCACTCAGCTCTTCCCATACATTGATTCACCCATTCATAATTAGAGTCGTCATCATGTTCAGACCTCACCCTCATCTCGTCAGTCTTGAAGCTTTACGCCCATCCGGATCCCATGACTTCACCCAACCGATCAACCCTGACACGTGCCTCTCGCATAGACTCAACCCCTTCTATACGTCTCCGATCTTCCCAAGTCAGTCTCCGACGCAGATCTTGCCGAAGATCTCAAAGAGTGCTTGCCAGTTCGACTCAAAATACAACGAGATCAGCCACAGATCGATACCTGTCAAGGTAAGTTGCCCCAGGGAGACCGCTGGTTTCCGGCATCACAGCTTCAACACGTCTACTGATCTCGATTCGCGTTGTGATCTTCTTGGATGCCGTGCGATCTTATAGGTACCATCGAGTTTCGAACGCTAGCCAAAGGTCTGTCGTCCTTATGGTTGCTTCTGTCCCAACCTTCACCTGAAGCCTCGTCTCATATTCCTTCCCCCAACCATCTGTCGCCGCTTCGTTTCGAGAACAGCCGAGAAAGCTCTCGCGACACTCGGACCATGGCTCCCAATCTCGCCCTTCACACCCCCCCACGCGCGTGGTCTTCCCCCGTCGACTGACGCCCTCCCTAGGCTCGTTCATGGATTCTCCGAGGATACCACACCTGGCGGCCTTTGGGAGATTCTCCGACCCTGTAGCATAAGAGAGATTCAATTCCTAGACCGAGGATAGTCCTGCCATGAGATACGACCGTCTACAGACAAGCAGCGAATCGTCAGTCTGACGATCGAATTCGATCTTCATCTCGTTTCATGGCATCAGGCTCTCAAGACCCCGTCGAAGCAATCGTGGAGTTCTGGTTCGAAGATGACGCTAGGAGGTTGGAGAGCACTCCTGTCCGTTTCGAAGGAACCGACTGATCCGTCCCACACGTGCTGATGCTTGACCTTCTTCCATCAGCCGGTCGCACCTAGTGGTCGCTCACTGTTGGTATACTCTACTCTCTTTCAGCATATATCGATCCGATCTCGAGACTAACAAGCCGGCTCACCGTACTCTTCCTTCGATAGTTCAATCGTCCCGTACAATCCCCATCGACGACGAATCTCTGTCCTACCGCCTGCCAGTCGACAAGAGGATCAGCCTTCCTCTTCGTCGATATCTCAACGAAGAAGAAAGAAAAGGCTCTCAGCTGGAGTAGAGGATCCAGCTGACCCCTTGGACGACGATCCATTAGATCAACTATTCGTCCGAGATCTACCAGCCCATCTGCTTGAGACTCCTGCACCTGTCCCATCAACGATCAACCTAGATGAACCATTCGTGCGGAACCGATCAGCTCATGTGATGGACGCGCCTGTATCCGTTCCGTCGACCGCAGCAGTCGATTCAGACCAACCATTCGTTCGAGATCGCCCGGCTCACATGATCGACGCGCCAATCGGTGAGACGAGACGCCCTGGATCGTTGGTTATCGGGGAAGATCGAATCCGAATCAGTGTGGATTGGATCTAACTATCACCTCAATTCGAACGACAGAATCGTCAGTGGCTAGTTACTCGACCAGTGAGAGGTCTTTCAGCCAGAACGTTATCGATCCCTGCAACCTCTTCTGCAAGGTGAGTCCCAATTCATCGAGGGGAATACAGGTCCTCTCCAATGCAAGAGCATCACTCACCATATGATCATGCCTTGAATCCCTTCTGTCCATTCTCAACCATCTCGTCCATACCAGAACCTCGACCTTACCCTCACCTCCAACGACCTGTTCTCACACTTTTCTCGATTCGGCCACATCGTTTCTGCCCGAGTGATGAAGGACGAATTGGGATTGTCTAAAGGCTTTGGCTTCGTCTCGCTCCAACACCCAGAAGAAGGTTCGTCAAATGATTCTTTTCTTTTCGTTCCACATCTCGCCTGAGTCTCGAGGCCTTGAGTAGAGAAGGTTGACGATATTAACTCCTCGGTCTCGTTTGTGATAGCTCAATCTGCCCTCAGAAACATGGATGGAAAGATGATCGGATCGAAGAACATTGTTGTTCGATTACACGAACCAAAGCAAGTTAGGGCGGAGAAGCTCTTGAAGTTAAGGCGAGCGAGCGAAGCAAGCGCCTCGAGTGGATTCTCTTCCGCAGTGAGTTGTTTAACACCCCGTGCTCTTTCCATTAGTGTCGAGTTGAACCCTTTCCCTAAACTCTCATTTTACGCTTCGTCAGGCATCCGAGATCGACTCGGCTCTCTACGCACTGGGAGATCTCAGTTTCGGTAACACACCCTCATCCCTCACCTCTCCCTCGGCCCCATCCTCTGTCTCCTCGCCCAAAAACACTTCCATCAGCCTCCCACTCGGGGGTCTCGCTTCCCCATTGGCTCCACCTTTGGCATCACCAATCGCTCCTCTCACCCAGCAGCAACCCGGCACTCCGTCTTCTCCTGCTTCCACTCTCACCGAGAAAGATCGTCTCCTGACAGCTATCGCCCCTCTCGTCGCTTCAACTGGTCAACCCGGTCTGGCTGCCAAGATTGTGGAGATGATCTTGACGCTCAAGAAGAAAGATCGAGCGCTCTGTCTCTTTAACCAGGACTTTCTCAAGCAAAAAGTCACGGAGGCTCGGGAGCTGATTGAGAGCTTGGGAGATGATTCTGATGAGGAGGAAGATGTTGCTTCGTCTTCTTACGCCTTGCAGTCTGGCTCTCCTGTCAAACCATCACCTGCCGTCGCTCCTTTGGCCCCATCCGCTCCCTCCAACGCATCGAAAAACGACAAGAGGTCTCTTGAGGAGCTCGCCACACTTCCCGTTGCAGACATGCTCAATCAACTCCATACCCTCGATGAAACTTCGCTCCTCGGTCTTGGACTAGAGAAAGTCGATCAGGAGAAACAGAAAGAGATGATGATATTCTTGGATCGGTAGGGTTCTCACGCCCTTTTCCTGACCCTTGAGATTTCCCGTCGATAGTTATCGATCAGACAAATTGACCTCATCCTCTGACCTCTACTCGGCTTGTTTCATCCCTCCCAGAATCTCATCCGACCCGATCGTCAAGCAGAAACAAGAGGTGGGCGGGCGAATCTTCAAGCTAATCAAAAGCTGGAACCTCCCTCGAACCATCCGAGCTGTACGTTGAATCGATCGTTCAGATCGTGCTTCGTCAGTTCTTACTCAACTTAGACCTAAATTTCCATCCAAACTAATCTAATTTATCATTCGGCCCGGTTTCAACTCTCTCTTACTGTCCCGTCACATCCCACCCAGCCCAAAGTGACTGTCACCCTCGTCGACAACGAAGACCTTCGTTCCCTCGCTCTGCTTCTCGCTGAATTCCCACTCGCTCTCAAAACCAAAGTCATGAAGTCCGAAGGAGAAAGCGCCCAATAAGAAGATAAAAAAAAAAACACTGCTCACGCATATTCAAACAAACCAAGAATTAACATCCTTCTCTGGATGAAAGAGACGAAACACATCTGTCTTCCCCTCTTCCCTTTCCTTTGCTTCGCGAGTCCTTGTTTAGTCCATTCGTCTCCATCGCAATAGATCTTTTCCCGTCCTGTTTCGATCGAGAAACTATGTTCGTTCCAGATGCTTTTCCCTCTCTCTCTGTCTACCTTAACCCCCCCCCCCCCCCCCCCCCCCCCCCCCCCCCCCCCCCCCCCCCCCCCCCCCCCCCCCCCCCCCCCCCCCCCCCCCCCCCCCTAAACCCCCCGACAGCGAACGACCAACTCTCCAACTTACATCCTGTGGAGTGGGGTGAGGGTGAGAAGTTTCATGGCCGAACCAAGAACGTCCCTAGCGCAGATGAAGAGGTAAAGTCGGGCGGTCGCCAATTCTGGCTCAACGTTTTGGACTCGCACTGTAGGGGAGGGGGGGGGGGGGGGGGGGGGAGAAGAAAGTGAGAGCGAGAAGAAGAGTATCCAAGGAACGTCAGGTTTCCGTAGGGTTTGGGTGATGGGTTCTCGCAGGGCCGAGAGGACAACAACATTGAGCAAGCAGGCGAACCAAGACCAAAAGAAACAAAAACTTACATCCATCCCAAGCACTGCTGATAGCATGGGCCAACCTGAATGCGTAAGTCGTGATGGCACAAGGCTGGCTCTCCTTGTAAGCCTGCTTGACGATATCGGGGTACATCGAGAGGAGGTAGACGATGTCGTGAGCCTTTTCTTCGGAAAGGAGATCGGTTCGGATGGAAGAGGTATCGGATGGAATAGTAATGTTGGGGTTCTTTCGCTCGACGGAAGCGAGTCGGACGTGAGCGTATTGGATGTAGACACTAGGAAGAGAAACCGTTGGTCAAAGTTCGTAGGCTTCAAGATGGATCGAGTCGAGCGAGGATCTTCGTCTGACTCACCCAGTGTCACCCTCGAACGCAGTCATCTTCTTGATGTCAAAGGTGTAGTCGAGATGTCTATGGTTGGCATTCCGGAGCAGGAGGGGGATAAGAGATCAGTAACGGATCCTTCCTATCCTCTTTAGGGAACGACGGTAGATGAAACTGACCTCTTGGCACCCATGTCCTGGATCTTGACAGCACTCATACCGAGGATATCGGCACATTTCTTGGGGTCTTCAATCTGAGCAAACTTGACTTCGTTCCTCATCATTTGCTCCATCATGGTTGAAGAAGCTTCCTCGAGGATGTCGTTGAGGAACTTGACGGTCCCCTTTCGGGTTGACATGCCGAGAACTTCATGTAAATGAAGGAAAAGGAGGCGAAGTCGAGTGATGAGCATATTGTCCAGATTGACGAATCCTCCATTCGACACTCACCCATTCCAAAGTTGATGTGCTCGAGTCGTCCATCCTTGGCCCAGTCAAAGCCCATAAGCTCGAGAACCTTGAAGAACTGAGCGAGATGAAGGTTCTGCTGAGAAGCGACGACGTAGATCATCTTATCGAACTTGTACTCCGCGTATCGCTCCTGGGCAGCTCCGATGTCTCGAGTGATGTAAATGGTGGTGCCATCTGGAATTGAGATTAAGGAAGAGAACAATAAGGCCATCGTCAGTAAGATGATCCCAGCTGGCAGCTAGGACCGCGACTCGTCAGGAATCTAGCCAAAGGTCTGACTCACCCTTCTTCCTGACGACAGTCTTCTCCAACTTGTACTTGTCCAAATCAGCAATGAGCGCTCCATCCTTCTCAATGACGACACCCATGGTCTGGAGAGTGGTGATGGCATCCTCCATGCTCTTCGAGGCGACTTGGGATTCACCCGAGTAGACGTCGAAATGAATGTTCAGTCTACCGTAAGTCTCCTTGTACTTGGAGATGGAGAGGTCTCGGAATCTAGCCCAGAGAGCGTGGGCGTTGGAGTCGCCTGAGGGAGAGGGGAAATAGGTTGAAGAGAGGGAAACGTTGATAGTGAGAGTTGATTTGTTTTGGGGTAGAGGTAGTGAAAATCAGTTCAGTCTGTCAGTCTCCTCCTTCCAAATCCCTCATGCAAAGGCCCCAACTTCAGCTCGGCGAATGGGTACTGACCTCCCTCGAGGTTCTTGAAGAAGAGTCGAGCGGCGTCCTCGGTTGGGGAGGTAGTTGGGTCAGCAAGCTTCTCGGCCTCCATGTCCTTGTTGACCTGGACGTAGACCTGTAGATGAAGAGATTCAAGACCGTTGGTTGCTAGTGTAGAGGTAAGGTAGGGGTCAAAGCGCGATGGTACGGACGTTGAACAGATGCTTGATGGCATCCTCCTTGAGCTCAGCTTCTGATCCATGTCTCTCAAACCCAACCGCCAGCAAACCGAACTGCTTGCCCCAATCCCCCAAGCTGCGATCGAACACGATATACATCAGCTGTATATCCATCATCACAAAACTCGAATCGAGAAAAAGACGATGACGCACTAGTTCATTCGGACGACTTCCCATCCGCAGGCCTCGTAAAGATTTCCGAGGAAGGCACCGATGATGGTAGATCGAAGGTGACCGGCGTGGAAAGGCTTGGCAATGTTGGGAGAGGAGAACTCGACTATCGGCAGGAAATCATGAGTTGTGCGTACGCAAGACGATCGAGGGAAAGGGCGAGATTGAAGGGGAAGGGGAAGAAAGTCGTTCAGGTCCGTAGAAGAAGACAAAGAGAGATCAAGTATATGTCAGTCGTTCGGTCCCGATCGTGGGCAGATGACATGAGAGATGGATGGAATTCGGAACGTGCAGCGCGTGAGGGGACAGAAAAAGATGACTACTGACCGATGACCTTCTTTCCTTGTCCAGCCTCGTGGTAGCAACCGTACGCGTTCTTGTCGAATGCGTCGTCTCCTTCTTTTGGCGAAGGGAACGATCGGATCTGACCAAGGACAGCAGAAGCAAGCGAGGCTCGGCTGCAAGATGAGAACGAGCAAGAGGATGGATAGAGACATAAGATCAGCTCGGAGGTCAATCTTGTCTGGACGCGAAGCAACGAGGAAGAGACGGACTTGGACTGGAAAGTGAGGAATCCCTTGGCAGCAGTGACGGATGCGAGGTAGGCGTTGGGTTGGAACTGAAAAGCGCAAAGGATGGTGAGCTCGATAACGTTTCAAACGCATCACGATGACGGTCATAATCCGAATGTTGTACTGACTGCTTCGACACACTTCTGAGCCCAATCGTCAGGTTTGCCTCCCAATCTGAATCGGGGAAGAGCGACATGGAAATCCGAACCCTTCCTGCCTGGTAAAAGGTAAAGGAAATCATGAATCAAACAAGACCGTTTCAATTGAGCTGTTCTGACGATGTCCGTTCGTCTTCCTGTGAGACTTTCTGTCTAGATCAGATCGTACTCACCGGTGTCAACGCCAGCGTAAATCTCGGCGACGGTCTTGCCGACGACAGGAGCGACTTGAGCAGCAACTGCTATTCTGTGTCGTTGAAGCAAACAGGCAGGAACCCAGATGATAGGTATCGTCAGGGACTCGCTCGCTCTCAATGTCAAGCTTGAATGCTGCCCGGACATCACAAGAAGGCAAGACCGAGCCAAGAAGCTAGCTCAAAGCAGCAAGAAAGTCCAGACTAACCTGAACGAGTCGAGGACTCCTCGGGAAGGGTTGGTTCCCTCAACCTGAGGAAGTTCGGGGAATTCAATCTTGGGAGGAGCTGGGGTGGTAGTAGATGATGCCATTCTAAACTGCTGTGGTTGATAGCTGATAGACGAGAAGGTAGGTCTAGTGAGGAGGAAGGAGGGCGGTGGGTTGCTTCTCTTGGAGGTAGCTGAGAAGATTCGCGTCGTCTGGCGGCGAAAGGTTGGAAGTATCGAGAAGGAGTGGCGACCGAACGTGACGGGCGGCCAAATAACGTGTGGGTTGAGAAAGAAGAGCGGGGTCGAGAAGGGGGAGTGGGGTTCAGGAGAATCCGAGGACAAGAGCGAAGTTGAGTCAAACTGGAAAATCAAATGCTCGTAACTTTTTCTTGCCCGCCTCCTGTCTGACCACATCGCGCCAACGTACAACCTACATTCTCCCTTGAGATGCAAAGTGGCTCAGATCACTCCATATATCACAACTCGTCAGCTCGAATCTGCTCTTCATCCTCCTCCTCATACCGGAACGGTATTCGATCCACCTCCATCTCCCCCACCTTATGTCTTCCATCTCCCTCCTTGATCTCCTCAAACATCCCGTCTGCAGAAGTCACCAATCTCGATCCATTCAGTTCATGATGAACCCGCTTGGCGTAACCGAGGTCAGCTTCTTCTTCAAGTCGACGAAGGACGGCTCTCTCTCGAGCTTCGAGAACAGGCCAGGTGAGATCGCACGCGCATCCAATTCTCCTGGGTTGAATCAGAGGTAGATTTAGGCTCAAGTATCGCCGAATGACATGAGATGAGGCGAGCCAGTAGGTTCTCGAGCAACATGGCACACTCACCAAGGGGGATTCCATTCCGCTTTCCTGTTGGAATCATCAGAATAATCGGGAAGCTCGTGAAAATCTCCGATACAGAAGCATGAAGCCAAATCGATAGCCCGATGATAGACAGTCGCCAATCTCACTGCCGTGTCGGGACCTGCCGATAGGTTATATATGATTTCGATGGTAAGGTCTGAGGCGAAACGGAGTCCTGTACGGGTACCGGCTTGTGTGGTCGGTCTAAGCACCTCACCAGTTGGCTACCAGTAGGTACATGAAGCAGGCGTAAACAGGTCTTCAGGGGTTGTGGTGACACACTCAACATCGTCAGCCGAGATGATCACTCACCATTCGAGCCAGTTCCTTGAAAGACCAAGATCGTCCCGCCTCGCCTTCCTTCTCTACATCAAGTACAATCATCCCACCTGATTTCCCTTGCTTCTTTACCTTTTCCACAAATCCTGGCTCTGAGAATCCTCTCTTGGCTCCTTTATGTACCACGAATTGCTTGGGTCCTTTGACATAAGCCCTTCGATTCGGATCTCGAGAGGATTGAAGGTACGTCCTTTGATTGACGTATACAGAGACGGCATATATGGTAAGATCTGGAGGAAGTTCAGAGAGTGTGATATTGATGCTAAGTGGAGATGCGATGGTAAATGTCTAGTCGAAAAAGGATCAAAGTCAAAACGATTGTACATCAGTAAGGTACCTTCAGTCGAATAGATGGTGAATGTGTGCTGATGGTAAACGAACATTGGATAAGAGCGAAATCGTCCTAGGTCCCAGCATCGGGTCGATTCCCTCGCTAACGTACGAAAATTGCAACCCTGGAAGTCGGAGTGGTGGTGATTCGACGTCAATACCAAGGGCTCTCGGTCATGATGACAAGTATCTCGTATTTACATACCGGTAGGATCATTTGTATGCTTGTTCACATACAAGGATGTCTCCTTCTTGTCTTTGAGTTGAATTCCTCGGAAAAATCGACGATCGACCTCGGACATGTCGCTGTACACGTGACCGAGTATCCGACCGCATGGCGAAACTTCTCGACCTGGGGTATTGGATGGTATAGAGAAAGTGAACTCGAAGCTGATGGAGCAATCGGTTCGATTTTTCGATCGTCAATCCAGATGGATGCTTGAGGTTTTGACTGGCAGGTGCAGTCGTTTGGACACGCACTACGTAGCTCCAGCCTCGAGCCAGAATCCCTTGTCAGAAACCTTCTGTCCACCGCCACCTTGTCGACTTTTTTCACCGGTGTAGATGAGCTCTTTCACCAGAAGATCGCGATCCTCCCAGACGTGCGAGTCGGGGAACGCTAAGCGTTCGGTCACCACCAATCGGACTTTCTGAGACCATGGCGTGAAGAAGCGAGAAGCATGTGTCGCAGGAGAATCAAGTGGGATTGATGAGTCAGAGCGATTTAAGAGGAGCACATGATAAGCCTCACTTTGGGGCAAGACATGACGGTAGAGGGAACGCGGACTGACTAAGGAAGACACAAGTCGACGACTAGGTAGATTGATTCTCACGACGCCCGCCAGTCCAGCCTGGATCCACCGGCACCAGTGTTTTTCGGGTCAAGATAGACACGTTGAGAAACGACAGTCACGACATAGAGCACGGAAGCGACGGTACGCGGGTGAACGGACCGGAAGGGTGATTACGCATAGGGTCAGCTACCAACGCAGTATGCCTCTGTAAGAATCGATCTAGAAGACTTACACCTCTCCCGTCATCTTCTGGGAGTTGGACGCCGTCAGCGTCGTGGCTGAGATTGGGTGGATCAAGGAAAACGACGCCCTCGACGAGGGCAAGCATCAAGGAAGGTTTTGAGTTGGCATGCTTGACATCTGGGCTCGAATAATCGAAAAGCTGAGCAACTCGTTCATTGGCAGTTTGAGTTGGATATGCAGAGAGTGAGCTGTAGGCAGGGAGAGTTTTGGTAGTGAAGAGGGCTATTTCATCGATAGGGCGTGAACTGGAGGATCGCGGTGATGGATTGTGGGAGTGGGACTGGCTGAGTTGAGAGTGATGGGATTGATCAGCGTAGGAAGGTGGTTGATGAGACATGAGGGTGGATCGTTGATTTAAGCGGGAAAAGAAAGAAAACGATTCGGGTCAAGCCCAGAGATTCAGCCGGGTCAGCCTCTCGAGAAAACCATCACACCCTCAATCTCATACACACTCCTCACAGCTCACCATGCCCCAAATCCTCTTTCCTCCCCCAAATCAGCCCATCCTCTCCCTCTTCTCCTCTTCGGATACATTTCCCTCCCCTCTCTGGGAACAACGAACCGATCCTCAACTTACCTCTGAATCCATCATCCTTCCTCTCCGATCAGACGTCTCCTCCGCTCCCCGAGATGAATTACCTCCAGACATCACGCTTGTCCACTGTCAGCCAACACCGAACGCTTCCTCCTCTTCCTCTGATCAATCCTCACAACCAGTTAGACAAAGAGGACTTCTCACTCATCCTGTCATTCATATCCAGTCACCCTCCATCAAGACGACCTATCTTAAATGTCCATCGTCAAAAGAGCTCACTGGTACCGCCAGCAGCAAAGGGAAGGAAAGAGAGTTGGGGGTCCAACTCGATTGGCTTCATTTCCAACTCCGTAGACTCGGTGGGAGAAGAGAAATGGCTATTGAAGTTGGCATCAAAGATGGAAGAGGTGTTCATGGTCGAATCAGGATCACTAGCTTCACGGTGAGATTCGATCGAGGCATGCCTTGTACGGCATCCAACTGCTCATATACTAAACTCTCAACACCTCATCTTTCTCCTTTCCCCCCATCCTTTCTCAGTCATACGCTCACCTTCAACCACCTACTTCATCAAAATCAATCCCTCTCCTCCTTCTACCTCTCCATTTCCCACCAACGACATCCTCCACTCTGACTCCTTGGTTCACTCTTCCCCTTCATCTCCCAACTCTCCTCACTTATTTCTCTTCCACCCTTACATCCGAACAAGATCACCACACGACGTCTTCGTTCGACCCAACGAATCAACACCAACAACCTATTCCAAATATCAACGCACTCAAAGGATCTTCATGGACGTTCGTCAAGATTTACGCGAATTGTCGATTGAGGAGAGTTTGGTTCTCTGATACGAATCAAGATTCGGCGGAGACGAGAACGGATCTGGCGATGGTATTGGGAGGCGTCAAGATGATGGGGGTGAGGGCGAGGGAATTGAGAGAATCGATGGGGGCTGGTAGTGTTGAGGCTTGAAACATGACGACGACCTTCTCAGGACGAACGGGGATTCTAGGGACTGTCACTTGAGGTATCTCAGAATGGATGGGTCAGATCTGAGACACCATCATCGATAAAGATTGAAACGTGTGGTTTCCTTTTCTTTATATATAAAACCCTCTCACTTCCCGCTACTCTCCGCCACCCCACCCGCCGCTTCGCTCGACGAAACGACCGCCGCTGCCAACCCCGCTTTCCCCAAACCGCTTTGAACTAAAGCCAGGGGTTTGGATCGATGACTTCTTGATGATGACGATGAATTGTAAGATGCAACTGATGATGGTCGAGCGATTGGGATTGAAGATGCTATCGGTGTGTGTGATGTCGAAAGGGAAGACGAGGGAAGGTTTGGATGTGAATTTGGATGAGATGATGGATGGTGGAAATGGTGATGAGAAGAGAAAGAGGGACGTGGTCTGGGAACTTGGATAGGAGTGGTGGTCGATGATGATGATGACGATGATGCTGTAGTTCGTGATGGAAGGTTCGTTGGAGTGGCGTTCGATGCAGTATTGGAAGATGAAGTGATGTTGACGGATGTGAATGATGTCGAGAACGAAGGGATAGGTGCAATCGGATCTTTCGAGATTGAAAGGTTGGAAAACCCGCTGCCTTCATCTTCTAGAGGAGCGTCCACTAGTGAATCAGCAAAGGTCGGCGAGGTGATTGAACGGTGGTTTCCTGGTCGAGTGTTGGACGTGAATGAATCGGGTGATGATGACACATCAGCAGCGATCGTCCCAAGATTGCTCTTGCGACCGACAGTCGAGCTCAAGATCTTGCGCTGACCGGAAGTTGAGGAGCTGGACGATGGATGTGTCGGAGACGTCGTGCTTGGTGAACTGGTCATAGAAGATGATCGCCGAATTCGAGGTTTGACAGAGCTAGGCGTGAAGTCTTCCGTTTCGAGCATACTGGAAGAGAGGAAAACAAACCAGACGAGCGCTTGGATTCAGCTCCGGGAACTAGATGTCATGAGTGTACAGTGCCACTCACAAGTAGGTGGTACCTTCGCCCAGACTGATGGGTTTTCCATGGATAGGCAAGCCAAACGTGTCATTTTCGCTGTCTAAGCAAGAATCCAAAAACATCGTGCAAACGGATCTCACCCAACGCTATCAGGAGAATTGATGCTCTCAGCATCGACCGTCTTCTCGGTGATCTGAGTGATCCTAGCGAGATGGTACTCCCTCTGCGCACACACGGACAGCAGAACCAATCAGCCAACAGACCAAGCGATGTCGCAAGCGATGGTGGATTCACCGTCAGAAGATATTCTGCGAGCTTGGGTGTGATCTTGAGGAAGTAATGTGGGAAGTTGACTGAATACAGAGAAACGTCAGAAAAGCCAAAGTAAGGCTTGAAACTCGTTGAAACGAGATCAAGACATACCATTGAACGCAGCCCAAGGACGGATGGTAGATGTAAAGTTACGGGTTGGAAGGAACAAGGCGAGATCGTTGAGTGCGAATGAGCCAATGGCAATCTTCTTCCGACCAAGTTCGCGATGTCTACAAAGATGATCAGCAATTCACGTTAGTTGGCGGAACAGAATGGATATGGTTCCAAGGACTCACTCGAGGTACTTTTGTTGCCACTTCTTGACGAGTCGCATCATCTTGAGCATCGTCGTTTCAAAGAGAGCGAGATCGAACGTAGCCAAGCGTTCGACATCTCCCAGTACCATCGATTCGGCTTTGGTAGCTCCTGCTGGATCCTCAGGTGCGCCACCGGGTTCCGCCTGGTCGTCTTGCTCATCGACAACTTCTGTGATGGCTTCCGGTACCACGATAGGTGGCAAAGCAAGCGAATGAGCCAAAGAGGAGCCTCTAAGTACCGCGAGTAATCTCTCGTCCGTCTCCTTAAAACGCTCAGCGATCCGCTTGAGTTCCTCAATCTCTTCTCTTCGAGCCCATTCTTTCTCTGCGAGAAGAGCAATCTGATCCTGAGCAATTTGACGACCAGTTTCTGCTTCGGTCAAAGCGTCTCGACCCGCTTTGAGCTCGACCTCGAGAGAGGCAATGTGAGAGGTGTGTGTTGTAGTGAGCGATTCTTGTTTGGCGATAGCCTCAGAGGCTTGATCGGCGAGCGAGGTTGCGAGTCGAGTGATTTCGTATTCGAGTATGGCCCGATCTCTGTACAGCCCCAAAACGAGCTCGGACGAGTCAGCAAGATATGCAGATGAGATCTAACACCGTCCCCCAAACTTACCCATCGGTTTCGACAACATGATCTCGCAGCCTACGCTCCCCGTCTTCCAATATCGTTTTCTTTTCGACCTCCCAATTGGCTCGCTCAGCCGTTGCTCGCCCAGCCGCATCTCCAGCCTGTTTCCTTAACCCTGCCAACCGAACCTCAAAGTCCTGTTTCTCCATCCGAGCCATCGCCAGCTCACGGATGAGCTTTGTCCTCTCAGATTTCAACTCGTTGAGCTGGGTGTCTGAAGTTGATCTGAGTGAAGAGTGAGCTCGGTTGAGGTCGGCTTGTGCAGCAACAAGGGCAGCGTGCTGATTCTGTAGTGCGCTGAGCTCCGACTGAAGAGCTTGCGTTGCTTCACGAGAAGCAGCAAGGTCGGCCGCAAGCGTGTTGTTAACGGTGGTGAGCTGTTGAAGAGTCCGATCGTCTTGAGCATTCGATATCCGCCTCGACTTGAGCATCTTGGATTCGGAGAGAACTGCAGACAGATGATAATCCAGATGAGCAGGACTACGAGATCAACTAGACCCACGTCGAGCACTCACAAGCTTTCTCGGCGAGCCGAGTGAACTCTGCTCTAGACACATCCATCTTGCTGAGGGCTTTTACCAGGATATGCTTCGTTCGAGTGACTGGGTTTGTTTGCTCTTCTTGCAGAAGCTCGGCAAGTTCAGCAGACGATTCGAGAGAATCGAGATGTGATAGATACGCTGAAGTTTCCAATATGATATGAAATTAGTCACTTGCGCCAAGATCAGTAGGTATAAAACTTGGAGGTAGATGTCACAGCACGAACCTTCCAGATCTTGTCGGTCCAAACTCGATCTACTCTGTTCTCTGGAGGAAGATGCGGCGTCTTCGCTGGGTTCCTTTCTCTCTTCACCCAGGACGGTGACTTCAAGTCTAGGTGGCTCTCTTGCCATCAGAGCCTTGACATCCCATGGCAACTCCCTCCCCCTGACGTCCGAGTGATATGATTCCCTTCGCTTCCGTTCTGACGATATTAAGTGAGCCATCGTCTCAGCAAGCATTTGTGACTGAGTGAGGAAGAATCCATCTAAAACAAGAGGAAGAAGAAACAGATGGGTGTAAGATCAGCTACTCGAGCGAACGGCGCGCAATCTCGGCGGAGATAGATAGACATGACCGAATCATGAACGGACCAAATTCTTTTCTCCTGACGCATTCGATGAAGAGTCTGCCGTAAGCCATGGGCATATCTCGCAATCTAGCTAGATGAGCGAAGCCTCCAGTCATGCCGGGCTCTCCGGACGCGTTCGAGGCCGACTTGGGTAAAAGACCGGTTTGTAGTGAGGACAGGAGGCTGCTCAGATGAGGGATTTGGGATTGAAGAGCCGAGATCCGATGCAAGAGATGGACAAGAGTACGCGACATTGAGTTCTAGTACACAGTGCAAGATCTGGTGTTAATTTATGGATCCAGCTGACGAGTCTCATCGAATGCTCGAGAAGCAGAGATCTCACCTTGATGTCGAGGAAGACCTCGATTTTTTGACGAACCAGCAGCTCGAGGTCATGGATCTCGGTGCTCAAATCTTGATCCGTTGTTTCGTTGGTTATATGTAAGGCTCTCTGAGCCGCTTGTTGGACGACTTGGACACATTCTTCGGCTTCGTCAGAGCTGGTTGAACCGAATTGTTAGTCGAGGTCACCCCACCATCATCCGATCCGGACGTACTTACCTGAGATTTTCGATGGTCCGACATACATCGGACGAATTGGATATGAGACCTTCCATCCCGGTTTTCGCCTGCTTGTTGAGCTGTTCCTTCAGCTCGTCTGGAAACTGAGATCAGCTGCAGCCTCATCGAGGTCGAGGTGTGCGTGCCATGGGGACTGACCATGTCGGTTCTTGCATTCATCTCTGACGATCCCAAACTTCTTGAGATTGACGAAATCTCTAAGCGTCTTGCTCGGCGTTGAAGGACTTCTGCCCTTCACATCTACTGTTCCTCCTTCCTTTCCTGCCAAGGTCTTGCCGATAACGTCAATTTTTCCGCTCACCCACAGGCTGCTTTCAAACCCGTCGAGCAGCTCCTTCTGAGCCCTCAAGGCTTGCAGCGCGAGCGGTAGAAAGGCGGAAAAGGCGAGCGATAGTGGCTCGAGGTGATGCGTCAGATTGAGGGATGCTATGCGCAGAGCCTGAATCTGCCTTTGGAGATGACCTAGAAGAGTGGGTAGTTTACTCGACAACGTGGTAAAAAGAGGGGAAAGAGTGTCTAGAGGCGTTGATTCGGACAGAGCAGCCGTCGATGACGCGGCTGGTGAAGGAAGGTCGAGGTTGACAAGAAGATCCAACATGATCGACGATGGCGATGATGCGAGAATCGTTCTGCTATATACGAAGATCTGAGTTGAAGACCAAACGTCAGCTAGGCAAAGCCGCCTGAGATGAACACGATGGTTCAAGTCACCTCTTGTCGGTTCGTGGACCCTATCTCGATGACCCGATCTGGTGTAACCTGTTCCCCATCTGAGAAGAACAGAATCTGAACGGACGGCAGGATTCCGGTGAGCTGAGAGCAAGCTTGGCTCAGCTGTTCAAACCTGAAGAAATGGAAAGATATTAGGAAACCAAAGATCGTTCAGGTCCGAAGGATGCAATTCGGCAGATTTGGGTCAAGACAGTAAGTCGTTCACGCACGAGTCATAACATAAACCGGGTGCTTGATAAGTATGACCAGTATGAGCGAGGTGGAGAGTGAGTTGTTGGTGGAGCTTGCCGTCGTCGATTTGTTCGATAAGGGGCATCCAGCTCGAAGTGGATGTGGCAGGCGGGGGACGGAAGGAGTGCTGAGGGTAATGTGAGTGGATCGAGGGTTGGGGTGTAGGGTTGAGTAGGTGGTGTAGTTGTTTGGTGCTCTCTGAGGGGTTAAGCCGAATGAAGGATCGACGTTAGCGCGGTGATGATGAGTCGACGCAGCAAGAGATTCGGTCTAGGGCAGAGAAACGGCGGTCACGTCACCGGCCCCACCTTATCGTTCCTTTAATTTACTCCTCATCTTCGATTCCCTCATCGTAAATTCCTTATCTCGCCCTCAGCTAAAGTCTCCAATATGTCGTGCCAAATCTAGAGTTCCCCCATCCACTAACCTTCTCTTCCCTGCCCAGGCGATCAACCCAGAAAGTATTCCGTACCAAATTTTGTCTCACATCCTTCACCACCAGGTGATTCAAGTCGTCCGTCTTCATTTACCTCCAAACAAAGTCCAAGCTCTTGTAGCAAACCGTCGTTGATCTACTCAGTCTCAACCTTCCATCATCGAGCTCTTGAGCACGGAATCATTTCGCCGATGCCGTCCCTGTCGTCATTGACCTCTTCGGCTTCCTCTAGACTAGCTGCACTCACCACGTTGACCGAATCAGATTTCGTTGTCCCTCTTTTCGCTTGGCGTTCTCAACATCCACTTCCCATCCACTGATTCCTTCCATTCAATCACTATGGTACCTGGACTTTTAAACCTCACTACTGCATTTAACGTCATGGGAGCTGCATTTCACAACCTTCCTCCCAACGCACAAACCATTTCTCCTGCTTCGTTCGCTGTACTCGACCCAGTCCCCGTCGCATCCGTCAAGAATGGATCTACTGTTCGTTCTTCTCGTCTCTGTCGTCAAAACGGTGTGAATCAGGTCTGATAGATGATACTCAACAAATCGTCCTTAGCCTTTCGTTCCTCCCAATTCGACAACGGAGTCACTTCGAGCCAAGCCGTTCCATGTGTATCAGACGTCATTCCTCGACATCATCGGTGACAATCCGTCCCTAACCCTCATCGCTCAGATGGACGGGAATCCTTTTGCTCACGAAGCAGCAATCTGGTGGGTTGTCATGGATCATGCCCACCTTACGAGTACCTTACGGGCTTACAAGCCCATGCTTTTTTTTTTTTGATCAGGCAACCTCAGACAAATGAAGTTTTCTTCGCTCAGAATGCCAACGCAGGGAACGTCAATAGATCGAGCGTCCTGTACAAAGTCAGCGTGAATGAATCCGATCTCGCTGTGCAATCCAAGGGTCTCGTCAATGTCACTCAGCTTGATATCGATCCAGCGTTGGAGATGACGAATGGTAAATCTTTCTCGTCACCGTGCACTAGGACTATCCGTCTGAACCGATTCACTTGGATGTGCGTTAGGAGGGACCAATTGGCTGGACGGCCAACTTGTTTTTGCTACCCAAGGTCGACGGGATCTTCCAGGAGGGCTCTCTATCGTCAATCCAAAAACCCTCGAGTCCAAAGTTATCCTGTGAGTTGGCCTAGATCCCCACACGTCACAGAGATTAGTGTTAACCCTTTTATTGACTCCCCCCCCCCCCCCCCCCTTTCCTTCGCCAGCAACAACTTTTTTGGTCGGCAATTCAACTCACTCAACGATGTCGCCGTTAACCCTCGGTCATTGGAAATCTGCTTCACTGATACGACGTATGGATACGTACAGGGTTTCCGTCCAGTGATTGACTATCATCGCTACTCATCAACTTCGGCATCGAAGGAACCTGACTATCGTTCGCTACTCTTGCTCAGGTTCCTGAGCTACCCCAGCAAGTGTACTGCTTCCAGACAGAAACAGGTGAGCGCATGTCGACATACTCCTCCTAGTTCCTTTCCCTGACTCATCATCCGCGGATCAACTCAATTGCTATCTGCCAGGACTGGTCCGGGCGGTTGCCGACGGATTCACCAAAGTGAACGGTCTGACGTTCAATCCCGCAGGCACGATAGCGTGAGTGGTATCGGGGATCTCAGTTTTGTGAGATGACCTCCAGCGTTAATCTTGGATTTTCCCCAGATACGTCACTGATTCGGGAGCTGCCGGCGCTGATGGTATCGATTGGACACGTCCTGCGACGATCTATGCGTTCGACGTCGGGGACGATGGCGTGTTCTGCAACAGACGGCTGTTCGCCTACGTTGATGCTGGTCTACCTGATGGTCAGTCTGAGCTGTCCTTGAGATGGCTGACTCGATTCCAGTAGAAATCAAACTTTTACTGATCCAATCTGCTTGCTGTTCCAAGGTATCCACTCTGATCGCAACGGCAACATCTTTGTCGGCACTGGTGATGGGATCCAAGTGTTTTCTCCCTCGAGTGTTCTCCTCGGCAAGATCTGGGTTGGCTCGCCAGGTTGTGGTAGGTCTTTGCCTTCACTTCTTCCTGTTTGTTGGTGATCCCGACCGCTGATCAGTCTAACCGACTGATTCGACCTGTCACGCTTTGACAGCTAACTTTGCATTTGCAGGAGACGGCCGGTTGTTCATGTTGTCCGAGCAAAAGCTCTACCTTGCTCGCATCAAGGCTGTGGGAGCGGACATCGACCGCTATCTATAGCCGAGCCGCGCCTAGAGACTGGAGGGAGACCGTCCGCGGTCGTGAGACCTTGGTCTCGACACGATGCATGATGGCATGAAGATTTTCTGCTGCGAATACTGTCGCGTATAGATAGTGGCAAGGCCGAGGCTGTTGCTCCCTTCTGTGACGATAATGTTTCAGCCGTCACGGAGACTCTCGTCACCGGCCTCATTCGTTGGAGATTTTCACAGATGTCATCGATGCAAGCCCATCAACACCCATACTGATCGTAGTGTCAAGTGGATTGGGTGGTAATTCTGATCCCATGAGCGCTGCAGTTTCGAACTGGAGGATAGTTGATTCGTCATAAAGTGCCTGAAGTTCTCGATAATTCACCGACAGTTGCCGCACTGCGGAGTTTGACCATCTTTTTTTCTTCTTCTTTCTGCAAGAGGAGGGACAGCTGCACACTGGGATGACAATCTTTCTGATCACGTAGATGGAGACGAAGCTCTATCTAACTAGCTCTCGACGACGGCGATCAGTGAGGAGAATGCCCGGGAAAAGCGCCTTTATTGTCCTTGACCTTGGATCTAAGAAGATCCAACCTCCCTCCAACGCTTCCTCCCCTTCCACCTCGTCCTTCTCTCCCCTTTCTTCGTCTCGCATCTATCCTCGACCATCACCCACCTCACCTGCGATATCTGACTGGACAGACATCGTTCACACGCACTCTCTAGATAACCTTCACCCATCCCCTTCCCAACCCTTCCCCCTCCCGCCTCCCTCTAAGCTACCCCCCTATCCCCTCGTATCTCTTGATGAGAACCGGCTCCTGGCAGTCTTCTCAGTCGCATCGTCCCCTGATCAACTCGAACGACGACAACTCCAGCGCATTCACCCCTCTCGCCTCTCCCCACATGAGCAGAAGCAACTCGGGCAGCGAAGGCAGCTTCTCCCAATACGGGGGAGCTTCCATGCGAGGTTCAGTCGTCATGACTGGTGCTTTGAGCAGCTCTGAGAAGGTGAGTCGTCACGATACAACCTGGAGGAAGTGAAAACGAGCGTTCGCCCGTGTTGAAGAGGGACCATGCGCGCCTAAGCGGCCGCAGGCCCCTAGAGGGAAAGGGGGTTTGCATTGAAAGGGACGAGGAATCTCGCTGAGGTAGTTTTGCAGGAAGATGATGGTTGAGCATCAAACAGATGAAGCTGTTTGGGAAACGACAATCTAATCTGCTCTTGGCAAGAGGGCCAAGGAGGAGAGACCAAAGAGCTCTTGGGCATTGATTTCTTTCCTCAAACCTGGTCCGGCCTTGCCTCTGACGTGCTTTGCTCCCTTGCTCTTCCACGACCGTCTCAATCACCAGTTCGCTCTCCCAGATACATCCTTTGCTGCCCTCAACGATCCAGAGGCCGATGATTGGCTTCACGATCCCGACGCAAAGGCCGACGCGAAGAGTGGGACCGTCTGGACCTCGCGGGGAATGCTCAACCTTGGTTGCCTCGCCCTCCTTGCCAGTTGTCTCATGATGCTCTTGTAAGACGATATCGTTCATCGTCATAAGCTGTCGTCATCATTGATCCAATGTTGACCGCTCTCTTCCAACTGCCGTTCGATAATGATAATAAAAAACAGTGCTGGATACCCCATCATCAGTTACGTTCAATCACAACAGCCCAAGACGTCCGGTGCTTTCAACCTCGGAGGTGTCAACGGAAGTGGTCAAGTCGCTGATATGATCGGAAGTAAGTCCTCGTGGTCCTCCCTCTCTTAGATCGAGATGCGCCTGCTGACCTCTGCGCTGTTGGTCAAATGGTAGACTTTGGCCTTATCGATAAGGACACCCCTGAATCGGCATATACCATTTCTCCTCAAAACGGTGGATCAGACTGGGAGGTGAGCAATCCAACCACTGCGCTCGATATCCGCAGCAGCGAAATTGATCCATTGCCATCCCCTCGCCTCAAACGCCAACCAGCTCGTCTTCAGTGACGAGTTCGAGACTGAAGGACGATCGTTCTATCCCGGAGATGACCCTTACTGGGAAGCTCAGGATCTGGTAATTATCTTGCCATCCGCGGATCCGTCTCGTCTCACGCGTGGCGTAAATCTCACTTGCCTTGTCATATTTTAGCACGCCTGGTCGACAAGCGATCTCGAATACTACGATCCCAAGGCAGTCACTACTAAGAATGGCTCTCTCCTCATGACGCTTTCGGAAACAGTTCAGCACGACCTCAACTACACTGGTGCCGAGATCTCTACTTGGAACAAGTTCTGGTGAGACCATCGCATCTGTCCCGGGGTCACATCGGGACTCAAATTGACCCTGTGTCCGTGCTATGTTCGACCAACAGTTTCACTGGAGGAAGGATCGAAGCTGCCGTCCGGCTGCCTGGTCGATCGGATGTCTACGGTCTCTGGCCTGCTGTTGTACGCCTGGTCTCACAATCTTCATCCAAAGTTTTCCATCGACTAACACGCAACCCCAACCATCGTTCCAGTGGACTATGGGTAACCTTGGTCGAGTTGGTTACGGTGCGACGCTCGACGGTCTCTGGCCTTACTCGTACGTCCTTGATCTCGTGCTTCTATGGCGTGTTCGTTTCCTTTTCGAGCTTGGCAACTCTGGTTAACCACTTGCAATCTATCCCACCTCTTCCATAGCTACGACTCGTGCGATTCGGGCACTCTAGCAAACCAGTCTACGCCCGATGGTACGTTCCATCCTTGTCTTACCGTGCCTACATTCTTGACTTAATCCGTTACCTCTCAATCACTTCAGGTTTCCCCGCTGCCGCCGCTACTGCCAACAAGTGGGGTACGCCCGTCTCCTTCCTTCCGGGTCAACGATTGAGTCGATGCACTTGCGTAAGTCAATTCATTCTCAGTGGGTCCAAGGCCCACGTGGTCGTGAGCTGATGAAGAATGCCTGTCTCTGTCCCTGTCTAGCCTGATGATGACACCCACCCCGGACCGAAGCACTCGAACGGCGAGTGGGTCGGTCGATCGGCACCCGAGATCGATCTGATTGAGGCTCAAGTCGATAACGATTTGCGAATCGGACAAGTCTCCCAGTCTGGACAGGTACGGATACCGTTTCCGCTGCCTCCGTCGCTTGCCTGAGTGTCACTGATACCTTTTGCCTTCCTCTCTTCTTCGATCTGACCAAACGGTTTGATCGAGCAGTTCGCCCCCTTCAACCCATACTACCAGTTCCTCAAGTAAGTGATCCGTTCTTTATCAATTTCGTTGAGGCAATCTCGATGACCCTTACTGACCATGAATCCTTGTCCGACATCACTAGCACAACCAACGCTGTCATCTACGACGCTTCGGTCACAGAGCTTAACAGTTACAGTGGAGGACAACTTCAGCAGAGTGTATCCTGTCTGACCGAGACCAATGATACGACATATGAGTACCTTCTGAGCGGAGAGCTTGGCTAGTGAGTTACTCTCTGTCCTGCTCAGCTTCGAAGCGCAACTTGTCGACTGACGACTTCATTTGGGTTTATCACAGCAACTTCGCCATCTACGCCTTCGAGTATGAGGTATATATCTGGTTCGAATTCCATGTTCCAATCTCATCACATCGACTGATCCAAAAATGACTCTTCCTGTCTTAGCCCGGAAACGATGGATACATCACCTGGTTCAGCGACGATAAACCTGCATGGACGTACAAGGGTGGAGGAATGGCTGCTAACGCAATCCTCGACGTTGGAGATCGACCTGTCCCCCAAGAGCCGAGTCAGTCCAGTATTCAAACTTCGAGGATGTGTGTGTGTGTGTGTAGCCATTTTGCTTACAAGTTCGGTTGCGACCGTCATACAGTGTACATCATCATCAATTTGGCCATCTCCTTGGCGTTTGGTGCGATCGACTACGAGGAGCTAGCGGTGAGTCGAGCTAAATCGCATGAATCGCTCGCCGTGCATCTTCCGTTGCGTCCGAGACTTAACGATGTCACTCGTTTGCATTCTTAGCCTCTGTACCCTGTCCACATGAACGTTGATTATATCCGAGTGTTAGTAAATTATCCTTTGAGGTACCCCAGCCAGCGGAAATCACATACCTGACTCTCGCGCATCTCATCTTCACAGCTACCAAGACCCATCGAAGAAAAATATCGGATGCGATCCAGATGACTTGTGGGTCTCTCATTTGTCTGGTGCTCGCTTGATCTGAACCCGATCGATCTTTGACTGATGTTAACTCGACAATCACCTGTCTGTAGCCCAACGGCAAAGTACATTGCTCAGTACCCGGAGGCTTACACTGATTACAACTTGACCACTTGGGATCAGGTAAGTTGTATCGTGCTATAACTCCGGTCACTTGAACCGGGCAAAAGAGACTCACGTGTTTCTGTTTTGTTTTGATAGATGTCGCCTGACCAAGCCCCTCCCAAGAACCGGTTGATCGTCAGTCTTTTTCTGTTACATCATACGACTGGCTTAGTCGACCGACTGCTGATACTCTGGCTTTTAATTCACTCATTTCGCAGGACACTTGCTAAGGAACTCACCTCGCACCCCAACCCATCCTTTTTCCTCGCATCTCCTCCTTAGCTACTTCTCTTCGTCTCCTCCTTGAACATGTCTCACGTGAAGGTTCCCTTAGCGTCATCAAGTGCATGTGATCTTTCAGCATCATCTCTCCAGCTTCGCATTAGACGCTCGTTTCTCGTTCTTGATCGTTCCTCGTTCCCGCATATACCATCTCGCACATCTTTCCCCTAGAGCCAATCACATCGGAAGCTCCCGCATACATACACGCACTTGTCCTTTGCATGAACGCCTAGGCCGTTCGCAACGTTAAGAGACTTGTTAGATGTTTCATTTTCTGCCCTCTTGTTTCTTCTCCTTGTCTTGCTTCCTCTTGCATGTTTCCCGTCTCTCATGTGGGTTGCTTTACTTGGGACTGGATCGTTGGATGTGAAGCATGAACGATCTTGTGAGCGATCTGGGTGATTAGATACGAAGGTGTTGGAACGTGCAGAGAGAGGAGGAACCCTGAATAGCGGTCGCTGGAATGGAGCGTCGCAAGGGTTCCGAGGAATCCAGTCCTTCCCTGACCTCTCCTCCTCCCCCTTTGCCACACGACCTCACCATGTCTCTCCTTCCTGGGTCGACTTCCCACTACTCTCGGAATAACAACGGAACATATAGGTATTTATTCAACCGACCGCTGCACCCTCAGTCACCTCACACCCTCACTCAACCCCATATCATCCATTCCGGTGATCGTGTCCCCTCTTCTCACTTCGTTTTCCTCTCCCCCTCTTTGCTCACCTCTCTCCCCTTCACACTTCTTCCATCGACCATGCTCATACCGCTTACACCATCCTGACCCTCTCAACCCACCAGGCTCAGCTTAGAGCCCGTTGACCATCCGATGAGCTGTCGCAAGGTTCGCACCCAACCCTGGCCTCCCTCTCTTGTTTCCTCCCTCTCCATCTCGAGCTTCCAACACTAGCACGCTAGGCTTTCTTTCTGACCTACCCTTGACTCTCATCATCATTCTCCCGTTCGGTTTCATCACTCATGGAACCAGTCGACTGGCCTAGGAAAGGATAGAAGGATAGTCTCCAACGTTCCAATCTGCCGTTTAAGAGCGGTAGAATTGACCCAACATGGAGAGGTTCAAGTCGATGCGTTCGTATCTCTTCTTGGATCCTTTTCCCTTCAGCTAATTGCTTCCCGCCGATCCTTCCTCGTATACGCCTTGTATCGTGAAATAAAGCGTCAAGGAGCTCGAGTGGAAATATGCTCACTACGGCGATTGACCCTTAACGACGACTTTCTTTCTTTTTTTTCGGTCGTTTCCCCCTGTGTTCACCCGCATTCAATGCCGCATTCAATAGAACTATACCCTTGACGGGATTGACGTGTGACATTCAGCTGTGTAGCCCCACAACACCTTCCGCATCCGACTCACTACCTTTACCCCATGCCTCGACTTCCTCCTCGGCGATGGCTCCCTCTTTAAATTACAACATTTACGACAATAACAACGAGTCTTCCTCGATTCTGCCGCCTCCAAGCTCTCGCAATCATCTTCGGGTACGTCGGCCTTTGTCTTCCGAAGCGGACAAACCCAGTTCTTCAGACGAAGGTGATGCGGATGCCGATGTAGAGGCGTCCTCTAGTTCTGGGGCTTTCAGCTCTTACGCCAAACATGAAAAGCGGCGGAAGGGGAAGGAGACGAAATCGACGAACCGGGCAGGGAGGGGTGGCTCAACGAGCAAAGGGAAATCTAGAAGGAAGTCTGATGAAGACGATGAAGAATATGTTGCTTCACGGAACATCCACGGTAGTGAGTCTGATCCCTTTCGTTCGGTAGGGAAGGTTGGGATGGGCAAAATCGAAAGGCGAGGAGACGGGACAACACGGGAAAAGGATGAACACCATGCCCCTTTGATGTGCGGTTCTGTGCATCGATACATGTATACACTGACCAGCCCCAAGCTCGACTTGAGCTCCTTGACGATGACTGACCTCAGGACTGTTGCTTTCGCTCTCCTTCCTCGTTCTGTCTATCTTTAGACCTCATCGCTACTGCTACAAGACTGACGGATCTTAGCGGGGTTGTCGGGATTTGGTTTATTTTTCAAGTGAGTTCCACTTGGGCTTGGTATCAGCTTCCACTCCGTCCACCAGTCATCTATCCATCTGCCTGTCCTCTTCCGAGCAACTCTTCGTCACGACGACGAAGAGACCAGACTGGAGCCTTTCCCCTACTTCTCTACCCGTCCTGTCGTTGATTGCATGTTCGATCACATGTTCTGAGCAGACCGCTAACCCTAGAAATTGCCTCCTCCGTCACGACCTCCTTCCTTCGATTTGACTGAAACCCTCCTCCTCTCGGAAATACATATCATCCTCTTCTCTTTTCTCCTCTACCCTCTGCCCGCCTTTTCTACCTCATTGAACAATGAAGGATATCGTTATCCGTCGAGAAGGTCACTATCGATTCGCCTTCTCCGTGTTCGACCTTAGTCAAAATATAGGGAAGATACCCGTCCTAGCTTCGTGTCATTCGTTCCCATTCCAAGTCTATATCCCTAGATTGTAAGCTTCCTCTTCTTTTTCTCCCTCTCTCCCTATCTCCTCCTCTCTTTTCGGTATCCCTTTCCTTGCCTCGACCCGCTGTCAGATCGTGGGTTGACGAGCGACCCCCCCCCCCCCCCCCCCCCCCCCCCCCCCCCTTTCACAAATTAGATATCCAGGCGTACCTGAATCTTCAGCGCTCGTCAAACATTTCGCCTCTCAACATTTCAGCATCATGTTAAGAAAAGTCAGTCCCATCTCTCTTGCCTGTCTGTCCACTTTCGGTTTCCCATCCACGCATCATCCTTCCAGCGAACAGATGTTGGTACCTCTCATCGTAATGCTGATCCCTTTTTTTCCCTTCCATGACCCGAACGATCTCATCTGGTCACAGGCCCCGGGGAGTAAATCGTCTCAGGCAAAGGGAGAAGAGGGGCAGGAGGAAGAGGAGATGATAGGAGAGGAGTATGGAAGGGCTGACGAAGGAGAAACTAGTGGCAAGCTCAGTTAAATGGGGGCAAGGAGGAACACCATGGACAGCTTTTGTTGTTGTTGTTGTTGTTGTTTGGATTGAGATATCATACATAGGGTATACATCTGATGTTAACATGTCAAGGCCGTAAAGTGCTGATGTGGTTTCCTCCGTCTACTCTTCGACCGGGATGTCACCACTTCCCTTGGTTAGTATAGAAGAAGACGTCGGAGAGATGTCAAGTAACCCAAGGTTGACACCACCTTCTCCCCAATCACCATATCCAAGCTCTCGATTGGATCTTCGAGCGAGCTTGAGGATCTTGATGAATTCTTGAGCTATCTTGACTTCATCATTCACTGGAAGAATCAGAAGGGGTGATGTTGATTGACTGAAGGGTGGGGGAGACGTGATCGTTGGGGTTCGATGAAGGGAAGGATGACGAAGGTGAGAGATCACGATTGAAGTTTGTGATGAGGAGGGAGGTTTCGATGAGTCTGAAGGGAAGGAACGAAGTCAATTGAGTAAGGATCAGTTGATGCATCGGAATACTGAGCTCATGTAAGGATGTAGATCAGAATCTCACCCTTGGGGTTTCGTTCTTCGTTCATCGTCATCGAACACAACAAAGATAAAGATGAAGATCGACTAGGTCGTTTGGATCCATCATCGTCGTCATCACCAACATTCATGACTGATCTTGAATCAGCCAATTGTTCATCCGCCCACTCACGCTCGAAAGCAGAGATGATTTGTTCTGCCGTCGAGAGGTCATGATGACGTGCTTTGGTCCTAGACGATGGTCTGCCACACATCGCCATTATCTCCTCTCCCTTCTCCTCCTCCTCCTCCTCCTCCTCCTCCTCCTCCTTCTCCTTCTCCTCACCCCCATCCAACGCCACCTCATCCTCTTCTTCAAAAACTCTCCCCTTCCTACGAGTCTTCCACAACATCGTTCCATCGATCTCGGACCTCTTCTTCGTCCCCGATTCAACCCTCAATCTAGGTCGTTCTTCCCTCGAGAACAAGGGTGAGAAGAAGGCGGAGGAAGATGAAGAAGAGATGCATGATGATGACGATGATGATGATGATTCTGATGATGATGGTAAAGTCTCAAAGATTATCATCCCATGAGCTTGTTTGATAGATGTACTGGTGAAGGTGGTGGTGGAGGTATCACAAAATTTGATCGTCCTTGAGGATGAGACAGATGAAAGAGACGATATCGATGATGATGACGTTGACGAACGATGAGTCTTGTCGGTGGAACTGAATTTTTCCCTCATCGAAGTAGAAGAAGAAGAAGAGATTGTCGAGTTTGAATCGTACGAAAGAAGTGGGATATAGATTTCCTGTTCGATCAACAACAAAAAAAAAAAAAAAAAAGTACACAACCGCAAGAAGGCGGGGTTAATTCAATCTAGCTAGATATTTTTGGGGGGGGGAAGAGGAAGACCGACAGACACCAAAGAAAGAAAGAAAGAAAAGAAAATGCGCACATCGATCCAATCATGTTCCGAAGGAGGTCTTCTCTCTGAATCCGACCTACTCCTCATCATCAACGCCGTTGATCCCTCATTCATCGTCGAATCAACGTGAATCTTTTCCGCCGAGAGGAAGAGAACGGATTGTTGAGCTTCCGATCTTGAGAGCGTCTTTGTCGGGATTGGGGGGAGTGGAATCCTCGGTGGAGGTGAAGGGGCAGAACGTTGGTGATGATATTTGTTTGGAAGTGAAAAGGATGAAAGAAGTGATGCTGATGGGTTGGGTCGTCTGATTCGGGTTGAACCTGGACCGGCTAATCGAGAGGAAGAGAAACGGGATTGACGAGACTGAGTACCACGAGCTGATGGTTGCACTGGGACAGGAGGAAGAGGGACGTTAGGTGGGGGTGTTCGGGGAGAGAGAGGAGGCGGTAGTGATAGCATTGAACTATCCGAAGGGAACAGTGTGTCTTTGTAAGGTACAGAGAACATGATGCTGTGGTCGATTGAAAGATGGTTCAGGAGTGTTGCCGAGAGAGGTGAGTGGGTGAAGAGATCGACGATCAAGCCAGGTTGAACAAGGAGGTCAAAGATAGAGTGCTTCGTCGATCGATGGCCTCTCCCTAGATGCAACCTCCGAGGTTCAGCCTTCTTTTCTTTTACTCAGGGGTGTCTCAAAAAGAAGGAAGAAGGAAAGGAGGGTCAGAGTGACCTAGAAGGCTTGGAACAGGGGTAATCACTCATCCCAATCGATGGAGCGTCGATGACAACCTCATCTCTCGGAGATTAACGATCTACAGGGGTCATCGAAGATCTTCGCCGCGTGTATGTGGCTTGTTCGAACCGAAATCAGCCGAATAGGGGGGGAGGGAAAGGCAGGAAAGGGGTGACTCGAGAATAGGAGAACAGCTTCAGATCTAGACTCAGCAAATTCTTGGGGTGCAAAGAAACGCAACCTGAAGGATGAGAACTCGACATGTTGATAACGATATTGACTTGGAAAAGTTTCTCCCACTCTCCAGTCGGACCGGCCAGCGGGTCCGGAAGTTCCCTTTTTGCTTCCATCGTGGTTCACCCCGTCCAGAACCTGGCCTCAACTCCCTTGAGATTTGTCTCTTGGTCCCGATCGATTCGTCTCTGCTCTGGTCTGATGAGGATTGAATGTCCTTTGACTCTCTCTCCACCGACACGACTCAATTCAAACAGCTAACGCCATGCCATCCTCTATGAGTCGGGTGCTTCCCTGCATCGTCCTCGCGATATTCCTTCTCGCCGTATCGAACTCCTTCCTTCCTCGCTCATCGCCTCAGCATAGATCCATGCGAGACCTCATCGAGGCTGGAGATCAAGCTGCCGGTCAACCATTCGACCATGTCTATGTCATCAACCTCGAATCGAGACCAGGTATAGCGCTTTTCTTTGTTCCCTCCTGCTATCGTTACGACTATGGCAAACCCTGACCCTGCTCCAATCTAGATCGTCGTAGGCACATGGAATCTTTGTCAGCTACCCTAGGTATTCCCTTCACGTTCATTTCAGCCATCTCAACAGAGACCCCAGTCGTCCCGTGGATCCTCGAGCAGCTTGTGATAGATCAAGAAAGAGCGGAAGCATCCGGCCTGCATCTCACTAACTTGACCGAGGAACATAAATGGGGTGCCGTTGGAGACTTGACCTGGTCAGCCGTTTCAGCTGCAACGCGATGCTTAGCGCAATAAAGCTATAAGAAGACAAATCTAACGAGTATTGCCTTTCGTTTTACAGGCGACAACACGCTCTTGATGCCATTCAAAAACCCTCGACCCTCGCCGATTATCCCCTGACTCGATCGCCAGACCTTACTCGTAAATCACTGCAATTTCCTGCCAAGCACTTTGAAGCAAAACCTCTTAGTGCATCTGGACCGATAGCCTGCTATCTTTCTCACCTACTCACCTACACAATCGCCATGAAGAATAAAGACTCTACCTTCCTGGTTCTCGAAGACGACGTAGAGTAAGTCAATCCCATCATCAGAGCCAGGAGAGAATCAAGAGCTCAATATTCTGATTTCGACTCGATTTCAGTGTCGAGTTCAATCTCGCTTCACGCTGGCTCGAAGTCAGCAGATCACTATTCAGTAGACCGAAAGGGTGGGATTTGGTCTACCTAGGTTGGGCATGGTGCGATGAGAGGAAGTTTAAGTAAGGAATCAGCTTCGTTCCCGTCGCTCTTAGCCCTTCATGTCATAGGTTTTCGGTTGAATACATTCGGTTCAAAGCTAATAAATACTAAAAATTATTCGTGCAGACCGACTTTCAATCCTTACCTCCGTCAAACGTCTTCTCCACTAGGGTTCTATGCATATGCCATGACAGCCAGAGGTGTAGATCGAGTCTGGCAACACTTGACCTCCAATCCTCACCTCTTCCAAAGGCCCATCGATAACGATATCCCAAGTGGAATCATCGAGCCAGTATGGAAAGGAGAAGCCACTTGGGATTTCGAAAGGTTAGAAGGAACAAAAAAAAAACCCCCCCAATCGTGTCTCTCCTTCCATCTTGAAGAGATACGGATGACTGATTTCATCCTTGTCGTCCATCGACACTTGATCAGTTATTCGATGAGTCCTCCCGTCGCTATCCCCGGAGGACTTACCCTCAAATTTGGTACCAACATCGGAGGTACAGGTGGAGAGTGAGTCTCTTTTCTTTATTTTATCAAGAGACGCCGATGGTCTCCTCGACCTCTCAGCTCTGCTATATCAGCTAATCTAATGGAATCTTCGGGATTGAATCCCTCTAGTTTCTGGGGTGGAATGTAAGTATCTTGAATCTCCTTCCTCTGATTGCATGACTAATCGAGATGATCCCGCCTGACGACGTTGAAACCATTTCGTTTCTGTCCGCCTCGTCAACCCACTGAAGCCTCTCGGACTCAGCCAGTGTGAGGTATCGAGCGTTCGAGGGTGATCCTCTGCCAGACATGGACGAAGAGGTCATCGTCAAGATGCCTGCGGTGCATAGGATGTAACGATCTTAGGGTGAATCGCTTCTCTCTTTCATTTGGGGTTTCTTTTCGTTTTCTTTTCTTTCATGCGTCAAAATGTTGTACCATAGACCATCGTGTTGCTTATAATGTAAAATTTACGTGAGCCAATCGGAAGCTTCTCTCATTGAACCGTCCAAAAAAGTCATCATGTATCGTCATCGTCATCTCCTTCCCACCTTGCATGCAGAGGGCGAGGGAGACGATTCCAAGGATAATCGCTGGCTTCAGTTCCTTTCTCAAATTCCCGACTCTTACGAGGCTTTCAGAAGGGTCATCTGAACCACGGTGTGACGACATGATATGGTATGTCGAAGGAACGAAAGCATGTGGGAGATCCTGAGGGCGTTTGGATCGCGGGATGTCAAGTTGAAAGAAGAAGAAGAAGAAAGCAACAACAAGGAGGGAGAGAGAAAAGCATGGGTGAGGAGGTGAGCTTCAAAGAATGAGAGGAGTGAAAATGATCGAATGTTCCTGGTGACGGAGATAAAGTTATTTCAAGCGCTTTGAGTGGACTGTACGTGAAATCCCAGCTGTATAGAATCTGGAGGATAAGATCGAGAAAGATCCAAAGAGACGATAAGACGAGGCGATGAGAAGGGGGGGGGGGGGGGGGCGGATCGGGAAACGCTGGGGAAGCACTAGAAAAGCAAAGAGAGCCACAAAGGATCCAAACGATGTTCTCAGAGGTACAACAAACAAATGACAAAGGAGAAAGATATAGGGGAACCGAAGCAAGGATGATACCCGGAGCGAGAGAGAAAGAGGGGAAGAAGATAGAAGAAAAGGCCAAGAGAAGAGACAAGAAAGCAAAGGAACAACATTGGAGCAAAAGATGGGACCCCCACCTCTTCTCGTACTGTTCTTAGATCGGAGCTCCCAGGGATCCTCCTCTCCCCTTTCCAAGGCCTACTGTCCCCCGCTTGGGTCATGAGGGGTTATTCGTTGTCCTTACAATGCCATTCCCATGGTTCGTCTTATTTCGACCTTTACCGAAGGCTCTCGACGATGCCCCCAGCGCCGACGGGTCGAGCTTAAACGTGAACGCCTTTGGATTCGATAGGGCCGATGAAAAGGATGTATGAGACGAGGGTTGGTGGGCTGAGTTGGTAAGTTCGAGCGAAGGTGGGGGCAGCGGTCGCAGATGAGAAGCAAGTGAATTTGGGATTTCAGTAGATGGTGTTGAGGGAATGATGAAGTTGGATAATGATGATCCGGCTGATTGGATTAGGTTTGATTGAGCAGTGCTGGGCTGATGGGAAGTCGATATGGGTAAAAGATCTGATGGCTGATTGTCCACCGATGATCCAAGACCAGTCGAGCCTGAACCTTCAGTAAGGAACAAGTCCCAGAGAAGCGAAGTGTTGGGAGACATGGAACCATCGGAGTTTTGGCCAGTGAGAGAAGAGGCAGAGAGAAGGGTGGGATTGGAGACGGTAGTGAGGGATATCACGCCATGCGAAGATGAAACTGAACCAGGTGCGGGTGATGAGTTGGAGGTGGAGAGTGATGGTTGGGAATGATGCTGAGAGGAAGTCGATCGGAAATCGTGATCCTTAGAAAAGGTTGCTGTATTCGGTGAAGCGGAGAATGAGACTTGATGTGATGATTGATCTTGCTGAGTTGAACCATCGGTTGGCCAAGGTATCTGATGATTGAGCGTATATGCACGGTTGGTCAGAAAGGGGCACTCCTTCAACTCAGCATTGACTAAGACGTTGACGATGTCGCCTCGACTCACCCAGAAACTAGCTTGATCCGGATCTGATCTCAAAGCCTTGTTCTCTCTCTCGACATCATCCACATCCATCTTGGCGCCGTCACCGCTCGTGACCTCCGACTCGGCGACTTTTCGACTTGGCTGATTGTATACGAACGGTCCAAGTGAGCCTTGGAGGTGAGGGACGTATGCTGCGGGGCTGTCAGGTGCCCCTTTTGGTTTGACAGACTCGATCGGCTGCGAGAGGAAGTGTGGGAAGTACAGCATCTGATCGTCATCCAGGTTGTCACTTTGGATTGCTGGCTGAGGGAGTTGGTATTTTGGATGATTCGGATCCGGAAACGGTAGGGTGGGAAGATGGCCACCTGACGAAGAGCTGGCGGGAGTTTGATGTGATGAACCGGATGAATAGCTGGAGTTGGAACCCGACCGAGACCCAGAGCCAGAACCCGAGGCAGACGCCGGACTGGTGATGGATGAATGTGGAGAGGCTGAGGCTGAGGATGGTGACAGCTTATCCGCTGGATTGATGTGTTGGAGTGATTGATGGAAAGAGGGTGGTACAGTCGAGGCAGGAGAGGAGATATGTTGCGGTTGCTGCTGATGTTGGTGCTGGTGCTGATATTGATGCTGCTGTAACTGGTGCTTCTGATGAGCATGTTGGTATGGATGTGACGAACTGGAGAACACTATCGGCGCTGGGTCGGGCTTGGGAAGGTACTGGCAAGGAAGATCGAGGGCTGAACACCGAGCTAAATAGGCGAGAAATGAAGTTGAGCATCGGTTTTTCGGCTCGCTAGAGACGTAAGAAGGAAGATCGGCAATATGGCGAGCATAGTACGGTACAATCGGCGGGGACGAGATCAAAGAGATGGCCCCAGTGGCAGGCCGATGTTGATCGTTGTTGGACAAGAAGGAGGGGGAAAGGAAGGGAAATCACTCACCACACTTGACTTTCAAATCGCACTCCAGATCTCTCTTTTGACACTCGAGACACTTTTTCTCGATCTTCTGTTGGATCTCGAGCTGCTTTTTCTCCTTTGCGGCACGGAGACGATCCCCGACTGTCATGGGGGCAATCCTGGACTCGCTAGAGTCTGCTCTCGGTTGCTTTGGATCGATCCTTGGACCAGTTGCGCCGTGGACTTTTTTCCTATGACGCGCGAGCAGATCGCTAGATCGGAGAGTATGGTGAGCTTCTCGTGATGGTCGATCCGACGAGAGATCAGGCCGAAGAGACGTACGAGCGAGGGAAGGCATCGGTACAGAGCTCACAAGGATATGGCTTGTCACCAGTGTGGGTTCTTGCGTGTCGAGTAACGTGCTGGGGACGAGTGAAGGTGGCATTGCAGGATGGATAGGTGCCTGTTACGTTTGAGGGATTATCGAGGTCAGTATGGGGTGAGCGAATGGAGACACGAGGCGAAGCAGAAAGAAGTGAGGACGGGAGGATAAGAGTGGCTAGTGCTCGAGATGGATCGAGAGGGAAGGATCGGACGATCGACAGCGACTTACACGGATAGGAGCCGCCCATGTCTGATAGTGAAGAGGGAGAGGGGAGGACGAGAGTCGATGGGAAAGGATGCCGAAGAGAGGGAGAGACGTTCAGGAGGTTGAAGGAAAGGATCTTCGATTGAACCTGGAGGATCCTGGTTTCTTGGGTTTGGGTTCCCTCGGGAGCGGTTTCCGAGTGATCTCCTTTTTTGGCTTCCTTTTTTTGCCCCCGAATTTTCTTTCCCTCGACGCCTCACCCTATTCTCAGTCCAAGTCTCTCAGCTTTATCCTGGCCCTTCGTTCACATCATTGTCCGCTCAGCCGATACCAAAGAGACAATAGTCGTACAACATGGAAATCATCAGGGTAGGCGCAATGCAGGGAGGAGTGAGTGACAAGAAAGAGAAGAGAGAGAAATCGTCGACGGTAGATGAAACCCGAGTAGCAAGAAAAAAAATTGAAACAAGAGAAGGAAGTATTCGAGTGACAGTGAGAGTGAAAGAGAAACATGATTGTTCTTGCTAGACAGGAGGTGAAGTGAGGCAAAATGAAACAGTAACAAGAACAAGAGCCAAGAAGAAACAGGAAGGAGAGGGAAGATAGACAAAGGAGAAGTGCGCAGAGGCGAATGACGCAAGGGAATATATTCGTGACAAAGGACAAAAAGGATAAGAGACATACGGGGCTCAAGAGCGAGGCTCTCGGAGGAACGTTCTTCCCCGGTCAGGAGCCATGTCGTTTTGGTTGTTGAGAGCAAACGCCGTTTTGACGATGTCCGAGAGACGACCATTCGGCGGGGCAAACGAGAGTCGAAGTGAGCTGGAAGCGGGTGGGGAGAACGCAGGAGTAGTGGACGAGTCCAGGTCGAGCGTGTAGGGATCTTATAGGTTGAAAGGTCAAGAGAGATACACAAGAGAAACATCGGTGTCAATAACCGGAAGGAGGCCTCAATCGAGAGCCCGCCGACTAACCATCATTGAAACTTCCCTCGATTTGATACGAGGCCTCGTTCCCTCCAAAGTCGTAATCAACAACGTCATATGCCATGGGTGACCGTTGGAAGTTTGCCGACGCGAGTGAGCTCGAACTCGAGGACATGGAGGACGAGTTGCTAGCCGAACGCCGAGAGATGGACGATGCGAGTGACGTGCGGGAATCACCAAACGCGACCGACATCGGCACTTCAGGAATTTGATAGGAGGAGGGTGGACTATATTCGACGGTAGTTTGAGAGGCGTTTTTGGGAGAATTCGGTATGGGCCGAGGACGTGTGACATTTTCGAACCGAATGGATCGCGGACCGGATTGCGGCAGAGTCTGGAGGTTAAACGCGATCATCGGATGAGCCTCTGAGCGTACATGCTCTGTCGGAGTAGGCGAGACAGATGTTCGGACGATGGATGCCAAAGTCGAAGATGACGGCCAAAAGACGGACGATCGAAGGAAGGAAGGTAGAGAGAAAGGCAAAAGGAAGATCCCTGGTCCTGACTTACCAAAGCCCTCCCTTCCCTCGATCTACCTCTCAGGATGTAATCCTCTTCGTCTTGCTCCTCATCCTCGCCGTTCTCCATCTCGACATCGCTGGCACTGTTGTCATCTTCCTCGAGATTCTCGAAGCTCTTGACGGCTGGGAGGGCGGGAGCCGCTGGCCGATGAAATGTCCGGCTGTTCGCTGCCGAGCCAGATGATAGGTTGACATTGCTGACGACTGCTGGAGCGGGTGAAGCTGGGAATAGGAACCTCTTGAGAAGCGATGGTGGCATCTGGCGAGTGAAAAGAGGGCAGAGAGACGGGGAGAAGGACGATTAGTAGTCGATTCTTGGATCTTGGACGGGGCCAAGGAGACTCAGAACTCGCGGTGATGGGGGATGGGGAAGAGGGCAGAAGATGGCTCACTTGTATTGGAATGAGATGGAAGGTGGTCTCAGAGTCGAAGGATCGAATGAATGACGAGGGGATGTGAATGCAAGTAGGAAGAAGAAAAACGGGGTTGGTGAAAGCGAAGGAAACAGGAGAACGCGAAGTCAGAAACCGGTTTGGGGGGGGGGGGGGGGACCAAACAATTGCCCTTTTACCCTTTTTCCTTCCTCTCCCTTCAGTCCCCGTCACCTTTAACCTCCACTCGCTATCCCCTTGCCCTCTCCTGACAAATCCCCAAAGGGTCAGACAAAGCCCTCCGATGAACCCACCGCGGTCCGCATCCTCCAACCCCTCTTGCTTCAATCTTTCACAATATCCTCTCAGGATGGCGTGCTCGATTATTTCGCTCGTGGAGTCATCCTCATCTCTTCGACTCTGACAATCATGTGTACAGTGCTAGTCAGTTACAAACGAGTGCCAATTTGGGGCCTTCGCAGTCATACAGACGAGCTCAAAGAGGAATCGAATTGACTGAAGCCCACATCGGTTATCGTTGGCCATCGGACTCGTTCAGATGAGATCTATGGCTCCTGTTAAATATTTCCATGCTATCCATGGAACTTTTTCCCGACCTGAGCCTGAATCGTGCCTTGCTTATCGTCCGGCAAAACTAGAGCTGGGGAGGAGAACAACCCGGATCTCATCCTACTCCGCCGGACTTCTGTCCTCTTCGATTCCGGATTCAAACCCCGAGTACTGCCAACTTGGATGCATATTCGAACATCTGCTAACCTTCACAAGGGAGTGATGTGACCACGCGAGGAAAAGGAAAGGCAGGAGATGACGTTGTCCGGGTCTCGCTTGGAACTTTCCCGTTTCAGACTCTGCCTTGTGGAGCTCAACCACCATCCCACCCCTGAACCATCCATCCAAGCCTTCTCTCAAGCACATGTTGACATCCAAAATCACCCCTAGGTTGATTACCATCACGAGATGCAGGGCTCAGCGTCTCTATGCAACCAAGCCGTCTGAGGTAATCCGATCGCCCTCGATGATCCAATCCTGCTTCCCGACGATCCAGTCAGATTACTGACCCACCATATCATGTTTATCGCTACGTAGAATGGAGGCCTCAAGAAGGATGGTACACCTGACAAGCGACTTTCTAGTAACCATGGATTTGGTGGAGATCGAGCGAAAGCGTCAGTCGAACGAATTCCTTGGTTATCCCAAAAGCGAGAAGACTTGCTAACCTATCCGGACTTTCTTTCTTCGTAGATCTCAGGAAGGTCAGAAATCCACGACTTCTCGTAAACCCACCGAAACGGGAGGATTGAAAGCGTTAGTTTCTCATCGTCGCCATTTGATCGATAGCCCATCCTAATCGATCCCGTGATTCGACCGACTTATTCCTCTCGTTTGATGGTTAGCGATGGAGAGAAAGACGCTCGAACCAGCCCTGAGCATGGGTTCGGTGGAAACCCTGAGTTGGCTCACGAAGCTGGTAAGAAGGGAGGAAGCCAGTAAGAAGGGAGGAAGCCAGTAAGATGACGGTCTGTAGTCTCGTTCGAGTATGGATTCTTTTTCTTTTCGATCAGTTGTACCCCATGTATCAGATGTTTAGTTCTTCACAGTCAGTGCGATGTGAGACCTTTGAGGGCAGAGCGAAGATGACGGAAGGAACCGACGATAAAATGCGGTCCTCAATCATTTCTGATCTTATCTCTGGTTGATGGATTTGACCGTATCTCCTTTTGGCGTGGTATACTGGCGCTCAGTTTGTTATCGTGACCGGCATCCGTAAAACTAGCGAGGGGGCCACATGTGCATTTAAACCAGAACAACGATATCGGACGTTACGAACAGAGTAAACGTACGGAGAGCGAACAGTGAAACAAAGAAAAAAACAGGTCGAAGTACAACGTCACAGAAGAAGAAGAAGAAGAAGAAGAAGAAGAAGCAGACGAAGAAGACGAAGAAGAAGAAAATTTCGTACACGTACAAAAAGGAAGCGGGTTGACAAAGGGAAGGGTAGAAAAGACAGTACGATGAATAAAGAGAAGGCAAACCAGAAAGACAAAAGGAAATGATTCACAATCCTACAGAAATTAGATCAAGAGCCAAGGTTCTAGGTGAACTTGGACCTGGCCTCGAGAGATCAGTGGTTCTTGTGGCTGATCAAAGAAAGAGAGGGAGAGTTCGTTGATTGCTGAGCTGCAGCAGCCATTATCTTCTTAGTATCTTGAGCGAACTTGGCAGCTTGTTCTGGGAGAAATTTGCGGCGGGGACCGCGAGGTTGATATATTTAGAGACTTGAAGATGAGGTAGGATCCAACGAGTTGGAGGAATTGATGTTCGTGAAGGTGGCGACGAAGGCGAAGCTTAGACGAAGCTTAGTTGTCGACAGAGATGCAGGAGAGGCCGGTGGAAGGGAGGGGGGGTTTGACTTAACGAACTTGTGATTTTCGAGAGGCCTCCGACCTTTCAGCACGTCCCAGGTCCAGTCTCTCATAAGGCATAAATTTGATTTGACACAAATGAACTTTTGAGACCATGGCTAGAAATCTGTGTAGCTCAAGAATTTAAAAGTGAAATCATACTATAAAATCTTTTTCTAGTGAGCTTCTATGATGAATTGGCACGATTACGATGGATCGGCCCGGTTATGAGCGCTCATGATTCCTCTCATAGTTGAGTAGACATTTTCATGAAAGGAAGATGGATGGAGATGGATGGAGAGTGACATTGCATCATTGAAGTCGCTATGACTAATGAAAAGGTAAAAGAGTCGAAAAACGAAAGGATTATAAGAGGCACGATGTCGAATTGATCAAAGTGATGCGAAGAAGAAGCAGAAGAGTGTAGACGAAGCCCGACGGCGAGGGAATGTGATTTAGACACCGAAACCGTAGAGGGTTCGGCCCTGTCGCTTGAGGGCGTAGACGACGTCGAGAGCGGTGACGGTCTTTCGCTTGGAGTGCTCGGTGTAGGTGACAGAGTCTCGGATGACGTCTGGAGAGGAGGGGAGAGGAGGGAAGACGAAGCATCAGCATTCATGTCTCACACGACGACAGCAACAAGCGACGATGAGAGGCATGACAATCAACTCACTCTCAAGGAAGATCTTGAGGATACCTCGAGTCTCCTCGTAGATGAGACCCGAGATTCGCTTGACACCACCTCGTCGGGCGAGTCGTCGGATGGCGGGCTTGGTGATACCCTGGATGTTGTCTCGAAGAATCTTTCGGTGTCGCTTGGCTCCTCCCTTGCCCAGTCCCTTTCCACCTGGTGTGAGGACGAAGTGAAGTGAAGCGAAGTGAAGAAGGGGGATGTCAGCGACGTGGAGGGAAGAAGGAAGGGAGCGGATGACAGGCAGAAAGACAACGAACCTTTTCCTCGTCCGGACATGTTTAGTTGTAGTGTGTGTGTGGGGGTGGTATTGGTTGTGATGTGTATGTGTGGACGCGAGTGCGTGAGTGTGAGTGAGCGAGTAGTGAAGGTTGTGGTTGGAGGGAAGTGAGAAGGAGGGGGCGAAACTGCCCTCTTTTGGGCGAGAGCGCGAAAAGGGAGACGAAGGGAAAGGATCGCGAGGCGGGAAACGTCAAAGCTTTGCACCCTGATCTTTCGTCCCACAATCGAGTATCAGAGATGAAAGTGGTAGAAACGGGATACTGAGACGGAAACCTGCCCGATCCGATGTCGAAACACACTATCAAACCAGTCGTTCCGTTATCATGTTTTGGTGATGAAGAGGCGAGAATCAGGTTTGCTGCCTGATCTCAAGGCAACCAAGAAGAGTTGGAAGGTCTAGATGGTACACAGACATAAATTGTCTGCTTATTATCCTGTCCATGGGATCAGAGAGACCATCAGTGCAGTATGTCGCAGGGATCAGAGCGAAAACTGTCGAAAATCAATAGGGCCACGTCGCCCTCAATTGCCTTCGGTGGGAGACGGGAGGCAATGAGCGCCCCATGACTGGTCCTTTTTTGAGCTCTTTCGCCCCTCTCCTTTCTGACTTCCTCCCAACACCCAACAACACCTTACCACACTCTTCAATACACCCACCTACCTTCACTTCACTACTTCCTCCACCTACTACTCACAATGGCCCGAACTAAGGTACATCCATCTTTCCCTCTCCTGACTTGCTCTCTTCCCCCCTTCGATCGACTGTTTGCTCACTTGATCATCCTCTCACTTCTTCACCCCCTCCAGCAAACCGCCCGAAAGTCTACCGGAGGAAAGGCCCCCCGAAAGCAGCTCGCTACCAAGGC
Source organism: Udeniomyces megalosporus (assembly GCA_039545415.1). Lineage (NCBI taxonomy): Eukaryota > Fungi > Basidiomycota > Tremellomycetes > Cystofilobasidiales > Mrakiaceae > Udeniomyces > Udeniomyces megalosporus. The sequence goes on along the minus strand of BCKM01000010.1, from coordinate 349,454 downwards.
CGCCCGAAAGGCCACTCCTGCCGCCGGAGGTGTCAAGAAGCCTCACCGATACCGTCCCGGAACGGTCGCCCTTCGAGAGATCAGGCGATACCAGAAGGTTCGTTGCATTGGCGTCTGGATCMCCCGCTTCGCTTGACTCCTGTGCATCGACTGACATACATGCCCGCCATTCTTTGCATCAACCCTCAACAGTCGACCGAGCTCCTCATCCGAAAGCTTCCCTTCCAGCGACTCGTTCGAGAGATCGCTCAGGACTTCAAGACCGACCTTCGATTCCAGTCCTCGTGAGTCATCCACTCCCTAGCGCCTGATCAACATCAGCCTGAACGACTATAGCTGACCATACCTCCGCGCTATCTCTTCTCCTCGCAGCGCCGTCATGGCTCTCCAGGAAGCCTCCGAGGCCTACCTCGTCTCGCTCTTCGAGGACACCAACTTGGCTGCCATTCACGCCAAGCGAGTCACTATCCAGCCTAAGGACCTCCAGCTCGCTCGACGACTCAGAGGAGAGCGAGCCTAAGCTTGTCATCATTCCCTTCTACCTGGACCTTAACGTTCCTTCTTGCCTTTGAGAGACACTCGCATCCGATTTCCACATCGATCTTTTCTTTTCCTTTGTTCTTTCAACCTTGCGCCTTTTGATTTTGCTCTCCTTTGATTTTGTATTTGATGGTGTATGAGTTTTTGTCGACATCGGCCTGGCTCGTGTTTTCAATGGCGATACCTCACGATTAGTCAGCTCTCGACGTGAAGAAATCGCCGAGTAGACGAGCCAGTACATAATAGGCGAATAGTAGGTCGACTTGATACAATCAGGTCAGCGCGGGTGTCTCGGGGAACACGCAAGAAGTGGAGGGCACAAAACAAATATTGAGGGTTTGCCAGTGTGAGGGTCAAGATAGTGGACGTGAAGGGAGGAAAGATTCGGACTGGGGGCACCAATACATGCACGGCAGCTCGGGCCCTGAGCAAAGAACTCGTGTATCGAAGGAGATATTCCAGAGACTCGTTGCGAGAAGCGAACCGTCGACTTCATCCCCCCTCTCTCTCCTTCTCCTCTTCCTTCTCCTCTTCCTTCTCCTCTTCCTTCTCCTCTTCCTTCTCCTGCCTCTCCCCCACCCCACACCTCCATCTCATCAGCCCCCTCACCGGATCCCTATCCTGCCGCCATCAAGCTCTGCCCTCGCCAATAAACACACGCGCTTCCCCTCTTGCCATTCTGATCCCACTTAGACTCGCCCCCGTCACATATCGTTCCCACTCGCTAACTAGATGATCGGTTACGGAGGAATATGGCCTCCAGGCTCACATCAAGCAGATGATTTAGATTCCCCCAAGGATGAGGTTCCAGGTACGTGTTCGTTTGTTTCATCTAGAGAGAGCGGAGCCTGCTTGAGCTTTGCCGTTTCTCGTGGGCACAGTTGAGCCCATAGTGCCGTGTCGCCTGCCTCCAATGGGTTTGGCATATGTCGCCATCGGCCATCAGTAGATTTGAGAGTGAGCGAGCCACTCGCCATGATCTGGTCCTTGCGCGAGGGGAGAGAGCGTTGGTCTTCTCCGGATATCCTATCCGCTCAAACTCCTGCTTCCTCTGCCTCCTACGCTCCCATCCCTCGCTTCTTTGGCTCTTCCTTATCTTCTCACACCTACCTTGCTTGGTCTCGATTTTCCCATCTGAAGGTTGACCCTGAGCACGCGACATCACGACTCCTGCGTGGCCTATACGTGTGCTAACTGATCTCTCTTCTCCCTGTTTCCGCTGTTTGATCCACCTTCCCTCGCCTAGAAAAACCAAAATTCAGATCAAGAGAGTCTTATCTCAGAGCGCTTGCCAAGCTTGTAGATGCACACTCGGACGAGAACGGTTACTCTTCAAGTAACAGCATCTTCAACAAGATCCTCTCTCTTCGGTCCGCCTCCCCTTCCTCGTCAACCCGAGGCGATCTCCTACCCGCCGTCGAGGCTACGCTCAGTCAATCCGGTCGGAGACATCATGAATCATCCACGTCTCGTCCCACTTCACCTCGTCCTCACTCTCCTCAATCCGCTCACGCTCGATATTTCTCCGCCAAGCTCGCCCGTCGAGTCTCCGAGCCTCATCACCTCTATGGTTTTGCGGGAGACGACAAGAATCTGAGAAGAGGGTCGCATCCTCAAGATCGCTCCAGGCCGTCCGTGATGAGCGAGAGCTCCAGGTTGGAGAGTGACGAGGATAACATCGATCACGAACTCGCTCAGAGGGACCTCGATCCTTCCACCCTTTCCTCTCTTAAAGGCTCAAGCACTCCCTATCCGTTCGGCGCCGTGATGCCACCTCGGAAGGCTAGCTCTGCTGCGCGACGAAAGCTAGCAAGGACGTTCAGCGAGGGTGGTGGAGGTGGCGGAGGGAGCGGTAGTCCCAGCAGCGCCCTTCATCTTAACCAATCCACCGGACACTCATCTTCTCAATCCTCTACACCCTCGTTAGCGACCCAGGGCGATACTGGATCATCCAACGCCTCCAGTACATCCACCTTCATTCCAGCGAAGTCGAATCAAAACGACCCTTACCACTTTGCGTCCTCTGGTCAGAGTCAAAGGGTGGTGCGGCCGCCAATTCCTCGAACAAACAGAGCTCCTCCAGGCATGCTCGCTCCGAGCTCTTTCTTTGGTGGGACCAAGACGACATCCAAGGGTAAGGTAAAAGCGAAAGTGGAGGTCCCAATCAATGATGGACACAGAGGAAGCGGCAGTGATAGCCAGGCCGACATAGATTCGGACAACGAGGCTTATACGAATCGAATCGCCAATTTTCCGGTTCTTGATGATGTACGAAAGGGAGAGAAGACGAGTTGTGAGTTCCTGATCGTCTCCCCCCCCCCCCCCCCCCACCTGGGAGATACGTTTCTGATCGTTTCCTGATCTATTCTTCTTGCATTTTGTCAGTCCCGATATCGAAGGTTCAGTCTAGTCTGGAAGCGACGCTTCAGCAGCTGATATCCAAGTCTGTTTTTGAGAGTATTCTCATGGATCCCGTCAGTGTCCCTGTCTAGTTCCGAACGAGTTTAGTCAACTTGCTGACGTGTGTGTGGATCATGGTTCAGGCCGGCCGTCAACGATTCCAAGAGTACCTTGCTTCCGAAGGATATCAAAACCATCTCGCAGCACTCTCTTTCTGGTCCGATGTCCAGACACTCAAAAGGTAAGGATATTTGCTGCCGGTCGATCCCACGCTCGATGACGATTGACGGTTACTTGAACGCGACTATACAGAGTTATGGGGCAAGTCAAGACCGCTAGCATCGCGACATACAACACTTTTCTGTCCGATTCTGCACCCTACAAACCGTTCCCCCTCCCTCTCCCCTATCCATCCGTTGCATCTACTTCCACTTCCACCTCAAGACCTCCAACATCTCGTACTATGACGGATTCCACACCATCCTTAACTTCATCCACTGAATCGTCATCAGATGGCTCGACTTCACGCAGCACACGAGGGAAAAGTTTCAGTCCAATAACACCTTCCCTCGATCCAATACCTCCTACTCCACCCATCGATCAACCACCACCACAAAACGATCCTCTCGACGAACTCTCCGGTCCAACGTCTTTCGCCCTACCGGACGCATTTTCTCAGCAAGCGAGCAGAGCACTATCTCAACTCTATCAAGAGGTCAGTCCCCTCGGCCAGATTCTTTTCTATGGCCTATAACAGTACAGTAGGTTAATCTAATCGGATCAATCTTGGGTTTTGATTGACAGTGCTTCACGGACTTTGTTCGACGAAAGATCGTTGACCGAGCCAGAATCAGACTCGGCATGTTCCCCAGCCAACACGAACGAGGCAATCTTGGAGATGGTCAGTTGGGTCCATCATTCGTGTATCGCTTTGATTCAAAAAGCTGACGTGAGGAGAATGGTCGGTCTGCATCATGTTCATTAGTCTTTTGCTTGACAGATCCTCATCAGCCAGATCACCCCATCGTCTTGGCATCGGATGGTTTCGTTCGTTTGACAGAGTTAGTAGTCAGAATTTGCCTATTTGCATGTGAACGATTGTCGATGTTCGATGCTCAATGCTCATATGCTGTCGTTGGTCAGATACCCACAAAGGGAGCTGGTCGGACGAAATTGTCGATGTGAGTCAACTTGACTCTTGGTTCTCCTTTCCTCTGGGTCAAGAGGTCACCTGAAGCTTATTTATCCATCCCCCCCCCCTCTCTCTCTCTTCAGTTCTTCAGGGTCCTGGAACCGACCCCGCGGCTGTTCGACGTCTCCGTGATGCCATCACTGCCGAACATGCTTCTTGCAACATCATCCTCAAGTAAGCCATCGCGGGTTTTGTATCTTGTATCGCTCTTCGGTCTAATCGCGTATCGTCACTCCTCTCGTTCATATAGCTACAAACAAAGTGGAGAGCCGTTCTACAACTGTCTCTCAATGCTTCCTTTGCACGGTAAAGATGGTCAGGTCAAATTTTTCATCGGAGGTCAGGTCGATATCAGGTAAAGTCGTCCTCTCTTTGTCCCGCGCTTTCTCGCTCCGACCAGATGTATGCTCAACATCTTTTACTTGTATTTTTTGGGTTTATTTGAACTCATCAGTGGAGCACTCTCTTCCGTACAAAACTTATCGTTCCTATTGGGTGCTGAGCACTTGGAAGATTCGAAGAACGTCAAGAAGACGGTTCGAATGTTCGCTCAAACGACCGAGACACCTCTTACGCTTTCGGCCGAGGTTCTCGATGCGGTTCGTTGTATCTCGAAAACTCCACTCGATCATCGCCAGTATCTCTCTCTTGCTCGCTCGTTTGTCTGATTGATCTATCCGATCTTCAACCCTCCAGGCCCAAGGCATCACCCAAGGAAAATCCATGTTTCAACCAAAAAGTACTTTCCTTCATCAAATCGATAACAAGCCTTCATCCATGCGTGAAGCCAATCCTGGAGGAGGAACTTCTACTCCAACTCTCAACAAAGAACGTCATCGTCGGTTGTCATCATCGGCGTCGAAGACGTCATCGGCTCAACAGATGCCTGGAAGACTCATGTATTCATCGACGACGGGACGATCAGAACCTATCGAGATCTACGCCAAGTTGCTCGTCTTCGTGAGTTTTTCTTTTTTCTTTTTTGTTCTACTTCTTTGTCGAGACTGACTGACAACCATCTATCTTCCATTCCCCTCACCCGTGTGGTCCAACCTTTCGTTGATCAAAGGACGCAAAAACGTCCAAGATTCTCTTCATCACTCCTCCACTCTTGGAAAACCTTGGGTACCCCGTCGACGAGGACAAGCAAAAGTACGACTCACCTTTGCTCGATACGAGGTACGTTCTTTTGGCCTCCTTACCCCCTTTTTTTTTCCTTCGGAAGCGCTCCTCTGAACATCTTCTTCTTGATTTCTACACTTTTTTGGGTTTTCCCTTTCAGCTTCATCGATCTCCTCAGCTTGACCAACAACAGCGACACGATCCGACTCCGTCAAGCCGTCAAGAAGACTATCGATGCTCGTCTCCCTTACTCCGCTCGAGCAGGTCTCAGTCACTCGAGCAAGAGTACAGCTCCGGATACCTTTGTGGATGAGTCGGGAAGGAAAATCAGTCTGGCGTTGTGTCATTTGACACCGATGAGGGATATCGACGTGAGTTTTTTCGGCCTGGTTTGAAAAAGTAGATGAATGGCGATGTGGTACTGCAATCGATGCTGATTCAGGTGTGGCTCGAACCCTTTGTTCTCCTCTGTTTCATGCTGACAGAGTCAGGTTGTGATGTACGCTGCTGTTCTCGGCGATTAGATTTGGAACTGAATTCGAAATCGATGTATTCGATCGTTCTACCTTTTGCTTTCATCAAGTCGTTTCCCTTGTTTCCCTCACATTCTGCCATCTGTCTCTCTATGCTCCTGTCTCTTATCCTTGTTTCCATTGATGATCCCTACCCCTCTCTATCTTCCCCTCGAAGTGTACTATTCCGATCCCTTCTCTCCTTGCTTTCTCTCTTCCCCCCCCCCCAACCGTGCTCTCTTCCCCTTCCCCCACTGCCTCTGTCCCTCATCTTAGATCCTAATGCTCTTTCGCTTTATTCAAGAGAAAAGGAAAAACAAAAGAAAAAAAGAAGAAAACAAAAGAAGAAAACAAAACGTATCTGCTTGCGGGCACAGACACACTATCCTTCCATCCTCTCATCCTCAATCTCTTTCTCCTTTTTCTTTTTCTTTTTGCTGACGATGTGATTTGAACACTGACCCCCCCCCCCCCCCCCCCCCCCAAACAAACATCTGGATTCAAGGGGATATCATCCAACTTGCTTCTCCCCCTCCCCCTGCTCCTCTCCCTTCTACTGCTTGACAACGAGAGATTCCACCCCAAGTCCGAACGAATCCACCCCGACCATCATCATTGTCACCATTATCTCCTTGTTGATCTTGCTCTTCCATGTCTTCGAGTAGACATTCGATGGAGCTCACGTTGACGAAATTCCAACGAGGATCGAGGTCCTTGAGACGTTTCATGAGGGTTTCCGTCGAGATTGAACGAGGAGGTCGATGATGAGTGGTGGTGGTGGTGGAGGGATTAGGTGGAGGAGGAGGAGGAAGGGAAGTAGAAGAAGTTAATGAGTTGTTGTTGTGTTTGTAGGATTGAGTCGTTCGAGATGGTAATGATGGGTTCATCATATGCTTTAGTGAAGAGCTGGAATGGATGAGGATGAGTTGATAAAGGATTGGTCCGACGATGGGAAGAGTTACCGGGAGGTATAAAGTAGGTGGTTGTGAGAATGATGATGATGTCGATGATTGTGATACTTCTCCCTCTCGTCCAGGTCCACCTCCTTGATCGAACCTCTTAAACCCCATTCCCATCGAACCATTCAAGTTTAGATAGGAACAGCTTGGGTGGTTCGAAGAGGAAGGAGAAGAGCGAGGAGAGCAAGAAGGAGGAGGAGGAGGGAGATCAACCTCAACCAGATCACCCGCCATCAACATGACGTTCAGAGTAAACGTGATCAACTTCCTCACCCTCTCTTCGACCCAATCTGGATCCCTCAACCAAGATGTCAAACTCTTTTCGGTCGAGATGGTTTTGTGACCTGAAGGATCGAGTTTCCACCGAGGTTTCTTTGTGGTGTCGTTGGTAGGATTGGTGATGGTGGTCTTACTTTGATCTCCTTCTGTCGTCCTTGGATCTTCATACCACTTTGAACTTTCCTTTAGAAACGCCATCGAAGCCTTCGACGTCGTCTTCGTCGTCGCTGCTGCTACTTCCTTCTTTGCTTTCCCGTAAGCTAATTTCTCCTCTGCTCTCCTAGCAGTCTCTCTAATTTTGACTCTCCGCTTGACGATCTTTTGAGCGTATGTCAAGATGAAGGGAACCTGAAGGAGTTGATCGATGGTGAACGGTGGCGGTGGATCTTGCGGGTCTTTGTGATTGGGATGGTGGGAATGAAGAAAGATGTCGTTATCGTGAAGTGAGGAATGATGGGCTCTATCCTCGCCATGCTTGCATGTTGAATTGTTGGTCGAGGGAAGTAGGTCGATTTCTAGATCCTTTTCGCAACAAGGGTAGACTGAATTCGAGGTACGACGATGTTGACGATGATTAATCGAAAGATCTAGCTCTTTGCCTTTACGACTAGGTTTGATCCCGACCGACATGGAAACGAGGGTCCTAAACTCGCTTATCCAAGGAGAAATGTGGTTGGTTGATTTCGAAGTCGATCCACCCCAGAGTGAGTCAACGGTTCGGTGCATGTGATCCATGATGTACAGCCGCAATCCGGCGGTGTCGCATGTATCTGATGGGATCTTTCGAGGATCTCGGATTTTAGGTGGCTTTTGGCAAGGATAATGAGTTTGATGAATCAACATAGACACACACATACGCACGCACACGCAAGTGAGAAAGTCAATTTCCGTTGATCGAGTCATCGTAAGAGGGTACAAAAATGGGGGGGGAAACTTACACTCATTTCACCGGTAGAAGAAACCATGCTGTATTGAGATGAAGCCGGCATGTCCGAGAATGTGAGTGAAGACGACCGATCGTATCTTGACGTGTTTGGTGAATCGAGACGTGATGTAGAGGAGGTCGAAGCCACTGGATTGATCGAAGCATCAAAGATCTTGGAGGAAGAGGATTGATGACGGTCTCGTCGCGTTGGAGTGCTAGGTCGATGGATGATAGATTTGGATTTTGGGGTGGCAATTCGTGGACGAGGTCGAAGTGAAGCGACGTAAGATGATTTAAGATAGGTGGTCATGTCAAAGGACGGGTAAACGTCTCTCTTGAATTGGCTACAGAGCTGGATATGACGGCATTCTGTATTCGTATCCACGATCTCTAAAGGGACGACGACCACATGATGATAGTGAGGAAGAGTATGGTTAGAGAAATAGTTGATAAACCCGACATATAACTAACCCAGGATCTGGTTTCACTCACCGACATCTGCTCTTCTGTCGACAGATAATTCTAGAAAGTTCCAGTATCTCACCCTGACTTTAACCCTGATTGTCTGTAAAACGTCGGGAAGAGGAGGTATGGAAGCTGCTGGATCTGGGACACCTGAATTCTTGACTTCCCATTCGGGTAATGGGGTAGGTCGATTGTACTTGATTTCAGCGAGTTGTCTCGAACCATCGTCGACTAATATACCCGGACATTTTAATGATGATGATGATGATGGCGATGATGATGGAAACGTGAGTGGAAAAGCCGTGGTAGACAGGAAGGCAGTGTTCGAAGGAAAGAAGATAGCGTACGATAGATCGTAGTGTGCTTCTCTTGTTGATCCACCCCGACGATGAGTCCACACATGAGGACATGTCGGAATGGGAATTTGTCGAAGTAAAAGATTGACTTTTCTGCAGCTGAGTGGCGATGAGGTGATTCATTGGGAAGAGGAAGCGTCAGCAACGCACATCCCTCGGTCCACGACAGAGGTTCATCGCTGCGGCTTCGAGCGCTGTTCCCATTGACAAGAGAACCTGGTTAGACTGAGAATCACTAACCTAGTCGACCCCCAACCTGCGGAGGTTGAGGTAGGTTGAGGACGTCATTGAACCGGCAAGGGGCGACGGCCTCGTCTCGAAGGAACCAGGGTTCGGTCGGAGTAGCGATGAGTCGATCGTTGGGATTCGCCATCCACTTGCTCACCGCAGAGATGACTGGTACTCGGATCTTATGACTGAGATCGGACGAGGAGGTTGACGGCGCGTCGGAGGAATTGGTTCATGAGGGTTCGCGCGTGACGACGGAATGATGCTCAACGTGGGAAAGGGTGACATACATGATACAGATAGTGGCTCAGATAGATAAGAAAGAGCAACTACAGGATACGCGATAATTTTACAACGTCCGTAAGAATTGAAGATGAAGGAGGGAAGAATAAAACCTAGTCCTTCCTTCCCCGCAAACCATTTCCTTTCTTATCTTTTTATTCCGTCCACGTTGTGAGCCCTTCCTTCATAGACCGAGCATCGCTCTAAACCAAACCAGCACGCAGCACCAAAAGAATCCCACGTAGATCAAATTACCAAGCTTGACCCTCTTCCTCCGCTTGTTCGCCAACCCGATGGGACTCGAACAAAGGATGATGGTGAATTCGCCTGAACTTCTTCTCAACGTGATTGAAGGCATCGAAGGGAATGGCCAAGGTGGGAAGGACGAATAAGCGCCTTGATGTGATTTGAGCAGTTCGTTCGAAGAGGAAGGAAGAAGGGAAGCGATTGGTCTGAGGGTATGTCCGGATGGTTTCCTCCCTGGCGGAGATGAGAGAATGGAAGAAGATGAAAAGGCGAGCATGTCGTTGGATTGGATGCGAGGTGGAGAGGTTGAGAATGGGGAGTGGAAAGGAACGATCGATGAGGGGTCGATATCGTTGTTAGATGGTGGGCGAGGAGGAGAAGCAAAGGAAGGCTCGTTGATTGAGGGATCCTTGTATTTTGTAGGGGTGATCTCGAGTTGAGAGGGAGAGAAGGATGGTACGAAGGATATTATTCGGGGTGATTTGGGACGTGGTAGTGTGGGTGACGTTGAATGAGGTGAAGCGATAGAAGAACAAGGAGCCATTCTTGGATGAGGCTAAGGGAGTGTGTGTAAGAAGGGATATCGCATGTATCGGATCTATTTGGAGTGCAGTGTCAACTGGAAGGACCATCGGAGGGAGAAGGGGAGAAGGGAATCTGACCCTCCGTGAGAGCTCAAATCTCGACCGGGCCGACCTTCTTTCGGAAAGATCCCTACGACCTCCTCTTTCCTCGCCCAGTTCGAGCCTGTCTCGATGTATCCTCACTCCCCATCGCCTAACCAACATCGAGAGCACAGCACCAGTCTCTTCCGCTTCCAGTCCACTTGGTCCTCCTCGATGAATCTATAATTAACACGTCAAGCGAGTGTCACCGATAATATCACACTGCACCCGCCGCCCTCCGTCTGGATGTACACTCAATCGGCGACTGGGAGCAAGACTGAAACCACCTGGATCTACACCGTCACTCGACTAAAGAAGACATGGCATATTCAAACACGTCCGATGGAAAAAAGAAAAGAAAAAAAAAAGAAAAAAAAAAAAGATCCAAAAGAAGAAAAAAACAAAAAAGGTAGAAAAGAAAACAAGCCTTCCCCCTCGAGAAAGACCGCTTTAACCTTCCCTAAGAAGCATCTCCCTCATCGCGGCCACGAGCATCTCATCTCGACCATCGGCAGCACCGTATCGAGGTCCTCGAGCATGGAAATGAGTGTGGCCGGCTTGGTAGGGGCGATAGTGATCAAAGTGGTGGAAGCCTTCGAAATCAGACTCAAATGGAGGAGGGGGCATGTGGGAGCAGTGAGGACCTGGAGGGGACCCTCGAGATCCTGTGGGTCTGTAAGGATCAAAGTCGGAAGACGACTGGAAAGGATGAGGCGGAGCACCGTGGGGAGGAGGCAAATCGTGTCGACGACCTCTTCGAGCGTGGCGTTCGGACGGAAAGTGAGGAGGTGGTGGACAATGGGGAGGAGGTGGACCGTGAGGGGGAGGAGGCCCAGGAGGAGGAGAGGGTCCCCGGTGTCGACGAGGATGGCGGCCATGGGGAGGGGGTCCATGTCGCTCATGGTGTCGAGGATGTCGAGGAGGGCCGTCGTGGTGAGGACCATGAGGTGGTGGACCATGAGGCGGGCCATGGGATGGGCCATGGGGTGGGCCATGGGGTGGTGGACCGTGAGGTAGTGGGCCATGAGCAGGTCGACGGCGGTAAGGATGATGGAAGGGGGCCGACGGTTCTGCCTCACCTCTTTCACCTCGATCCCGAGCGTGTTCGCCAGACATCATACCTCGGATACGCGTGATACTCTCAGTCAGCTCCGATCCACCTTCCTCATCGCTGTAAGCTCCTTGGGCCGCTCGTTGGATGAGCGTGGCGAATGCGGGTGAAGCAGAGAGCTCGATCAAGACGGCGGACAGATCGGATGCGAGGGAAGGATACCCCAGCTCAGAGTCGGTCTGTTCCAGAACAAGAAGAGAAACTGTGTCAGCATGAGGTAGATTCGGTGTCTGGTGAGATGCAAAGTGAAGGGGGGTTACCTCGGAGTTCAAAGAGGCTACGTCCTCGTGCTCGTGGGTACCGTCAACAGGATGAGAATCAGTGGGAGCGGGAGTGGGGTTATCAATGGAGATAAATGTATCGGCCATGTTGATGTGGAGCCTTAAAGGTGAGTAGATAGGTGGCGGATGGCTGGGGCTTGAGGTGGAAGGGTGAGGTGGATTGTAAAGGTGTATGATGACAAGAGTGGTAGTTTGAGAAAATGTGGCAATCTGATTCTGCTTCGCCTTTTATCCGAGATCAATGACAAGGGAGGCTGTGCTGATTTTGTTGAGGTCATTGAGGAGGAGAGCCAGATAAGTGTTGCTGCGAGAAGTTTCCTCGAGAGCCCGGGCGCAGTCAGCTGGGGACGTCTTCAGCAGCTTCTCCGAGGTTCATAGGACGAAATACAAGCGAGGGCGCCGAAGACTAGGGCGAAGAACCGGCGATACGACGTCGGAGTATTCTCATGGATGCCATTGAGCTGGGAGTGAAAGCGATGAAGGAAGGTGGGAAAAACGAAAGGGAAAGTTTCCGGAGTTGATGCAAAGTTGAGTCGGATGTGAGGAGATTACTTGATGAGTGGAGTGAGGACTGTTGGACCTTGTCAATAGCTGGCATAAGTGCATGAGTCGAGTCTCGAGGCGAGGAGGAGGGAGAGGAGACAGAGGAGGAAGAGGAGAACAACATTGTATTTCCAACCTAAATCCCCGACCCCCGTCCTGGCTCCCACCTGTCCCCGAATCTCTTCAGCTCTCTTCTCTTGCTACTCGTCCTGACTCCCATCGCTCTTGGCCTCCTCCCACTGACTCTTTCTAGCCCCTCAGCCCTCATCCAGGGACCAGTCGCTGACAGGAGGGAGTCCTTTATCTTCCTATCTGAGCTCGGGCCCTCCGTCCCTAGCCCCTTTCATCCCCTCTCCCGACGCGTCCATCATTGACTCCCGACACTCCTTTGTCTACCTCCTTTGCTTCGGCATGATGGTTAAGACCACCCAGAGGGGAAAGCTGAAAATCGTCGCGAGCGTTTCCTCTCGACGTCGACCGTTCCCTTTTCTTCCTCTCCCCCTGTCCCATAAACGTCCCAGTTTCTACAAATCCCATCTACCTTAGCAATCATGTCTTTATCAGCTCCAAGCATATTAACCCAAATCGATCACCAAACCATCGCTTTCGCCATCACCTGTCTCGCCGTCTTGATCGTCGCCGTCTATCTCCACTTCCGACCTCGATTCCATGCCGGCATACCAACTGATCGAAATTCGGCTTGGTTCATGCTAGGTCATCTACCTTCGATCCTTGGAAGGATGTCAGGCTAGTATCAAGGAGCGTCGAGAGAGCAAAGAGGATATATCTGATTGACCAATCCCCTGTTTCTCAATTCCTCACTCTCCATCGATCATCCTCCCCACGGTCACTATCCTCTTCAACAGTGACTAATGAGATGATGACGTATTTCCACGAACTCCTCGACGTCTCGAACGGACCAGTATCGCAAGGTAGGGAAGAGCTTCCCTAATCTTTTCAACCAACCCGACCCTCCTCCTCCGCGACGAATCACCTGACCTTATCTTACTATGGCATCCAGTCCTAATGGGTGCTCGTAAACCAGTCATCTTGGTCGATGAACCTGGTCTTTGTCATCAGGTATGTCTATTTCGACTCTGACGATCTGGCTTGGATGGCGCGTTATCCATACCTCTGACATCTGGTATCCTTTCCTCGTCATCTCTAGGTGCTGACTGGAAAAGACTTCGATCGAGGTGACAGTATGGCAGGTCAGTGGTTCAATTTATATCCTCTGGCCGTTTCTATCTTGGCCCGTTGTTGACCCCTCAGCATTGTCTTACTCTTGATCTGACAGACAACTGGTGAGACCCAAGATGTCTGGCTTTCAAGATGTATGGGACACTGATATCAGGAACACATCCCACCAGGTCTGGTCTGACTCCCGAGGGCATGTTGACATTCAAGACGGGTGAGTTCTCCCGGAACTATAATCGCTAACTTCGTATAAGTTCACTGATCTTATGATCTCACATGCCTCGCTCAGATGCAACTCTTAGACATCACCGTAGAACACTTGGTAGGTCGAACGTCAAGCCTCTCGTCCATCTTAATCCGATTGTACTGAACTGCTATCTTTCTAGCTCCAACCATGTCGAACAAATTCCTCGCCGATGCAACACCTATCATTAACGGGCACGTCAACAATGTCCTTCGCCTTTGGGAGCTGAAAAGATCAGTTTTAGGTCCAGATGTGTACGTTCCTTTATCTCATACCGGTACCCATCTGCTAGCCCGATGGACTAACGACTGGTCTTCTGATTTGGTTTGCTTCATCAATCAATACAGTCCATTCGACGCTCGAAATGACCTCATCAAGATGACCTCGGATCAAATTTCTCAAATCGCGTTCGCTCAATCCTTCGATCAGTTGCCCGTCGCCATCGAGGAAGCCAAGATGCTACTTCGACAGAAGGCCGAGGGCAAAGCATCTGGTCAGGTCGAATTTAAGGCAGGGAAGTCCAGGATGGGTCAACATCTCGACCTGTAAGTTTGGACCATGTCTTCTTGACCCTTGACCTTGAACCCTGATGACTTATCGTGGTATCTTTCCAATCCGCCTCATCCAGACTTGCTCAGGTAGGTCGATCATCTCAATCAGGTCACTCGTTACATCAATCATCGACTGATCCCTGATTCATTCTCCATCTCGTTTGCCGAACAAAAAGTCCATCACTCCAGGTCTCCTTCCCACAACTCGTCACTTCATTCAAAGATGTCGACCATCCTACCAAACCGCCCACAGGGAATTCTACGCCTACCTTGACAATCAAATCGCCGAAGCTCGAGTCCGAACCGCTTCCGAGGATCTTTCGACGATGAGCGTGGTAAGCGTCATGGATGCCGTCCTTAAGTGGGAACACAAGGATCGAGAGAGTGGAGGAAAGACGTTGAGCTTGAGCGAACTCAAGGACGAGTTGATGATTTGTAGGTGGCTTCCTTTCTTATGAAGATTGAGTTAGTGACTTGACTGAACCTCTTTTGTTTTCTGTTGTCAGATATGATTGGAGGTGAAGACACGACTGCCGTCACTGAGAGTTGGCTCTTCAAGGTATGGTTACTCCTCTTCAAGCATCTTTCGGATCGTCTCTTTTTCTAGACCGCCAAAAACCAACCAGTATCATTCCTTTGCATCCTGTCTTGGCTCTTTACCTCAGTTCCTTTCGGTATGTATTCAAACTCGAGCGATCCTCTCCTGGTTCCACGATGTGAAGCTCTTTCGTTCTGACTTATGATCTGCTTTGTTGGTCCTCTGGTTCATAGGAACATCCTGAGGTTCAACACAAACTTCGTCAATCTCTCATAGAATCTCTTCCTTCCGCCGATGATCGAGCTCGTTCGTTACCTTCAGGATCTCTCTGTCTCCTGTTCACCCTGTTTCCCATGCTATCATCGCTCCAGCAGACGTGTCCATTGACCATCAAGCACGCGTTAACTGTGCTGATTGATTTCATGTTCCTTTCACCCTCTTCATCTAGCGACCTTCGCCGAGATTACTTCCCCTTCCCTTCACTATCTTGAAGCCGTTATCCACGAAACTCTACGATGCGCCTCAACCTTTACATTTACCCCTCGAGAAGCTCTCGTTCCAACGACGATTACCTCTGCCGATGGTCGAGTTTGGCTCATCGAAAAGGATGCCATCATCTTCTGCTTACTCGGGAAAGCAGGTTGGAAAAGTTCAGCAGGTGGAAGGTGAGTTGATCAGAGATCGTTGTGAAAGTGACGTTCTCTTCAAGGTGTTGATACTAATTACACACACACACACACACACACACACACAAACCTTCCCATCCCTTCTCACGAAAATCGAAACCAGACGATTCAACCCAGACCAATGGCTAGACGATCAAGGTCGATTCCAACTGAACAACGATAGAGTCACCTCACTCCATTTCGGTGGCGGTTCCAGAGTTTGCTTCGGTAAATCGATGGCTTTGTTGTTCCTTCGATCGTTCGTCGCTCAATTGTCGTTGAGGTTCTTCGCTGAAAAGGTGAAACTTCTTCTTCTTTTTCTTCTTACGTCTATTCCTTGGGTGGATGACGATCTTTTTTTTTTTTTTTGTCCTTCTCTTGGGGAGGATTTTGTCCTGAGGTTGCTAATGGATCTTGTCTTCTTTTTTTTTTTTTCTTCTTCTTCTTCTTCTTCTTCTTCTTCTTCTTCTTCTTCTTCTTCTTCTTCTTCTTCTTCTTCTGCTGTCAATACCCTCAACCCAACAGCTCCCAATCGAACATCGAACAGAACGAGCCAAAGAGTTCCTCACTCGAGCGTGAGTCCTCCCCCCCCTCCTCCGTCCCCCTTTTTTTTTTTTTTCCCAAAGTTCCATCCTCTCCTTTTCGTACTTTCCCCTCTTGGATCAACCGGGCTGATCTCCGGTGGAGAACGAGCATTTACTAACGTCCTTCTATTCCTTCACTTTATGATCTGTACATGACATCCGGACATACGGGATCTCAGACCTGAGCATGCTCTCGTCATCTTGACGCCTTGGGAGGAGAGAAAGATGATTTGATTTGATCTGATCTGATCTGATGTTTGGGAGGAGGGTCGTAGATGACGAGAAAGGGAGAGAGGTCATTTATGATCGTTCACGATCAAGTTCAACACCGACATCAACCGATCAACGACGACGTGAGTCCGCGTCTTCATCAGGAGAGGAGAATAAGGAATGTCATCTATCATTATCATCAATCGACAATCTTGGTGAGACCATTCCATTTGGAGGGATCGTGATCGGTGCATCTCTCAGCTGGTAGTTCGTGAGCGATATCGAGGTCTCGATCAGATTCGGTGATCTGTCGTCGAAGCTAAGGCAAGATAAGACAAGAAGAATGAACCGACGAACGAGTTGAAGGAGTGAGTTTCAGAAGAAGAAGAAGAAGAAGAAGAAAAAAAACAGAGTCGCGGAAGGGGGAAAAGTTTGAAGGAAGAAGTGATGATGACTTACCTTCCAATGAGGACTGGCTGACCAAGATCGCTTCTCAAAGAGGAACCTTCGGATGCTCGATGGTTGAACTCGAGGAGGCGATCCAGGTTGGTGGTATGTCTGACGATAGAAAACGTATCAAGAACGCGGATAGGAAGGGTAGTGAGAGAAAAGGGAGAGCAGATGAGCCGAAGCACATGGAAATGCGCTATATGGATCGACACGATCGGATTGAAAGAGCATGTGACTGACCAGGCCCAAGTCCATCTAACAAAAATGAAAAGGAACCAGCATCACGTATCAAAGCTGTCAACTGATGTTCTTCCTTGAATCCCGTTGAACCTCAACATCGCCTCTTCGGCTCCTCTCTCTCTCCCCTCGACCCTCAAGACCCTCCTCCAGAGCTTCTCGTTCACTCACCTCGATCAGCAGATGGCTGACGGTATGTTCTGGGTGTTTCTGATCGATTGGCGATTCAGCCAAAGAGAGGAGTTTTGGGTTCTTGATATCGAGCGAGATCCTTCTCTGAGCCGTCGCGGGCGTCTTGTTCGATGTTCTCGTCAACCAGAGGAGTTCGGAGAGCATTGGGTAGGTCATGAATGAGGAGATGCCGGCGGGATTGAGTCTAAACATGGGTGATGAAGATGTCGGATCGAACGAAGTCGGACGTAAGTTTCATGAGTACCGTCGAGATGGATGAAGTAAGATAAGAAGCGAACGGGATTAGTGAAGGAGCATGAGAGAGAGAGAGAAAGAAGGCAAAGCCGCGACAACTAACGTAGCCAGGGCGTCGTAATAAGCTTGAAGCGAAGGCAAAGCAGCTTGGACGACCTCTTTTTCCTTCTCGATATAAGGTCCCATTCCAATCGTACGCTGGAGCTCGGCTCGGGGTGGGATCAGATCTCGCCATCGTTGACCGATTGGTTTCGAGAGGAACATGGACTTTCGACTGTTTTGGAGAATGAAATTGACGCGAAAGCAAGGCACAGATTCGGATGATGTACGTTGTGATCAGAATGTATGGGTTTGACAAGATAGGAAGGGGAGAGCAATCTGATGACACGTACATGCCCATCATCATGTATGCCGTACGAATTCGGGCGACCGGTGCGATGTTCGTGGTGAAGAATGGGAAGGAGGGTTTGCTCGAGATAATTGGAGGGAAGAGCTTGAATTCTGATGAACTCAAGATGGAAATTGACCGACAGGATTCAGAGATCAGCTTGAGGAGGAGAAGCATGGGAATTGCATGCGGAAGAATTCAAAGCCAGGTCGATAGTCTCTGATAGGATCGATCGAACGACTGACGTTCTTGGTTTAGTGGAAGAGTGCTATCGTTCTGTAACCTTTTGTACTCTGCCCCATTCGGGTTGGACAGGATCTGAATGAGGGTATTTGAGTTGTCGAGAGCAGCGGCAGCTCTCTTTCGAGCCAGCTTCTCCTCGAGTTCCTCCTTCCGCTTCCTCTCGAGCTCTGCAGGAGTGAGAGATTGGTTGGGTTTGATGTTATTGTTGCTGGAGGGAGAAGAGGAAGCAAGGTAACGTTGTGATGGAGATTGAGGAGAATCAAGTAAGTACGGTCGGAGAGGGAGAATGCCGGAGACGAGGGAAGAGGAGGAGGTGGTCGATTTGATGGAGGAATGCTGGATAAGAGATGATTGAGCTAGTGCCGACTGGCTGAGAGTCTTGAGAGGCATGACTGTGAGGTGGCGAGTGGCAGATGTGACGGGAAGGATCGGGCGAGGGTGGTCGTCGAGAATCAGGAAGCTATCCAACATATAATTCACTTAATTGTCCTAGCATTGAATCCCATCCCCTACTCGGTAAATCTGCTGATCTCATAGCTCATGGCTACAGGCCTCATCCACCACACTCAACTAGCTTAGACTCCCGACAAGGCACCCATACGGCAGCTGGCGAAGATAGCCATTACAGACAATTGCATGCCTTCCACGTCCTTGTATCATCCCATATTGAACAGCAATTCCCCTGGACTCAGATTGCCTACTCAATGTCATCCGCGTGTAGCAGGTCGTCTCGAGAAGAAGGCTCGATTGCTTTCGCGCAGTTGACATATATTTTCCGTCTTCTCGAACGCCAGGTTCATTTTGTTCCAACAGACGTTCAACAACCACAAGGGGCGGATTATGATCTGTATGCACATGCATGCGTATATATGCTAAACTTCCCACCGTAGATTTCGCCTCCCCTCATAGGTCAAACATCGCCCTTCTACTCGGCAAACGCACCCTCCCAAGAAAGCCGGAAGGCCTTCTTTGACCCATGACCGTCATGAGACAATCTCGTCCGGCGAAGAGGATGCGCAAACGAAGACGCTACCATGTTGCATGTCCTAACTACCAATCTCGTCGAGACCGATATCATTCTCAAATTCGACCCCACGGAACCCTCATCCGGATTGCGGAAGGAGACGCCGGTCGAGCAGGGTTGAACCGTGCAAGGCGTCGATGGTTTTGACAGGACAATCTCGCCAGAGAGTGTATGTACCCTATAAGATGCGCCATTCGACTGGATGAGCAAGGAATTCCCTTGTGGGTAGTGAGGGATGATTGAGTATGGATGGGAGGAGGAGTGGATATGGATGTGAGGAGTGAGGCAAGGCTGTAGAGAGAGAAACGACGAGTCCAATATGAGAGGATCGACCAAAGCCCGGGAGCAGAGTCAGTCTTTCCCAAGTTCCTCCCTCTCTCCCCCCCTTCTCCCTCACCTCTCCCTCTCCCTCTCCCTCTCCCCTCCTCCCTCCCTCCTCCCTCCCCCTCTCCACGTGTCTCACACAGCGATGTCCTCTCAATTCGTCAAGCTATCCATATTCGGTACCGTCAGTCATCTTCAATCGATCCAACAGCCCAACATCCTATCCATCACGCCCTCACACTTTCCCCCCTACTTTCCCTCCTCGTCTCCCTCCCTCGATTTCCCCCCCTCTTCTCTCTCGCTCATCCTATCCCTCCCATTCATTCTTCACTTCACAGGTTTTCGAGGTCACCAGTCGTTACACGGACCTCAATCCGGTAAGCTCTTCGTTTCACCCATCCCTTCGACTGCTCTAGTCTCATCGACCTCGAGGCCTCGCTCCACCTCTTGTTTCTCGCCTCCTCCCCATCTTGCCTCGTTTCCGATCCCTTCCGCTCACGCCCCTCGTGTCTTCGATGTATAGGTCGGCATGGGTGCCTTCGGATTGGTCTGCTCGGCCAAAGATGGACTCGCTGGCACATCCGTCGCAATCAAGAAGATCATGAAGCCCTTTTCGACACCCGTCCTGTCAAAGAGAACCTACCGAGAGCTCAAGCTTCTCAAACACATTCAGCACGAGAACGTAAGTGCTCTCAGCTCATCTCTCCATCAGACACGCCCATGGCCGTCAGGATGTGGCGATAGAGAATCCTTGAGGAGGGACACGAGGCGTGTATGCGATTCGGTTGGGCTGACGACGAGACCTCCTTCCTCTTCCCTTCTCTCTCTTTTTCTCCCGTCTTCGCCCTTTGCACTCATGTAGATCATCTCGCTCAGCGATATCTTCATCTCCCCATTGGAGGACATGTTCGTTCAACCTCCCCAGCGCCTGGACCTGTGGCTTCCCTCATCCGATCGACACTGACTTACCCCCCGTTTCTCGACCTGACCGAACTCCGCCACTATCAGTTACTTCGTCACCGAGCTACTGGGTACCGATCTGCATCGACTGCTCACCTCGAGGCCGCTCGACGATCAATTTATCCAATACTTCACCTACCAGATGCTCGTTCGTCCGACTCTTTCCTTGAGTCTCAAGCGTGAGGTGAAACCGTTTACTTACGCGCTTCCCTCCCCTTCCTCCGAACCTTCGTCTTCCTTCGCCACTCCAGCGAGGACTTAAATACGTTCACTCTGCCGGCGTCATTCACCGAGATCTCAAGCCATCAAATATTCTCGTCAACGAAAACTGTGATCTCAAGATCTGCGATTTCGGTCTCGCTCGAATTCAGGATTCCCAGATGACGGGTTACGTCTCGACACGATACTACCGGGCCCCTGAAATCATGCTGACCTGGCAGCAGTATGACCATGCCGTCGACATGTGGTCCGTCGGATGCATCCTTGCTGAGATGATCACCGGAACCCCGCTGTTCCCCGGAAAAGATCGTGAGTCACGCCAAAGTCCCCTTCAATGTGCTCTCTCAGAAAAGGTGCTGACGTGCCATTGGTCCCTTGATTTCCTGATGATCTTCTGTTCGTGATCAATGAATAGACGTTAACCAGTTCTCTATCATCACTGAGCTTCTTGGTACCCCCGCCGACGATGTCATCAAGACCATCGCTTCTGACAACGTGCGCTCTGTTTCTTGGTCCCGATTCGACGCGTCTCCCTACTAACTTCTGCGCTTGCTTCATCCCTTGACCATCTCAGACCCTACGATTCGTTCAGTCGCTGCCGAAAAGAGAGGCCGTTCCATTCTCCAAGAAGTTCCCCAAAGCCTCGCCTGAAGGTACGCATAGCACACTTCCGGTTCTCGAATTGACCCTCTTTGGCGGCATTACTGAACGAGTTCTACTCTCTCTTGCTGTTGTATCATCCATCAAACATGAACGATTCCCTTTTGCCTTCACTTACAATGACCTCTCTTTAGCCGTTGACCTACTCACCAAGATGCTTGTCTACGACCCCAAGACCCGAATCGACGCCGCCACTGGTCTCGCTCACCCCTTCCTCGAGCCTTACCACGACCCTACCGACGAGCCTCAGGCGGACGAGCCATTCGATTGGTCATTCAACGAGGCCGACCTGCCGAGCGACACCTGGAAGGTTCGCGTTTTTCTAATCGTTTTTTTTTCTGCCGCTTCGCCAATACTGGAATGTCTGTTCAGACGACCCGACGCTGATGTCACGCTTACTTGTTTCCAACAGGTTATGATGTACTCTGAGATTTTGAGCTTCCACTCTCTGGTACGTTTTGATCGATTTCCTGTCCAGTTGGCTCTGATCCAGTAAACTTACCTGTTTCTGTTTGGTCCACCCTTCTCTTGTCCATTATCGTCCGCTTCGTCAGGGCGACCCCATCGACCTCGAGGCTGCCAAGACTCAGACCGACCCAGTGGGAGGTATCGTCACTGGACTCGATCAATCCTCGATCGAGTAGAATGGCGGATAGGGATCTGTGATTGGCGTTGTGGTTGGCCGAGAAGGAGGGGATTGGAGGACGTTTTGGAGGAGAAGGTAGGGAGGGAGGAAGAAAGGATGGATCGACTCGCTGGGTTGGGAATAGTTTCAATAAGTCAGAGGGGGAGAGAGCAGGTTGGTAATGAAAGAGGTAGTTGTGGGCGCGGGTACCGGATTTGGTCTGAAGGTTTCGGGCACTCGTCTCACTTGGGAAGATGGCTTCGAAGGCGTGGAAGGCGGGGAAGGGGGAGTCATCGAGGAGGATGGAGAGAAGGAACGATTGAGGTCGATGTATGTGCTGGAAAGCGAAGAGTTCGGTGGGGGAGGGGGGGAAGAAGAGGAATGCAGGATGAAGAGTCACCCATCCTCGTCATCCGATCCATTCCCCTCGCATCCTCACCATCTCGATATACGTTCATCTTTCCTCGACCTTTCACATCGTCTATCGCTCCATCTTCGTCTTCCCCACTCGTCTAGCTCAAACATATGCGCCTCCCTACGCTTCCATCTATCTTCGCCTCCCTCGCATTCCTCATTCGATCGACCAACATGAACAAGGAAGTGAAGCGACTCAACTCATCAAACCGCTTATTCCGCCCAAACTCAATCCCCCTTACTCGCCTCTCATCACATCCTTCTTTTCTCTCTTGTTTTCACCTTCTTGCCACTTTGACTTCTTTTTCTCTCTCTTTTTTTTTTTTTTTTTCTGTTCTTATCACCTCCACAACCCTCCCACACGGATATTCTTCTTGCGTTGTAATCCCCTCCCTCCCTCCACCGGCTCTCTTCCTTTCTGCAAAGAATCCCTCCACATCCCCCATCACTCACTACATCCCATTTCCCACGCAGCCCCCCTTTTTTTTTTTTTTTTTCTTAAACCTCCTTTCCGTTTTTCTCTTATTCCTCTCTTTTTCTCTCTGATTTCCAGCTTTCGAATTGTGCTTCATGCTATCCTAAACAAACACACACACACACACACACACACACACACATCCTTCCCGATCCATCTTATATGTCCGTTTCGCTTTTTTTTTTCCTCTCTCTCTCTTGAGAACGCAAAAACCACCAAGAAAGAAAGAAAGAAAGAAAAGGCCAAAGCCCAGAGGGATTTTCGTTACTTGTTTCTTTCGCCTTCTTTTTTTTCTTTCTTAAATTTTAAATTTTGTTGTTCTGGAGAGAGAGAGAGAGAAGGGAAGAGTTTTGCTTTTGGGGGGAAATCTACATCGCACACAGACAGGAGGAGAGTGAACGAAAAAAAAGGGGATGGAAGGGAAGGAGAAGAAGGAGAAGGAGGAGGAGGAGGAGGAGGAGGAGGAGGAGGAAAGGCAAGGTTGTTGCGACGTGTGATTGGGATGAAGGGTTGGCAAGGGGGAGGAGAAAGAAGAGGAAAGAAGGAGAAGAAGAATAAGACGAAGAGATGAA
The DNA here is from genome assembly GCA_039545415.1 of Udeniomyces megalosporus. NCBI lineage: Eukaryota > Fungi > Basidiomycota > Tremellomycetes > Cystofilobasidiales > Mrakiaceae > Udeniomyces > Udeniomyces megalosporus. The sequence goes on along the minus strand of BCKM01000010.1, from coordinate 326,342 downwards.
AGAAAGAAAGGAAGGAAAGAAAGAAAGAAAGGAAGAAAGAAAGACGGAGGGACACGGAGGAAGAGAGAGAGAGAGAGAGAGAGAGAGAGAGAGAGAGAGAGAGAGAGAGAGAGAGAGAGAGAGAGAGAGAAGATAGGACAAGATGGTTAGGGTAAGAGGAAAAAAGGAAAGAAGAAGAAAAAGAAAGAGAAGAAAAGTAAGAAGAGGGAAGCTTCAAGTGGAAACAGAAGGGGGGGGGGGGGGGCGAAGAGATAGATATGGGTGAGTCTTCGATAAAGAGAAAGAGAGAAAGGTGAGGGCTACTCCGGAGAGGGTTGGAAGGAGGGAACCAATGATTTAAGTTTATTGAGGAAACGGAGAAAAAAAAAAGGTGAATTGAGTGAATGTAGAGGGGCTATTTTTATTTTGTGTGCGTGTGAATGTACGTCGTTTCGCCAACTTTCCACCCAAAGGATTATACACTGGGCACACACGGGACCAGACACCGACGAGAAGAATATAGACAGAAGAGATGGAATGAGGGTGCAGAGAACACGGATGAGTGGGGCGGGGACGGGAAAGAGGAAGGAAATGAGATGATCCAGATGGGTTGATTACTTCTTTTGACGGGAACGTCCACCCGACAGAGGGGGTCGAATTTGCCCGTATCATGAGGCGTGGGTTGAGAAGCTCGTTCGTTTCCGACTCTTTAACGATTGATAACAGACCCTCAGGGTGGATCCACTTCCGCCGTTTCGACCTCCCTCACCCCCTCCCGGTGTAGTTGGGCTGGAAGGGAATGATGGATGGTGATCGAAATCTTTCCTACCCAAAGCCCCTGGGATATTCCCTTCTTGTACCATCGATGATTGATCGAGACCGAACGATCCATCCTTGTTAGATGACGTGCAGGAAGCTTGTATCGGTGCGGGTCCATCGTATTGAGGATCCCTTCCTCCTCCAGGGCTGTTTGAGTTTGACCATAACGCTGATGATGAAGGAGGTTGAGCGATGAACGAAGTAGGGAGAGTGAGTGGGAAGAGGGATCGATAACGAGAGTTGAGAGGACATGGGACTGATATTGGCGGAGGTGGAAAATCCATGGGGGTTGGTGTTGTTAGTTGAGTGAGACGATGATGCCATGTCCTACGGTTCTCGGCGCATGAGGTGGCGTATTGAGAGAGTTCTGAAGGGAAGATGTAGGAGAGAAGCAGAAGAAGGGATCGAGGATCATTGAAACGAGGAAAGACGTGAGTCAGCGTCACCATTCATGCTCTTTTTCTGCATCAATCCGATACGAGCGAGGGCTGTACATACGAGGCATGACGACAGCGGCCGCATCAAACAGTGGTTGGGTGAAGAGGTCGATAAAGGCAATTTGACCCTTGCACTGAAGGATCGAGTCGGCCGTCTTGACTACTGAAATTGGCAGGCCAAGAGATGTCTCGAGCGATGCTTGCTGAGTCCATTCTTCGAGTAGCGCTGTTGACCAGTGCTCAGAGATGTCGTGTGGACGAGCCTGCATGTCGGTGAAGGGCCAAGCCAGAGGATTGTAAGGTCAACAGATGATTTGTCAGGTGAGATTCATCGTAAAGGAGAGAGAAACGACTGACGGGATTGCTGATGTCGGAACATTTGATAAGTGCCTGGAAGATCAACAACCGCTCCTCCTCGATGCTCTCTCTCGTCCCCTTAACGTCACCATTCTCTTCACTGAGAAGCGTTGGAGTCTCTCCCTCGAGAACGATCCCATTGGTACCCGCCTTGCCGTTGAGTCTCTCTGCTGAGATACTCTCGCCGAGGGCAGTGAGTCTCGTTATCCAGCTGAAGTGCATCGACATGTCGGTCGCGAGGATCGTTCCAAAGAGGAGTTGTCGGAAATCCGTCCACTTGGAGACGATGGCTGACCGACGGGCATTGATTTCAGCGGAAGACGAGGAGGGGAGTGGAGACGAGGTTGAAGCAGGTCGCGTAAGGTCGATGGATTTTGAGGGGTCAGCACCGAACAGGAAATCGAATCCATGCTTTCTCAGAAGAGACACGACCAGAAGGCAGTGCTGAGCGATGGTCAAAAGTAGAGCAGGGCATTCGTTAGCACGCATGACCAGGATTGCGTGGCTCCAAGGGTCTATGTGTTGAGAGATGACGAACCATGTTCTCGAGCGCTGATTTGTTGTCGTACAGGACCGAGAGCGGCGACTTGGCATTTTTCTATCAGGTGGGCCGCACAGACGATGATCAGCATCGAGCGCTGTACAGATCTGCGCCAACGAAATTGACTCACAAGGAAGGCATTGCTCAGCCCCGGGTGAGCGCCATCATGACCAATGGCAGCAATCATGAGGGTGAGAATGTCCTGGCTGCGAAGGATCTGATAGGCCCTCTCGTGCTCTCCTTCGGAAGATCGTTTCCAGGGGACATTGCGATCGTTGTCTAGTAGATAAGTGAGGGGAGGGGCAACGCCGAGAGAAACAAGCATCGAGTAAAGCGCTTGAACGACATCCATAGCGTGCCGGTAGTTGTGATAAGGATTTGGGGAGTGGTAGATGGCTCGTTGAGAAAAAAGGAATCGGTTGATTTGATCTAGAGGAAAAGGGTGATGATGGCGATCGTCAGAACAATCTGGTCGCAAGACATGGTGATGCGCGTTACCAAGTGATTCGACGCACTTTGATCGATTGACAATTCGTGTAGACCTTCTATCGAAAGGACGGCCTCAAAGATAAGACATGAACAGTGGAAGAGTTCGTCTTCCGATAGGTTGAATGGTCTGAATGACCAAGTTGACATGGCGTTGACGAGCCTGATCCGGGTTCGTTCGTCCAGAGCTTGCATCACTCTGCCGATGAGACGTGAGAAGAAGATCGTACAAGGACGATGCATCAGTACGTCGCATCGGAACTAGCGAGTTTGGCAAAGGCATCTCACCGATCGCGTGGCTCGATATGGACGTCAATCGCAAGCCTGACTTGCTCGTGCATCTCGGCGACCAATTCCGCAAACATCATCTCCTCCGTCCAACCTCCCTCATCCGGATATCGCGCACTTGATGTCGCGCTCCTATCTCCATCGCTTCGCCCCCCACTGTCCATCTCGGCCTCGTTCGACCATGCGCCGTGGTATGATCCCTCCTCTTGATTGTTGGCTCGACTGAGCTCGAGCGCGAGCCCACCAGTATCGACAGAAGCGCGTCTAGGCGAAAAGGCCTCGACGTTGCTAACGGAGCATAGGTTGGCAAACGGAGCTGAGAGGTCAGAGAGAGTAAGGAGTTCCCGCGGCGGAGGTCGGTTCGGTGACGGCGAGGCGTTCGGGGGAGCATCTATCGAGAGGGCAGGGGTAGGAGGTTGGCTCAAGGACCCTCGCCGTTGGGGTCCTTCAAGTCGGGTAGCCGAGTTGGCAATAGCGGTGTGCACCTTGCTCGCAAGTCGGATAGGGTCGTATGGTGGTCGTAAGACAGCATCTGCTCCGGCCTGCAAACACCTCTGGGTGAGATCCGAGCTGGCGGCGCCACACGAGTAGGCGATGATAACAAGATTCTTCTCTCTCCCACTTCGGTCCTGACTTAGAGTCCTGACGCCTTCGAGCGCGAGTCCAACGGCGATTTCGAGTTTGTCCTCGGCCGAGACGGTGTCGGTTGGAAGTTGGGAGGACGAGTCGAGTCGGGGATACGGCGATTGACTCGATCGAGGCTTGGTGTCGTTGAGAGGGATGAACGCAATTAGAGGTTGCCTCGGTTCAGCTTGAAGTCCGAATGTTTCGTCCGAGAAGCCGGAGGCGAGGTGTTCGGCGACCTTGATGGGTGAGTGATAGGTCGTGACTGAGGTTCGAGTAAAGAGATGTCCGCGGCGTCAGCTCCTCGTTTCATCAGGGAAGTGTGACGAAGCGTGCAATGTGGACTGGGATCGGATAGGATGCATTGTCAACAGACGTTCTGCAGTCGGGATGGATGAGGAACGGGTACATCATATTCGGACTGAAGTCTCCCGGAGGGGCGGAAGGAGGGGGTTGAACAAGCTTTCCGGGAATAGGTTCCTCCTTCATCTGAGGCGTTCGACGATCGCATCGCGGCGTACTGAGATGTCTAATTCCCAAAAGCTGGCCGTCGTCATCTCGGAGCTTTTGCCAGCCAAACTCTGGATGGAGGTTGACGTGCTCTCGGAACCCTCCTCGAAGCCCCCTCCTTGAAACTCTAAAGACAAGTGAGGGGGAGCGGGGCAAGGTGACGCCAGCGTAGAGGCAACCTCCTCGCTTCGTGACAGGGACAGGTCGTTTTGTATAGTCGTTTATCCAGACGCGTGAGCAAAGGATGAGGATGATCATCTCTCGTCGAACCGGATCGAGTCAGGCGAGGGAGATGCGTTTTGAACGGCCATAATCGGACGGCATCGTCATCGAATCCAGAGAGAACACGTCGTGAATCTTGCTCGGCGCCATCGTCGCGTAGATGTGCTCCACCGATACGTTCAAGGAGATGGAAGAAGAGACGAGAGAGCAGGTAGGAGGAGAGGGGGACTGAACTTACCGGAGGCTCCGGCGAGTTTGAGGGTCTGTACCAAACTGAGCGACCTCGAACCGCCGTCAGGAGAGCTCGAGATAGATGCTGAACTCGTCTGAGGTCTTTTGCTTCTCCCAGTTCTCGATCTGCCGGAAGGTGATGATGAGGATGAGCTGGATGCACCGAACCTCGGCACGCCAAAGGCAGGGGGCGCCGCTGGACCAAGGTTCTGCTGCTGAGCGGAACTGTGGTCGAAGACGAAGGCAGATGGAGAGGGTGAGGGTTGAGGAGTTGACGAGCCGGAAGTATTGGAAGAAGGAGCGAGGATGTTACGCGTCGAAGGGGCGACGAGAAGCGCAATCATCTTGGAGAAGGGAAGGCAAGAGGGAGAGGGTGATGGACCGGCACGAAGAGGCGCACGTTTGAGCCGAGAATGGGGGGAGAACGAGAAGGAGACGTTGGGTGGAGATCAAGGTCAAGAAGGTAGAAGGGAACGAGGAAGGGGAGGGAAGAGGATCCTGTCCGAGAATGTGGTACGGGGGAGAGGTGAATCTGATGACGAGTATGATGAAGTTGTGGATGGATGGATGGTGACGAGATGGTAATAGGTAGGAGGATGGAAGATGATGTATAGGGGGAGGTGGTGGAGAGGAGAGCTGGATGTGTCTATGGTTGGGCAAGGAGGGACGACCCAGGCAGGGGAAGAGGGAAGGTGGAGAGAGAGAGAGAGAGAGAGAGAGAGAGAGGGGAGGTTCTGGCCTCACCCCAAAGAGGGCCCGGTTCCACCAAGGATTATCTATCCCTCGCCGATTTTTATTCTGTCCTGACATCTTGTTCTCTCCGGCTCGACCCTTCTCATTGGTGATCCGACCAAAGTCATCTTCTTCGTCCCTTCTCCTGAACCGCCCGTCCACCACTAGGGCTCAATCCACTGTTTCTTTCTTCTCGCTCCCCCATCTCTTGCCCTCGAGAATATTCTCGCATCACTCTCTTCGTGTCTCCTACCTTATCGTCCTCAATGATTCGTTCCGTGTCAGGTTGTCTGATTCATCAACCGTTTCATTGCAGGACGCTTGCACACCTACGCTCACTTTACCCCTTCGTTTTTCGATACTGTCGCTTCCAGTCCATTGTTGCAGGTTCTTCTCATCTCAAGTTCTTTGCTCCGATACCACGCCACGCGCGAGCCGATATCTCTGTTGCAACGTACCGTCCGTGACCCATCGTTTTCTTCTGCATGATACACAAGATACGAACATGATCGTAGGTGCTCCTTAGATCGCACAGCATGCAGAGAGAAAGAGAGAGGGAGGGAAGAAGAGTAAACCGTCAGGAGATGGACAGGAAAAACAAACTTCCAAAAGGGCGAGACGACTCGGGGATCATGTCGTTCTCGTCGTCGTCAAACGCCTCGTGTTCTAGCTCTCAACTTGGATCGACCTTTTTGGAACATCCATCTCCTCTGGAGGTTGCCAACCCTGATCCGTCCGGGCTTGGAAGGATCAGTCGTCGTCGTCATCCCTTTCATAATCGGAGACCGGTCTCGTGCAGCCCCTCACGATACCCTTTTTTCAACATCATCTCGAGATGGAGTTCCTGATATCAATGGCCATGTTCCTCCCTATGTCATTCTGTCCCTTCTTTGTTCTATCATGACATCTCAACCTCGCGTCGTCGATCAGACCGACCCAAGGCCAATATCCAATCTTTCGTTTGTTTGTTTTTGATGCCGCTCTCTCGCCTTTCCCCTCTTGGAAGGTGGAACGTCGATTCGCTTCGTTTGAGATCATGTGACTCGGTCATCTCTCGAACCGGGGACGAAAATGCTACGATGAAGACCAAGCATTCGATCACCCCTGCAGCTTTTACAGTTTGACGCCCAAGGCTGATTCTTCGCCGCTAACGAACCATCCATGGGATCCTTCTCCTATGATGAAACCCCCTCTTCTGTCACTAAGCCTGAATGAGTCGCTCGTCTCGGTGCGTTGAGAAAGAGAAGGGAAGGGACTAGGGACGACTACTGCTGATGTTCCTCTAATCGAAAGATGTCGTAAAGTTTAGTTGACAGGGTTGCGCCGAGCCGAGTGTTTTCCTGTAACTTTTTAGCGTGGTTGTACGAGTAAGTTCTCTGTTCAACAGAATGAAAGTTAGAACGATCAGTCGCTTCGTCATCATTTAGCTTGGGAACGTCCAGAGACAAGTTAGGAGAAGAGAAGGAAGAGAAACAAACGAAAGATTCTCACCGGTACATCCGCCAACATTTTCCTTCCTTCCAACCTTGCTGATGCCTCTTCATCCAAAGGAGGTTTTGACTGCTTCTTTCTCCTCCGCTTCTTTTTACCATCCTTCCCAACCTCCTCTATCTTTTCCATCTCGTTCAAATCATCTGTGCCGCTCGAATCGATCACGTTCTTCCTGCCTCTTTCCTCAGCCTCTTCGAATCCTTCCATCAGATCTCTCAGTGTCGGCCATCCAATTATCTTCCTACCTCCTTCTTCACCTTCTTTATCCACCTCGACCACACTCGTGATGCAAACAGCGGCATCAGGTGTAACTCGATTCATTTGCTCCAACATTCGAAGATAAGTCGATTTCAAACCAACGCCTTTGGTTTGGGTCGAAACGCTCGAACCAGGTAGACGAGTCGATGGATCGGATCGACGGTTGGCGTTTGGTGATTGGAACAGACCGACAGCTTTGATGGATTTCTCGTGAACCCTGAAGAGAGAACAAGATGGAGAATGAGATGTATCTTTCTTTGGAGTCGATTGATGAAGAATGAGATGAGAAGGAAGGATGATGGCCAACGAACCGATAGGGTCGAACGGCGATCGAGTTCAAGTACGATTCTACCATCGTAGCAGCAGTGTTTGAATCTTCGACTGAATCGAATCGGGTGAGTGAAATGTCAGCAACCAAAGAACGCTCTACAACAACCATGTTGAGACGCGAAAACAAGTGGAGTACTGACTATCGTCCCAATGACACCTGGACTTCAAGATGAAAGCATCCAAATTATTCCTGACCTTGGTAGCATCATGATCCTCGAACGCTTCCTCCAAGTAACTATCCAATCCAACGACGAACATCACCAGTCTCCGTTCCTCCTTCGCTACGAGTTCCCTCCCTTCCTCATTCTCTCCAATGGTCGAGCTAGCACCAATCCTATCGATGGTTCCCAAGAAATTGTTCCACTTCGTTTCGTGAGGTAGGATTGATTTTACGAGTGTCGAAGCTGAGATGAAAGCAAATACGAAAGGCTCCTCTTCCCCCTCTCCTTCTTGGACCATTCCATTTTCCGGTCTCTTGGCGACGAACGTGTCGAGTCTTTCATCTAGCATCCAAGGTGACTGACGAGCCATGGTCAGGACAGCGAGATCAGGTAGGTCCCCCATCGTTGTCTCGGTTGGTTTGTCGTTTATTGGAAAGGAGTTCAAGGGAATAGACTGTTTTCGTATCGATGATTCGAAACGATTGATGGTTTCTCTGAGGGTTTGAGATGAATCAGTATTCGAGTAGATGCATGGTGTACGAAGAGTGAGAGTAATTTCGGATAGAGCGAAATAGTCGAGGGGCATGAGTTTCGGAGGCGGTAGTGGAGCAGGAGGTGGCGTCGTGGAAGGTATCAGGTCATGAAGCTGGATAGAAGGGTCGAAAAAGGGAAAGCAAACATGACGAAATGATGTCAATCAAACATGTGGCTAGAGATCGATAGTGTAGATGTCGAGCTATACGAACCGCAGTGAGCTCTGAGTCGGAAAGCTTCGCCTGTCAGACGTCAAAAGTCCAGATGAAGTCGGTCAGCAGGGACATGAGTCCTAAGAGGGAGGCAGTTGGGAACAGGAATGAAAATGATAGCATGAACTCCACTCACCAAAGCTGTTCTCCTCGTCCTTCTCTCAGCAGGACGATCCCTCGAATGAGCAAACCCCTCATGTTTGAGGATGTTTTGGATCATTCGAAAAGATGACGGAGAACAAGGCGAATCGGGCGATGTCGGAGTCGGCTCGACGGCGAGGGATGCTGCAGGTGTTGTCAGGAGGGGTGCTCGATTGACCACTTCGTCCAAGATCTGGAGGAAGAAGCTTGAGGTGAGTTTAACATGAATCGGAGCACGTGTTTCTTGCAGATTGGACGAAGAGATCAAGAGATGATCTTGTGCGACTGGACAAACTAACACTCTGAAGTTGATCGTCATCGAGAAGACGCTGGATGAGATGAGTGAGTGTGGTCGGACAAGTGAATTTTGCAAGGTCAGCGAAGCAGTACGAGGTGCTAGATCGACCTCGTCCCAACGAGTCTGTAGCCGATGGGAAGGAACAAGGGAGCGAGTGAGAGACAAGGTTGGTGGTGAGGGCTTACAAGTTCAGCACGTCTCTTTCTGCTCTTTAGACTCGCCCGACCAATGTCTTCCCAATCGAGAATCATCTTGATCTTTGGGTTGTCGGCAAACGTTCGAGGTGGTCTCTGTGGTTTCGGAAAGGTACGAGCGTGAGTGTATGATCGAGTTGATGGGATGGACAGAGTCAAGGATGAGCGAAAAGAGGACAAGGTGAGGTAAAGGGCGAGGTATATTTTGGGGAGTGAGTGGGTTGGGGTGTTTGGGTGTGTATGGAGTGGTCTGGAGATGGGGAACATGATGTGGGGAGGAGTCGAGAGGAAGAAGACTCGAGGGTTGACAGGTGGAGGCGTCGTCGGGAATGACCGAAGAGGGGAGAAGAAATAATGATTTTCCTTGAAATATCTCTTGACATGATTGGGATAAGACGGCAAGATGACAGTTATCTGGATATCAGTCCATCGACGATACCCACGCCATCACCACAAATCACGCCACCCATCCCACTGACCGGACCGCCTAAGATACCGTCGAACCTTGAACGTCGATTGAGGCTTCATGGCGACAACTCGTACTGCTCTAGAGTCCAACTCTGGATCCCACCAGATCCAACAACCTCGGCCACCTTCTCAAACCAAGTCCGTCCGGTCGACTCATCATCCGAAGCGATCGACAATCTGGCACCTCGCTCGGCGACTGGCCTCTTTTCTCATTGACCAATGGTTCATCATCGGCATCGGTCTAGTCATGTTCGTTCCTGCTTTCCCTTCACTCATCCAAGAGCCAGCCATCGACTTGTCTCTCTCTCATTCTCCTACCTCTCCTCGACACCATCCTCAATCCTTCCCTCCATGACCAACCCCATACTCATCCACGAGCACTGACCAAATTTACCTCCCAACGGACCCCCTAGTTTACTCGCTCACTTCTTCCCTAACGTCGGTCGATCGGGCGGAATCATTGAGGCTCAGTATACCGTAAAATACCTCGTCTGTCCCCTCTCTCTTTGTCCTACTTTTATCATCAAGCTCAGTCTGCTCAAACAAATCCTCCCGTCATTCATCCAACCCAGCTCGTCGGTCTCATCTTCCTCATCTCTGGTCTCTCCTTACCACGTCAACATCTGATCGCCCGAGCTACTTCCTGGAAACTTCATCTTGTCACCCACCTCACTTCATTCCTCATCTTCCCATCCCTCGTCTTTGCCGTCGTGAGCGCTATCCACGCCGCCGATCCAGATGGCAAGACGTTTGATCGTTGGTCACTCGTCGGAATGGTCGTCATGGGTTGTTTACCGACGACTGTCAGTAGTAACGTCGTCATGACAGGTCAAGCAGGTGGAGATCAAGCGGCTGCTACCATCGAAGTCCTCATCGGGAACATAATCGGTACCTTCTTATCGCCAGCACTCCTCAAGTTGTTTCTCTCGACTTCTGCCACTTGGTCCTTTGGTTCACCTCGAGCTTCGTCCGGTACGGGAGGGACAACCGAGATCTATCGACAGGTCACTCAACAACTCGCAGCGACGGTCATTGGTCCTTTGATCGTTGGAGAACTCGTCCAATGGGCTTTCCCTCAAACGGTCAAGAAATGGCGATTGAAATTGAAATTGGCCAAATTGGTGAGGATCATCTCCCTGAAGTTGACGTTCGTATCATCAAGACGCTGACCTCTTGCATGATAGTCGAGTCTGTGTTTGCTAGGCGTAATCTGGTACGTTTCAAGCAAGCAAGAAGACCACCTCCTTTGTCAATTTGGCTGATGGGCTCTTGCTTCGCATATACGTTTCATCATCTTTAAGGAGTACTTTCTGTAACGCCTTCCACTCGGGATCGTTTGAGCAACTTAATGGCAAAACCGTGAGATTTTGATCTTTCTCTTGTACCACTCAACGTTCCCTTTCGATCTTGCTGAAGAAACATATATATATATATATAAAATTGGACTCCTCGGTTCGAATTCTTGCCGAACCTTTCACGGATAGATCACAGTCATCCTCCTCACCAACATTGGATTCTACATCTTCTTCACTCTCCTTCTCTTCGCTCTGGCTCAACTCGTCCCTATACCTAATGTCTTGAATCGATCTCGAACCTCCAAATTCCCGTCGAAACCAACATCGTCAGAACCTGACGTTTTTCTACCAATCACATCTCCTTTGGATCCAATCGTCTCGTCTACGGACGAACAACCCTCTCTTTCACCTCAACAACCAGACCCTGCTTCAACTCGCGACAACGATGGGGACACCAAAGAACATGACGATCATAAAACCTCAACCGAAATTCATCCCCAGTCCAAAAACGAAACTGAATCTCCTCCTCCTCCTCCGATTTCCACTCCTCACCATGACGAACGATCTACCCTCTTCGATCCCTCGATGACCATCGCTCTCCTCTTTTGCGGTTCCGCCAAAGGAATCGTCCTCGGTTCACCAATCGTTCAGATCCTTTATGGTGGGATCGAACCAAGAGAACGAGGGATCGTCACTATCCCTGTATGTCCCCGTCCATCCCGTATCTGCTTGTCCTTTTGAGGAAGTTTTTTTTTCTTTCTTCTTCTTTCCCCCCCC